>CAVLJG010000001.1:111337630-111709300 GCA_963669975.1 Acanthoscelides obtectus | reverse complement strand
TTAACATTATAGCCATCAATTTCCATTGAACTCCATACTTCACCATTTCATATTTCCTGCAAATTCGAAATTAGATTTTCTAAATGTTCATCAATTGTAACGCCACGTTCATCCAAATGAGACCCAAAATGGTCATGAGGCAATATTAAACCAGCCAGTTCCCGACTAAGATGAGCCATTCTGCGCTCTACTCTGTTATATGCACTTCTTCCAGGAGCATTGGTAGCTAAAAACAATGCATCGAGATCATCTCGCTTAAAGTGTTGTATAGCTAACCCTATGACTATTTGATAACGTGGATTTTCATCTGGCCCTCCATCAACCGTCATGATTACCACTGGTTTTACTAGTCCATGGTCAGTTTTAGCTAATGGTCGAAACTCTTCAAGTTCGAGAAGCGTCTCGAAATCCTGAGCATGAGTATTAGCAGTAGATGAACTATGCTTTCCACTTCGAATATCGATGTATGTTGGTCCAGAATATCCAACGGCTTGCAGTTGTCCTAGCATATTGGAAGTGATTTTGATACCAGCATAAACAGATGGTATTAATTTATGACGCTCAGCGATTACCCAATCGTGATCAGGCAATTTAATTCTATATTCCATGTGCATTAGAAGTGGTGCTTGCTTTTTTGCCGTAGTTACGCCAATAGGGACTCGAGCTTTATCATCTTGAGATATGAAAAATACTTGATCTGGTCAAAGTATGGATGCTATGTTCTCTAAATAATGGATTGATGTTCTAGTGAACTTGCTATCTAAGTGGCTCTTGTGGTGATCAGTTTGAGCCCGAATGAGTTTGACAGGGACTGTCGATACATGTCTTCGTCCCTCTACAGAATTAGATTTTCTGGGAATCAAACGAAGATATGTCCCACTGCGACTAATGTCAAATCCTATTTTACGTAATTCTTGTGCGAGTTCATCAAGAGTTTTTACGCTGCGAATTGATTCCGTTCGTTTTCTATCATCTGCTGCACTCCCAAATAAAGCTATATCCGCGATTGTTTTCAATAGTGAATGTTGATTGCTTTCAAGATTAGGACGTCCCACTGAATCCTTCAGAGATAGTCTTTTTTTATTTCTGGATTTTCATAACAAATATCTTCTAACTTTCTTTTCATACCATCCCTGTGTTTCTCCTGGGCAACTGCGTTTTGAACCTTCCTGTTTAAAGACTGTTTTGCCGTTTTTATTTCCTCGCGCAACTTAATGATCTGTTTATCAACTTCAGCACGGCTTGGCATAGTATCTTTGTCAGAATACAAAACATTCAGATTTTTTTCGAGTAGAGCAATCTTATTTTTCATAGCTTCCTGAGAAGGTTTTGCTCTCTGTTTATCTGTATTTTCATTAATTTCGTGTTGTGATTCATTACCGGTTTTTATTTTATCTTCTTCCTCTTTTTTAATATTTGAAGCTGTCTGTATAATTTGTGTTTTTTCTGCAGGTTTACAGGTTGCCTAAAAATAAAAACTTTCTATGGCTTTTGCTAAAGATTCTCTTATTAAGCTACATAAATACAAAGTATGGCAATATATATGGTAAATACAAAACCCTATGGCTTTAAATCTAATACGTTTAAACGAGCAATTCGTTCCGGTCACAAAATGCAGGGTATGTATAAAACTAACATCCTGTACTTTGTGACCAATTGACGGAATCAATCATAAGAAATAAATCTATAATATAATGAATATTACCTGTATACTTTGAGATAGGCCATAATATTTTCTAATTAGTAAAGAGAAACTTTTTGGCGATTTCTAATATTTCTAGTACTCATAGGTACCTAAAATGATTTCGTCACTCAACTTAGAAAAAAAATTTAGTAGATTGGATTTATTCTTAGTCGCCGCTTGCAATTCTTCTTCGATTCTCTTAGATACAATAATATCTAGTTCCTTGTCGGATTTTGCTTGTAATCTGTAATTTCGCCACACTTCGTTAACTAACTTTTGTACATTCTGTACTTTCGTACTTGTATGAGATTTTTTAAAACTATAAAACAATTTTTGGTATAACTTGCATTTGCCTACAGTATATTCAGATAAGAGATAGACCGGATGTAAACAAAAGGTTCGGGTGATTTTCACGCTATCGCCGCCGTCTCGACGTAAAACAGGAGCCCTCATTGGTCAATTCGCAATTAAATGCCTATGCCGAGCGGCAGAGCAGTCGTATCAAGGCAGAGTCACATTCAGGTTCAGACGTGTTACGTATGTCGTGTGCATCATTGCAATTTGATATTTCTTTGGACGTTTTCGTTTGTTATCTTATTAAGTTGTTGAGTTTGTCGTTGTTATTGTTATACCTTGTTATTGATTGTTATTGTTATCAACTGCTTGCGCAAAATGCCCAGTAGTACAGATACTGCCGATGAAGTTGTAAACTCCTGTAGTCCACCTAGGAAACGCTCTAAAAAAAGACACCTGAGTGCAGAAATGAAAGAGGTCATTTTGAATATATATAAGATCGAGCGCGAGGAGCACGAGGCATCAACCATCAAAGAAATTGTTGTGAAGGTTTCTCACAAAGTTGGGGTGTGTCGCGCATCAGTGTTTAATGTGTTAAGACAATACAAAAAAAATCACACCTTTTCTGAGCCAATGACCAGTAAACATCGCAAAAGTATTGTTAAATCATTGGATGAAGCTGATAAGCATGCGATTAGGAGGAAATTGCATGAATTCTTCTTTAGGAATGGAATACCTACTATAGATAAAGTACTGCAGGAGGTAAATGGAGATACAACGTTACCAAATATCAAACGATCAACTTTCCATGCGTTACTGAAGCATTTAAATTTCAAATGGAAAAAACGGGGTCGTAATAGTTTACTACTGGATAGAGAAGAAATTGTGCTATGGAGGAGGGATTATTTAACAAAAATTGGGAAATATAGAAATCAAAACAGGAAGATTTATTACCTTGATGAAACGTGGGTAAACGCAGGACACACTACAAGTAAAGTATGGGTTGATGATTCTGTAACTTCATCCAGGAGGGCCTTTCTAGATGGACTGTCCACCGGATTAAAAAATCCAGCAGGTAAATACGAGTAATAGACAACAATCGGATGTTTTTCAAACCTTGGGAACAAGGTTCTAAACATTAATTCCGGGGGGCAGATAAAACATATTACAAGTAACAAAACTTTTATAACTTTCGATAAAATGCGTGGATGTTTTATTGTCATTTTCATTTGTTAGAACTTTTTTAAGCCATGTTTTTACGTGTTTTCGATATTTCAATAATTTTTTAATATAATCTTAAAATATGTCGAATATTATAAACTTAAAAAAAGTTACTAAGTTTTATATTGTGTACCGTTCCTAATATTTCTAATCATTTTAATTCATACTTTAAGCTTTATAAAGTTATAATTTGTTAATATTAATATTTGCGCGTATTTCAGGTTCCTGATCATTCATTTTTTAAAGGTTTATAACTTTAAATTAAATTGTGAAGCGCTGAGTAATCATACGACGTTCAATATTCTTCCTTTCAATATGACTAAATAATCCCAATTATAGCAATCTGATACTCATGTCTCAATGTTTTTTCGCTGAATGTGATGAAAACATTTGAAAAATGTTCGCTTATTGAAATAAATCTACACCAGTTAGTACTTCGATTTCCAGGTAAAGGGAAGAGGCTCATTATCTGCCATATTGGCAGTGAGGATGGATTTGTTGTTGACCGTCTGTGGTGCTTTGAGTCTAAGAAAACTGGAGATTACCACGAGGACGTGAATGGCGAATCGTTTAAACAGTGGTGAACTTAGAGGAAAACGCAGTAATTGTGTTGGATAATGCGCCTTATCATTCTCGAAGAATGGAGAAGGTCCCAACAACGGCTTCAAGGAAAGTTGATGTTCAAAATTGGCTCCGCTCGAAAAATCTCAACTTTGAAGAAGCAATGCTGAAAGTACAATTATTAAGAATTGTCAAGGATCACAAGGCGGAATATCAAAAATACGCCATTGACGAAATGGCAGCAAGTCAAAATAAAACTGTGCTCCGTTTACCTCCATACCATTGCGAGCTCAATCCCATTGAGCTCATATGGGCAGAGGTTAAAAATTATATAGCTAAGCACAATACAACTTTTAAATTTTGTGACCTCAAAGGACTTTTCAAAGAAGCACTAGAATTAATAACAGCGCAAAAATGGGAAAACTGTATTAAGCACGTGAAAGACAAAGTTGAAAAGAGAATGTGGGAACTGGACAATATTTTAGAGGAACAAGTCGAGCCATTCATTATTGACGTTGGTGCTTCAGGCAGTAGCGATGATGAAAGTTCATCAAGCTCATCTTTCCAATAAAAGATGTCGTTCATCAAATTCGGTAAGTTATAAGAAATTATAAAGCTACTGTATTTTTTAATTAATTATTGACATTTTTGAACCCATTTTGGCAAAACCTATTCAAGAATCTACTTTCTGACAATGTTCAACCATGCACATTTTTTTACGTTTTGAACGTTTTAATTTGGTTACATATTTACCTAGAAATCAAAAAATATACTAATCAATATTCTAAAAGCAATTTTAAGAGATATACGATTATTTTTAATTTAGGCTAATTTAAACGCCATTTTGAGATTATATTCGACTGCATTTCACCAAACATCAGGCGGCATCCGAAGCTGGAAATCGAAGCGAAAATTTTGAAACCCTTATGTATATTTACATCATTATATATTTCTTACCCCACCCCCACATGATCCTATATCCATCACCAATCGTATACACATCGAATTGTGCTAATTTACTACAAAGTTACGCAAAGCAGCATCTACTATCTAAAATATGTACTGCGTGACTCTTAATACGTCCCTGCCGAATGTTACAGCGTTCGATGATCACGTGGTCTTGTTTATGTCCGGTCTATCTCTTATCTGAATATACTGTAGCTTTATACGCGGACACTCTTAGAGCTGGCTCAGGACCAACGAGCTTGCTGGTTGATCCTGTCTTCGCCAGAGTGTCCGCCGTCTCATTGCCCCTTATCCCAGCGTGTCCAGGTACCCATATTAATCATACCGGATGCCTCGCTGCGAGGCAATCCAGAGCCTCCCTGCATTGCAATACAAGACTCGAAGTAATCTTACAGGCACTTAGTGCTTTCATTGCAGCCTGGCTGTCGGATAAGATTGTTATTCTTCTCCTAGGCCCACCCTCCTCCAGAATGTGAGATGCACAAGTCAAGATTTCCGCCTGGAAAATAGTGGTGTATCCACCGAGAGGCAGAGATAGCCTAGTTCTAGGCCCAGAGACCCCAGCACCTGAGCCCTCTTCGGTGACCGAGCCGTCCGTGTACCAGACCTGCCCGCTCACTTCGGAGAGTCCTCGGCTACCGGCGTCCCACTCCTCCCTCGTTGGATACTCCACAATAAACTTGCGGTTGAAGCGATATTTAGGGGTAATACGATCACCCCTGCTTAGAAGGACGGGGTCCTCCCTTTGCTATTCGACTAAGATGGCAGTATGCCCCTTGACAGGATTCAAGAAATCCCAGCTGCCCTGACTCCACAGTCGATGAGCGACTACTCTCGCTTCACCGCGGATCACCAGATCCAACGGTGGGAGATCCAACAGAGCTTCCATTGCACTCAATGGCGTTGTTCGTACTGCGCTTGTAATACTAATACAGGCCAAACGCTGAATTTTATTGAGTTTGCTCCTGATAGTTCTAGAACAGTAATGATAAAAACTCGAAGAAACCTATAAAGATAAAGATAGTGCCCAAAAACCTTACTTATTAAAACGAGCAATTAAAGAGGACACCTATCCCCTGTTTTCCCATAGGAAGCTCCCACGCGATCATACCCGCTATTCAATTCTGCCGTGTTATCAACTAGAAGTGAACAACGCAGTTTGAAGCAAATTTAATCCCAGCAGCATGTTTCCGAGACAGGTGCCCATTGTGGCAGTTTCAGTTCAAAACAAAGGCTGCAGAACGAGAGGGAAAGCGAATTCGAACGGGTATCCAGGTCGCGCTATTTATAAAAGATACGCCAAAAAAAGAATTTTTAATTGAATCTCCATAGGGGATTTTCCATCCGCCTGCATGGGTTTTATGCAAGCTTTCTGGCATAGGCGGATCAAAAATGCCGCAATTTGCGTCGGATCCAGGGACTTAAGGGAGCCCCAGTTTATGGATATGTACCCAAAATCATGATAAACTAGACCCATCCCCCTCCACACTTCATCAAGATCCTTGATCCGGGACTGCCTATTACAGAAACGAACTTCTACAGTAATACATTTTGGAAGTAAAAAAATGGCGTCAAGTAGGTTGACTCTGCATTTCCCATACATCGTCATCACTTCGTAAAGGATTATCTTCAGCGCAAGTTAAGCCCGCTGGGAAAAAGTAAGGTACAAACATAACTGAGAAAATAACGCCAACGTGCGCCTCATTTAAGGGAATATAGATGCAATGCTAGTGCTGCAGCTAGGCTTTATCGTGAGACGTACCCAAATGGTGTTCGTCATACCGATCACCGAGTTTTTGTGAATGTGCACCGTTTACTCTCAGAGAGATTCCCAAATCAAGCACATGGTGAAGGAAGAATTTGCTTTCTTACGAAGACCTCGTACTACAAGCAGTCGAAGAATGAATACTTCAGTACCTCAAATCATCGTTTTATAGCTTCTTGCATGCAATCTCTTGCAGTTGCAAGAAGCATTTTTTTTAATAAGACAATTGCATCCAGTCACTTGCAGTTGCAATACGGCCCTGTCTCCTGGACTGAATCGAGCAAGGTTAGCGAACCTGAACGAATAAAATATTCCCTGTCATCTATAATTTTGGTTTTAGGTGTTTACGAGGGATGTCTTTTAAGTTTTGCATATAGAAACATAGTAGGCCGCGCGGATCGAAAGTCAGTACTGAATCTTAACCTCACTCTTTAGTAAACATAAATTCAAAGTTTCACAACAATACGTGCAGTCTTCTCACTACAGTGAATTTTTAAGTGTCACCAAGTCATTAGAAAAATGGAACTCAACCGAGAACATTTTCGCGCCATAATTTATTACAACTTTCAGATACAATTATCGCAACAAGAATGCCTTGCTGAGTGACTGTCTGTTTTCGGCAACGAAGCGCCACATCAGTCGAAAATTTCCCGTTGGTATGGAGAATTCAAACGTGGACGGGTGAGTCTTAGCGACGATTCCAGGGTGGGTGCACCAAAAACGGCAGTCACCCAGGAAAACGTCGATGATGTGCGCTAACTCATCATTGAAGATAGACATGTGACATATCGCGAGATTGAGGCGTCCTTGAAGATCTCAAAGACCTCTTGATCTAAGTTCTAACGATTTCTTTACTTTCCCGAAAATTAAAAACAGACTGCGTGGTCACCAGAAGAAGCAGTTGACGCATTCAAAAATGCCGTTTTGGATCTGCCAGCAATCGAGTGGAATAAGTGCTTCGAAAATTGGTTCGAGCGCATGCAGATGTACATTAATCTTCGTGGAAAATACTTCGAAAAACAATAAAGTCATTTAAAACTACCTACCGTGTTGTTTTGTTTCCATGTGCAAAACTTAAAAGACATCCCTCTTACTCTTCAAGACAAATTTTAATATCAATCACTCACTCGCCGATCATCCAACATCAAAACACAATCAAACATATATCTGTAAACAGTTAAATATAACCACAAAAAAACAGCGTCACCTATTGAGGAAAGACTCAACGACATGCTCAACGACCATGCTGCAAGTCAGTTCGCCAGCATGCTTTGTTGGTTGCAGAATGCCAAGATAGTCTGTAGAGTATATCTCTGAGAAGATGTGACAGAAAGAAAATTCGTTGAGTAGCAGAGTAGTAACATCGCATTTGGATGATTGTGCATATTAGCCTGCATGTGTATAAAATCAGTGATATTTGCTATGTGAGAAAATTTTGCTGCCCATGAAGTATATAAGTTGTATCAGACGGGTTATAGTGTTGACCTCTCTGAAGAAAGGTTATGTTCAAAGTTATTACGATTTTTCCCGGTTTTTTAACGTTTTCGAAAACTTTAGGCGCTGATTTGGATTTTCTACTTGAGATCGCAAAATAAATTTCTATGAATTAATGCCATCTGTGCAGTAGATGTTACATCACATCAGAGCCAAATCATGATAGCTCAAGGGTCATGACGCTTAGGTAACACGTACAGCTACGCAACGAGTGCACATCAAGTAAACAAGAGCTAGTTCCAAGTTGACATCTTATAGAAAAGCCAATATAATCAAGTCATCGTTGGTTGTCAGAGAGGTCCGTGGGACCTTAGCTCTTGAGTCACAGTGTCAGTTTGTAAGTCTGTCAGGTCTGGTAACCCAGAAACCAGACAATTTTAAGGAAAAAGGGGAAGGAACGGAGAGAAGGAAGAACGAGAGCAAAGGGAAAGAAGAGAATCTTTTAGGATAGGCAGTGTTTAGGCATTGTTAAAATCATTTCACAGATTTTGATATGGTCTAAAAATATTCGATTTTTTCTAAAGATTTTGTCAAAGTGCTCCAATTTTGGTTGTTCTAAGTTGACGAATTAATTTTGTGCGAGCCGCGTGCTTTTGTGCTTGCGAACTTGCTCGACTGTGTAGTCCACTCACTCGCGCAACAGAGGGTGGCTGTGCAATTCCGCAAGGCTGTAGCGCTGCTGCGCCTGTTGCTTAATGTAGTCCTTTAGGTAAGTGATATCGAGGTATCTATGAAGAGTTTCGTTAGAGACATACCATGGGGCGTCAGCAATAGTGCGCAACGTCCTGCTTTGCAGAACCTGCAGATTTACCATGTGTGTTTTGGCAATAAAACACCAAGCCGCACATGGGTAAATCATTGCTTATGACTACCTTATAGAGTCGAATCTTGTTAATCAAACTTAATTTTGAACGTTTACATAATAATGGGTAAAGCTGTCGAAACGTAATTTGGAATTTAGTTTTTAGCACTTCTATATGATTCCGCCAAGTCATCCCTTTGTCCAGAATGATACCGAGATACTTAGCGGAGGATTCCCATGGTATATGAAGTCGATTCATTGAAACTTCAGACGGAACGCCGCGACGTCTTTTTGTACAGTAGATTGCCTGCGTTTTCGAATGGTTAATTTTAATTAGCCACCGATCCGCCCAATCTAATACTTCCTCCACTGCACTTTGCAGCCTGTCATGGACTAGGTCACCAGATCACGACTGAGCCAGCAATGCAGTATCGTCAGCATAGAGATATACTTCACAGTTGCTAGGGCTAGGGACGTCATGGATGTACAGTGAGTAAAGGATAGGTCCAAGGACCAAACCCTGAGGGTGCGGGCTGTAATTAGCCGTGTTGTCGACAGGACATTGTCAATTTTGATCCGAAATTTACTACCTTCAAGGAAGGATTTCTGTAGTTTTAGAAGCCAAAAAGGGAAGCCATTTTGAATTAGTTTATACAGGAGGCCCGCGTGCCACTTGTCAAATGCCTTTGAGACATCCAAAATCAAGATGCCAATACTTTCGTTAAGGGTGAATCCTCTGGTTACTCGTTCCACCAGCCTAACCGCCTGTAGCTCCGTACTATGTTCAGACCGAAAACCGAATTGCACGTCAGGTTCACATGGTGATCTGACGAGAAATTCTCAAGGTGACGTAGAATCACCTTTTCAGCGAGCTTAGACGGAGCTGACAGCAGGCTAATGGGACGATAATCCTGGGGAAATATCGAACCCACCTTCTTTGGAATCATTATAACTTCAGCGGTCTTCCACGTGGATGGGAAGTACTGGGTCCTTAGCATTGCATTGACTATTGCCACGAGATAAGTTACGGATTTCCGCGAAAGCAACTTCAGCGCCTTATTAGTGATTTGATCCTCCCCAGGTGCTCTACGCACTTTAAGGTATTTAATATGACCTTGAATCTCTGCTGGTGTGCAATGCGGGATATCGGGAAATTCCGCTGATGTGCTAAGCAGATCTTCGATTGAAGAAGCTTCTGAGGAAGAATCTTCTGATGAAGAAAAATCATCTCCAACGGTAGCGCGACTGTCACTGACGTCGTTGGCCCTAAAATATCTCCTGACAGATCTTACGATGTGTTGCTCCTCCTCGAGGTCATTATCAAGATCATAGTGGGGAGAGAACTGTCTTTCCATGGCATCGGCGTAAACCTCAACATTTTCCTCTGTCCTGAAGACAATGCCTCCAGGACCGCGCATGTGGGGGATTTGTTCACGCTTTCTGTTTTTGAACGACTTCGCCACCTTCCAGAGAGGAATGCTTGAGTCAAGCATCCCCGTCAGAAAGTCGTTCCATTGTTCATTGCTGAATTCATGAAGAACATTTCTTACTTCATGAGCAAGATTCGTCGCTCTGCTAATGTCATCAGGACAAGACCTTTTCGCTTGCTTAATTGCAGCCCTTTTATCAGAAATTTTCCGAATGTCTGCTGGCAGAAAAGGTCTGCCGTGTCGCTGCACGGGAAGTACAGATGCACGCTGCATAGCTTGCTGAACAAAAATTGTCCACTCCGCTTGAACCGCATCTATACCGTTCTCATCATCTATGATCGGAATATTGGGGAACTCTCTGAGGAGCGACTTGTATAGCTCCCAATCAATGGGTTTCCTTGGAGGGGTTTCATCCTCCAAGATCTCCTCATTGCCCACTTCCAAAACGACGGGAAGATGATCGCTTGAGATGTCATACATGATTCGAGAAGTGATACTGTATCTACAATTTTTGGATATTGCAAAATCAAGAACATCAGGTACCTGGAGGTGATTAAATGGGTGGTGCGTCGGCTCCTCAGTACCTTGTATGAGGTAGCCGTTTCGTATCACATGGTTGTACAATCGTATCCCACTGGTGGAATTCAACCTAGAATGCCATGCTCGATGTTTGGTGGACCCGAGCAGTCTGAAAAGACTTCCAGATCCGCCTCTTGCAGCCTGATACCACACCTGACATGCACCGATGTGATTTTTAATGGCACACCCCCGTCATATTGACCACCACGGAAGCCGCTTCGATGCTTTGCATCTCAGCGTTTGTGCTTCTGTGGTAGCCAATACCGCGTTTCACTAGCACTGCCAAGCCGCTACCCCGTCCAGTCAATCTATCAGCTCGGATAACATCGTAATTCGGGTAAGTTAGACGATCTCCCGGATTAAGTAATGTTTCCTGCAGCAAGGCCACATATACAGGGTGACTTCGAAGTTGAGTCATTTATTTTAACAGTGAGTAGATCTGATCAAAAGAAATGTTTTTTTCCTTCAACATTTTTGTGGTAAAATTAAACTAACAAAGTTATAGCCCTTTAGAAGTTTGAGTACCGCCCTGTCTCAATAATAATATTATGTGCTCGTGTTTGGCAACAACGGATATAATCCGCCTTATCGGTTCATCGCATCGGAAACAAAAAAGCGAAAGAATTTGAAACGCTGATCACGATGTTTTTATTCAGTCTGTGTCAGTCGCTAACGCGTGAGTGAATAGTGGTGTTTGCTGCGTGGCTCAAACGAAATAAAAAATGGCACATGTTTATGCGGATCGGTTTCCCAATCGAATGCAACCAACACCTCGTGCCTTTGTTAATGTAGTACAACAGGCTCGTGAATCAGGTGACTTAAGACCTCACAGGGTTTATCTTCCTTCTACAATCATTATCTGAAAATTAATGACTCAACTTCAAAGTCACCCTGTATACAGGGTGCGGTAATGGTCGTGATGTTACCGTGAACTCAGAGCGCTACGTCGACATGATCACCAACTTCTTTCTCCCTGAATTACGACGGCGACGTGTTCCAATCCGACGTGTGTGGTTTCAGCAGGATGGGGCGACCGCCCACACAGCCCGAGCATCCATGGACGTTATTCGCCCTCTCTTCCCTGGTCGCCTTATTTCCAGGTTTGGCGATGTTCATTGGCCTCCTTGGTCCCCAGATTTATCCATATGCGATTTTTTCTTATGGGGACACCTCAAGGCTAGAGTATACGCGAACAAGCCCCGAACTCTGGACGAATTGAAGGGCGAAATTCGCGTGGAAGTCGCCCAAGTTAAGAGAGCGATGTTGTAGAGAGTCTACGCGAACTTCCAAGAACGCCTCCAGCACTGCATCAACGATTTCGGCCACCACATGCCTGATGTGATTCTCCACACGTGACTGTCTCAAATGCTATTTCCTTGTGAACCTGATTCCATCAATAAATTTGTTTTCGAGCAAAAATTAACTATTTTATGATTTTTTTTAAAACCGTCCATCCTCTCTGCCGCACCCCGTAAATAGTAGTCTGTGGTTCCCTCAGGCCAACAGTTCCTCATTGCAATTGGTTTTCTTATTTCGGGGATTCACCGGCACAGCCTAAAGGCGGCGTGGCGCGACGTAATTCGTAACAGCTGATCGTGACAGTTTAGTACAGAAGTCCACAAGAGCTTGATGAAATTATCGTTTTTTGGGAATGTCCCAAACAATTCCAAAAAAGAATTTTGATAAGCCAATTTAATGTCACAAAGAACAGCATAATGTCACTTTTCAAGATACGTAACACCCCTGCCGGCCTAGGAACATTCGCATGCATTGGTAACTTGTAAATTACTAACTATTCCGCCAGAACTGCAGACAAACACATGAAAAATCCAACTGATTGATTTTCGCATCCCCAGCAGCGAGAGTATTGACTTCATACGAATATGTTTCAAAATTAATGGGTGATTTTTTTGCTAGTATCTTTTTGGCATTGTGTCATTGTCAAACTTTTTCAGTTTGGTCTATAATTTAACCATGAATCGACTTACGAACGAACAACGCTTGCAAATTATCGAATTTTACTATCAAAATTCATGCTCGGTTAAGAGTGTGCATTGAGCACTGCTTCCAATTTATGGGCAATTTGGTCGGCCTACTGAGGGAGCCATTCGGAAGCTTGTGACTAAATTTCGAACCCAGTTTACATTATTGGACATTAAACCACCAACACGCAGACGTAGAGTGAGGACTGAAGAAAATATTGCGGCTGTATCCGCCAGTGTTAGTGATGACCGTGAAATGTCGATTCGCCGCCGTTCGCAGCAATTGGGCCTCTGTTACTCCACTACGTGCGACAGGATTTGGGTGTAAAACCTTATAAGATGCAGCTGGTGCAAGAATTGAAGCCACACGACCTCCCACAACGTTTCCAATTTGGTGAATGGGCGCTGGCAAAGTTGGAGGAAGATCCACATTTTTATCGAAAAATTGTGTTCAGCGACGAAGCTCATTTCTGGTTGAATGGGTACGTTAACAAGCAAAATTGCCGCATCTGGAGTGAAGACCAGCCAGAAGCATTGCAAGAGCTACCAATGCATCCCGAAAAAATCACTGTTTGGTGTGGATTATGGGCCGGTGGCATCATCGGGCCGTACTTCTTCAAAGACGACAATGGCCGGAACGTAACTGTGAATGGCGAGCGCTACCGTCCGATGATAACAAACTTTTTTTTGCCCAAAATGGAAGAGCTGGTCTTGGCTGACATGTGGTTCCAACAAGACCGTGCCACATGCCACATCGCACACGAAACAATGGCCCTATTGAGAGGCGAGTTCGGTGAACAGTTTATCTCACGTTTGGGGCCCGTCAATTGGCCGCCTAGTTCGTGTGATTTAACGCCGTTGGACTATTTCTTGTGGAGCCATGTTAAGGCTAATGTCTACAGGGATAAACCAGCAACGATTGACGCACTGGAAGCCAATATTTATTCGTGAGATACCGGCCGATATTATGTTGGAGAGAGTGTGCCAAAATTGGACCTTGCGCATGGGCCATCTAAAACGGAGCCGCGGCCAACATTTACATGAAATAATCTTTAAACATTAAATTATATCGACCGTTCTACCAACTCAAATAAAGATTTAATCGTTTTTTCAATTTTTTTGTGTTTTTTTTTGAAAATCAAATCCTATACGTCTTAAAAAATCACCCGTTATTACAGTAATTTTCAACAATGCTCAGACAGTTGTATCTCTTACTCTTTGCGCTCCCTCTTTTTTCTTTCTGCTTAATCATGTCTGGTTTCTGGGTGATCAGGCTGACAGAATAACAGGCGGACTGACGTACTTTAACATCATCCTATCTCTAGTCTTGAACAGGCTATTGTAATTAGAAAATGATGAGCCCTGACAACACTGACATATCTCAATTAGTCCCCCATAGTAACCCTCTTGATTAAGCAAGCTCATGGCAGCGTTAAAGTGTGTAAACAGGTTGTGTACGTGTTGTAGAACGGCAGCGACCTTCTGGAAAGGGCATCCAAGGCCTCTGTGTTTGGCGGCCCGTACAAAAACGCCTCGCTGCCAGATTACTAAATGAGCCAAGCAAATGCCTGCACAAAGGGCGCGCTAAGCATGCAAAGGGCTAGTGGTCAGCCCTGCCTTTTGATGCCCCTTTATAGGGTAACGATTTAAAGTTACAACTGCAGGGTTAATTACACTTTACACGCGCGCGAGGTGCGGCTGATTTCCGCCATGTTTACCTCAAGACTTTAACATGGAATATTTGCCCTTTCATGTCTCGCCTGGACTTACCGGTTTTGAAAAGTGGTGTCAGTCTAATACAGCACAGGTACCATGTGCGAGAGGAGCTTTGGAGGCATATGAATTCAAAAAAAGCACGACAAAATGTATTTGCTGCAAGATTATTTAAAATACAAACAAAAACTTTGAAGTCTTCCATACAGCAAGGATATACAGGGTGTAAATGTTATGATAGTCATTATTGAAATAGGTAATAGGGTCAAAACAAGTCAAAAAGTTCACATGACCCATGGTCCAAAAGTCAATAGATTTTTGTCTAAATTTACAACTTTAAGTGCTTTATATCGACCATAATCTTACTAATTTTTATAATCTAATCTAAAACGTTTTTAAATTGGGTAGGTAATTAACAAATAAATGGCATTAAACCTGTCTAAGTTAAGCCAAAATTTGTAGTCAGTAAGTAAATATTACATTAAATTGAATATTTAAAACACACATGACAACAGCGCGTCGGTCATCATCACTCTTATCGAACCGGCAATCGATCGCAATCGGTAACAGTGGTTAGTATGTTGTTTTGTTTTTGTTCGCGTACGTCGTCGTTTTGATTTACAATGTTCTCGAATCAAGAGTTCGCCGACATGTTGTTAGTTTATGGTGAAGCTCGTCAGAATTCAAATCTTGCAGCTCAAATTTATTGCGACAGATTTCGCCAACGGGTACACCCAGACAGAAGGACATTTGAGCAAGTGTACCAAAGACTTCGAGATACAGGCAGTGTTCAGCCCACTAATATTCGCACTCGTGAAAAACAGGTTACTGTAGAGCAGGAGGAACGAATTTTAAATATCGTGGAAATCAATGCAGATATCAGCACTCGGGAATTAGGCCGCCGCGTAGGACTATCGCATACCATAGTCCACAGAATCCTACGCAGACTAACATTCTGTCAGTGGTTTTTGCACAAAAAATTGAAAATCCGGATTTTTTTAAAAACATTCTAGCGACGGACGAATGTACATTTACGCGAGACGGGATATTAAATTTCCATAATACACACACGTGGGCTCAAGAAAAACCTCATACTTTTCGTGAAGACCGTAATGAAGCTTGTGTGGAAAGTGGAGGACGACATTTTGAACACCTTCTTTAAGCCTTTCGTCCCGAATGGTACACATATGTACCAGGCAATTTTAAAAATCCCTGCTTGTGAAATGAAGCATTTTATTTGGTATAAATCTGTACCGGTCCGGTGCATCAGGCTTCCGCAGTGTACCTACAACATGCATTGTGGATATTTTGTGGTTATGTCGATTTAGTTAGCACGTGTATGTAGTAGCGGCAGCATTACTCTAATAAAATTAGTTATTTAGGACACTCAAAGTGCTTATTTATGCAGTTTTTTGATGAAGTTCTATTTGCTATTCAACTGTAATTAGTGTTTTTACAAAGGTAGGCCAAAACTATGTTTAATTTTTGTGTTCTTGCGTGTAATATTCATGTGGTACATATATGTACCAGCCGGTATTTATGGTGGAACACATGTATACCAACAGGTCTCTAATTACGTTTATTCAGTTTCAGCTTCAATATGGATCGCCGCCGTCCGCTTTCACAAAAAGAGCTGGAAGCGCTTATTGAAGATATTGAAGAAATCTCAGATTCGGAACCATTTTCTGCTGACTCCAGTGACAATTATGAACCAGATTCCGATGAAGAAGCAGGCAGTGATACGTCCGATATGTCTAACTCAGACATCGATTTTGCGCCTTCACCACAGGTAACTGTTGGTAGAAACCAAGTTCTTGACTGGGTCATTCCTGATGAAACATTTGCGCCTGCTAAAATCCTTCCTCCCGAAAGAGAATGTAAGTTGGCACCAGATATCACCAAGCAGTTGACACCTATGCAGATTTTTCATAAAGTATTTCCTCATTCTCTTCATTTGCGCATTGCAAATTGTACAAATGAACGCCTAAAAATCCTAAACCAATTAAAAAGGAGGAATGAGAACATGACTGACAAAGGAGAAATACAGAAGTTAATTGGCTGCAGGTTCATTATGTGCTACAATCGCCTTCCAAGCCTGAAAAATTATTGAAGTAAAAAGTAGTCAATGGGAAATAGCACAATTCAAAAAACTTTTTCAAGAGATCGATGCATGACTTTGAGCTCAAAAATGTACTTTGCTTTTCCTCAGAAACCCCCAAATGCAAAACATATTATAATGAAGATTTGTTATCTCGTTTCAAATACACGTTTTCAAAGTGTCGCCAGGATAGCCAGTATCAAAGTATTGACGAATCTATGACCAAATTCAAGGATCCATCTTCTTTGAAACAATATATGCCCCTCAAACCAACCAAGAGGGGCATAAAACTATGGCTTCGCTGCGATGCAGATTCGGGCTATACGTATGATGTTAATGTATATTCTGGAAAAGAGGACCCAATTCCCGCCAAAAATCAATCACTGACTCTGGGAGAGCGAGTCGTAACAGCCCTTGCGTCTACAGTCAAAGAAAATAATGTAGTGTTATGTTTTGATCGCTTTTTTACAAGTGTGAATTTATTACTTACACCAGACTATGCAGCCTTGGGAACTTGCATGTCCAATCGCAAGAACGTATCAACTATGGGAGACAAACTGCAAAAAGGGGAATCTCAATTCAAATGCACTTCTTCGGGATTACTTTGTGTAAAGTGGCAGGACACAAAGGAAGTTTTGCTGATGAGTAACTGTCATAAGCCCAATTTGACAACAATTATCAAAAAAAGCAAAACCGGTGAACAACAAAATATCCAATGTCCAGAGGCCATATCTTTTTACAGAAAAAAATGCAAGGGGTTGATAGGGCAGATCAGTTCATTGGGCTATATGATCATGACCGAAAATCAGCAAAGTGGTGGAAAAAGGTGTTCTACACATTGCTCAATATGTGTGCAGTAAATTCTTGGATCATGTATAATCAAATGAGACGTAAAAATGAGAACATTTCTTTTCTTTCTTTCCTCACCACACTTGCAGAAGAATTAATATCTGAAGGTATACAAAATACAAGCTTACCATTACCAAAAGAAGGCGCCCCTTCAAGAAAAAGAAAATTATATGGTGCTTCAGCATTACATCTTCCTGTGGAGGGATCAACAAGAAGAAGGTGCATTAGATGTTCTGAAGAGAAAAAACAAACAAGAACAAAAAGTCTTTGCCAGGAGTACAATATTCCATTGTGCAAGTTCTGTTTTGTGTTGTATCATACCAAATAGTTATTTAGGTTCATTTTCTTCTTTGCAAAGCTGTTTTTGTATTTTTTTCTAAACAAATATTCTTATACCATTGTTTTTTCTGTTTTTATGAATTTTCCGATCATACCTGTTGGTAAGCATGTGTACCACCATAAATGCCTGCTGGTACATATATGAACCACCCCCTCCACCGTTACCTGACCAATGCAAAAAATATATATTAACAAAAACTCATTGTTAGACATCCTAACAATAATACTTTACACTATTTATTATTCGGACTAAGGTATTTAAATTCAGGACGAAAGGGTTAAATACAAAAAAGTGCAGTGTGGGTTTCAAAAAGAAAAACAATGTATGTATCAAAATTGTGTTTCCTATTTATAAGGGGATTTTTTTAATATGTTCAACAAACTTTCACACACCAGGCGAAGCGCTGAGACAGTTAGTGGTAAGTCCGTTTTTTTTAATTGTTTGCATTTTACGAGTACATTATCAAATAATGAAATAATACCTAAGAGCCAAAAATAACAAACTCAATCTGCGTTCCGTCGTAATTTGCGTCTGGCATCGCGGCGTTGTCAGATTTTATTTTACTGTAAAGTCGCTTTTCTCAAAAAAAAAATGCCGTTTTGACCCCCATGTTATATGAAACTTTTTGCTTCTTTTAAGCCCCTCTATCACCCATTTAAATAATGACTATCATAACGTTTACACACTGTATATTATATATATACAGGGTGACGGGAAAATAGATGCGGAGCCGGTGAGGAAAGATGGTACAAGCCAATCTGAGTCGATTTTACTATAGGAACTACTGTCCGAAAACACTGATCAACAGCCAAAAAATATCCTAAACAAAATCAACAAAATATTACTATCTTTAATGTGCTAAAACCGGAATGAAACTTATTTTTTCAATATTAGTTCCAGTTTTAGAGATACGGTAATTATATGTGTTCCTGCTGTGACAGTGTTAATATACTGTAATTCACAAGAATGCACGTGCTACATTTTTATATTCGGCAAGGAAAGATGATGTAATCGGCATGATTGTGTTACGTTATACATACGTGTACATTATATTGTTTTATATTAGCCATTTTTTCCTCAGTTGGCTGACAGCGTTCATGCAAGATGTCTCGAAAGTGTGTAAACAATCCAGATCAGCTTTGTTACGTGTGTGGTGATGTGACTTTTGCGTCTCAGAGACGGTCTATTACTCCACTAATAACAAAGGCATATCAGCTTTATTTCGGTTGTAAACTAGGTGATCAAGACAAACAGTGGGCACCCCACATCTGCTGTAATACATGTGCTTCAAGTCTGAGGAGCTGGTTAAATGGCAAAAAACGGTCTATGCGCTTTGCTGTCCCAATGGTTTGGAGAGAGCCTACAAATCATATTAATGATTGTTACTTTTGCATGGTACCTTGTGTTGGACAAGCCACAGGTATGTCCAAGAAAAAAAATCGGTTATTAACTACCCAAACATAGCATCTGCGATGAGACCTGTGCCTCACAGTGACGAAAATCCTATTCCAAAACCCCCAGAATCATACACTTGCGAATCAGAAAATGAATCAGATCATGGCGATCGAGTGATTCGTCAGGAAGAAGATATGCCATCAACGTCAAGAGATCCTGCTTTTATACCGAGCACGTCATGCCACCAACCGCACAAAATAACACAGTCAGAATTAAATGATCTTGTAAGAGATTTAGAACTTCCAAAATGTAAGGCAGAGTTACTTGGAGCAAGACTGCAGCAGTGGAACTTGTTAGAAGACGATGTTTCAATATGTGTTTTTCGTAAACGCCACAAAGACTTAGAACCATTTTTCAATATGGAGAATAACTTGGTTTTCTGCAGTAACATTAACGGCTTACTGGCGGCTTTAAATATAAACTATAACCCAGAAGAATGGAGATTGTTTATAGACAGTTCAACATTGAGTTTAAAGGCAGTGTTATTGCATATTGGAAATATTTTACCATCTCTTCCTGTAGGGTATGCAGTTCACATGAAAGAATCATATGACAATATGAAGTACCTATTGACATGCATAAAATACGATGAGCACCAATGGCATATTTGTGGCGATTTGAAGGTTGTTGCACTTTTACTTGGGCTGCAGCTAGGCTACACGAAGTTTTGCTGTTTTTTGTGTGAATGGGACAGTCGGGCAAAGGCACTTCATTACACCAGACAAAACTGGCCTGTTCGTCAATTCCTAGAGCCAGGTCAAAAAAATGTACAGCATATGCCATTAGTAGATTCGAAAAAAATTTTATTACCACCACTGCATATCAAGTTATGCCTAATGAAAAACTTTGTCAAGGCATTAGATAGAGATGGGTCAGCTTTTCAATACCTGCGTCAGAAATTTCCAAGACTAAGTTAGGCAAAGGTTAAAGAAGGTATTTTTGTTGGGCCACATATTCGAAATATTTTGAAAGATACACAGTTTGAAAACACTTTAACAGGTATTGAAAAAACTGCTTGGAATGATTTCCGTCTGGTGGTCACTAATTTCTTGGGAAATAGAAAAGCTGACAACTATAAAACCCTTGTCAAAAATAAGCTGTCATCGTATCAAAAGATGGGCTGTAATATGTCTCTTAAGATACATTTCCTACACTCACACCTGGACTTTTTTCCTGACAATTGCGCAGCCGTAAGTGATGAGCACGGCGAACGTTTTCATCAGGATATTTCAACAATGGAAAAAAGGTACCAGGGAAAGTGGAATCCTTCCATGCTTGCAGACTACTGTTGGACTCTTGGTAGAGATGCTCCAAAAACGATCCATAAAAGAACAGCAAAAAGACAGCGCATATAGTGATTCTTATAAGTATATGAATCTTGTTACTTTTTTTAATATATCCTTAAAAATAAAAAGTTTTTTTTCTAAACCGCAACTAATTTTTTTATTTCATTGTCATTTTTGGATTCAGCGCCCCAAAATTAACAAAGAAGTGCACTTTTCCCACAAGATATAATTAAAAAACTAAAATTTGTTGTCCAGTGAAATTAGCCGTTTTCGAATTATACTAATTTTTAAGATTTTATAAAATTTACGTCCTTTATACGTTAACCAAGTCATAAAACTTGAAAAATGGGTGTTTCATTTGATTTTTTTTGTTTTACAATAAAAATATTCTAAAATACGAAAATTGATACTCAAATGTACATTATTGACGTTATCTCATGCAGTAAGCTTCAAAATAGTTAGATTTTTTTTAAAAAAATCTTTGTTCATCTCAAAAACTCAATTTACTAGAAACAATCACCTACAAATTTTTCGAGGAAAACAATTTTAAAATATCTACATTTCATTACCTTTCAAATGAGGACACAAACCGGTTTAGAAATGACAAAGATATGAGTGAAAGAAACAGGTAGAGCCTCAAACACCGGAATAGTGTGATAAGTAAGACTAGTCACCCCCCTCCCTCGCTGGCTTCAATCTGTTTTTGCGATTTGTTGCGTTCGGATGTGTCTGTTTGCTCGCTGTTTTGATATTCCTAACGACTTGGCTCTTGTTGGACTTCCGTGTGTGATTCTTTTCCTGACGAACTAGACCGTACCCTGTTTTCTGAGATTCCTTACGACTTGGCTGCTGTGTGACTTGATTGTTCGTTGATCTAACTATCGATGAAAAATGGCTGATGAACAAAGGAGGCGGCCGTTCAGTTTGGAAGAATTTGCCGATATCCTTTTCTACATGGAGTTGCCAGAGGCGATGCTGAAGAAGCTCGTCGTGGGTATGGGGAAATGTTTCCTAATCGTTGCGTACCTGACGCCCGCGTATTTAGGCAAACGTTCCATGGGGTTCGAGAGCGCGGTACCGTCGTAAGATATCAATGTAAGTTTGCATCATTGATGATTATTAACTTATCATAATCAGTCATTCAGTAAGGCCTATGTAGAGCCTTGGAGGTCTGTGGGCTGAACTGATGATACTGTAACATAGTTGTTTTGATACAGTTGATTGAACTTGTTAATTAAGAGTTTATTAATTTAATTTTAACACGAGCATCTACACGGCTCTGAAGATGGAAACATCCACACGTTGTGTATCGTTTTTTCTAAATAATATTTTGCCAACTCTAGCTCATAGTCTTACCGCTATGTTTATTAGGTAACAATTTCCTCCAAAAAACTGTTATTTGTTTTTTCATTTCATTTCAGGTGATGCAGGTAGACCTCGACATGATTTGGAAGTTGAGACCCTACTCTACTCGCGCTGTGGCTCGACGGCTTGGATTATCCCAATTGCATGAAAACATATTCCACTCTTACGAGTACCACTACACACCTGTGCACGTCATAGAAGAAGGAGATCCCATGAGGCGCATGCAATTTTATCGTTTTATTTTAAGCGCTGATGTTGAAGATAGCAGTTATTTAAGAAAAATTCTATGGACCGACGAATCAAAATTTGAAAAAGACGGCATAACAAACTACCATAAAGCCCTCTATTGGCGTGAACGTGCAGTGGGAAATTCTCATTTGAAGAGACCAAAAGGATCACAAAGGCGATTTTGTCTGAATGTCTGGATGGGCATTATAAATAAATGTTTGGTAGGACCACATTTCCTACCCGGCAACTTAAATGGAGGAGCCTACGAAAATTTCTTAAGAAATGTTCTATTTGAATTACTTGAAGACGTGCCGCTACACACAAAACACAAAATGATTTTTCAGCATGACGGATGCCCAGCACATTTCAGACTAAGTGTTAGAAATTGGTTAAATGAGCAGTTTCCGAATCGATGGATCGGTAGAGGCGGACCAATCCCCTGGCCAGCACGCAGTCCCGATCTCACACCTATGGACTTTTTTGTGTGGGGTCGCATGAAAACTTTAGTATACTCTGATCAAAATCATGTACCCACAATAGAAGACCTCAGAAACAGGATAATACATGCAGCACAAGAAATGCAAGCCTCTCTTAGGAATTCGGCGGTAGTAAAATCAGCTGTCATGTATGCATTATAAATAGAGGGCGCCTAATTTAAAATGTATTATAAAAACAAAAAAATGTAGTTTCATACAAATTATCCTGTATTAAGGTGAAATTTTGTAAATGTAGTATTTTTATTGCTTTTTCCTTTCTCCTCTTTTAATAGTCAGATTTTTGCCAATTCTTAATCGATTTGAGATTTTTACACCTCATTTGAAAAGTAATGAAACGTAGATGTTTTCTAATTATTTTGTACGAAAAATTTGTATGCGCCTTTTTCTAGTAAACTGAAGCGTTTGAAATGTACGAAGATTTTTTTTTAAAATTTTGAAGCTTACTGCATCAGATAACGTCAATAATGTTCATTTGAGTATCAATTTTCGTATTATAGAGTATTTTTATTGTAAAACCAAAAAAAAAAATCAAATGGAACACCCAATTTGCAAGTTTTATGACTTGCTTAACGTATAAAGGACGTTAATTTTATAAAATCTTAAAAATTAGTATAATTCGAAAACGACTAATCTTCGGACAGTAGTTCCTATAGTAAAATCGACTCGGACTGGCTTGTACTATCTCTCCCCACCGGCTCCGCATCTATTTTCCCGTCACCCTGTATAATATGACTAATAAATAAATAAATGCTCCTACGCAACGCAAGACAACAAAAATAACTAAAAATCTCCATGCTACGATGGCTTCAGGCTATAATTCATGCAGAGTATGATAAAGTACCAACTGTAACTTAATTTTACACTTATCTACTTGTTTGTTTTTTCAATTTTCCATTACTTTTTTTACCTTTAAATTTCATAATCCCTGTTAACATTCTTAAATTATTTTCAATTTCCTCAATCTATTACCATCAAAAGTGAATATTTGGTTGTTAGTTTTCAAATAAATTTAATTGGGATTCAAGAAAAAAAAAATAGGGTGTGCCAATACTTTTTTTGGCCCACTGTATGTGTTCATGGAATCTATCGCTGCACCCCTCGACAAACATAATAAATCCAGCGCAACAACCCTAATCGCAGCCATAAAACCCCCGCCACGATCCAAGGAAACCCTGCTTTGATCATGACCTTTATTCACTAACCTACAACCATCACACAGCCATGCACCCCTAACCCTAAACGGAGCATCGTGCCCTGCAACTCACCACGGGCAACGTCATGTTAGCCTTGGACGGCCGGACGGAAAGCGTTTGTTGCGCCGCCACCCTTGATGCTCTTGCTGCAACGCCCGTCAGAAAACCGCACTCAAAACACCTGAATCGCGCGATTTTTCCTCCTTCAACCTCCAGTAGTCCTCGACCTTCGACGCGCGATCGCGACTTCAGCAGCCCAACAGCAGTTCGCGCCAAACAAATGAAGGACGGGAGACGGCGTGGGAGGGGAAGTGTTGGGAGGGCGGCGTTGCCGAGATTGCAGGAGAAGAATTTCCCGCCAAAATGCTCCACGACCTATGTCATGAGATAGCGAAAATGTCGCACGAAACTCATAACCTGCCTTCTTGAATCTCGCAATCCACATAAAAATGTCGACGAAAACAGTCGACAAAACATCGCGAAGCTAAGACCATGTGACAGGTTCTTTCGGTGTTCGACAAAAGAGCAGATGAAAAATACTCACTTTTTCACAGTTCTTGACCACATTTTGCCAACAGACGTCTCATAATCAAATAAGTCTAAAAAAGTCACATCACAGTAACAAATGATGACAAGAATCACAAAAATAAAATTCCAGGCAAATGCAAACCTGATATAATCTATATATATATATATATATATATATATACAGGGTGACTTCGAAGTTGATTCATTTATTTTAACAGTGAGTAGATCTGATCAAAAGAAATCCATTTTTCTGGTAAAATTAAAGTAACAAAGTTATAGCCCTTTGGAAGTTTGAGTACCACCCTGTCTCAATAATAATATCATGTGCTCGTGTTTGGCAACAACGGATATAATTCGCATCGGAAACAAAAAAGCGAAAGAATTTGGAACGATGTTTTTACAATTATTTTATTCAGTTGTATACAGTCAGTGTCAGTCGGTAACGCGTGAGTGAATAGTGGTGTCTGTTGCGTGACTCAAACGAAATAAAAAATGGCACATGTTTATGCGGATCGGTTTCCCAATCGAGTGCAAGCAACCCCTCGTGCCTTTGTTAATGTAGGACAACGGGCTCGTGAATCAGGTGACTAAGACCTCACAGGGGACGGCATGCCGGTGCTCCAAGACCTCACGATCAAATACAGGTCCACACTGAAATACTTGTCGGGAGGATACATTATAAAACAAGGTAAAGTTTTTTTTTAATTTTTTATTTTTACACACATATTTTGGTTTATCTTCCTTCTACAATCATTATCTGAAAATGAATGACTCAACTTCAAAGTCACCCTGTATATGATTGTAGAAGGAAGATAAACCAAAATATGTGTGTAAAAATAAAAAAAAAATTTTACCTTGTTTTATAAAGTATCCTCCCGACAAGTATTTCAGTGCGGACCTGTATTTGATCGTGAGGTCTTGGAGCACCGGCATGCCGTCCCCTGTGAGGTCTTAAGTCACCTGATTCACGAGCCCGTTGTACTACATTAACAAAGGCACGAGGGGTTGGTTGCACTCGATTGGGAAACCGATCCGCATAAACATGTGCCATTTTTTATTTCGTTTGAGCCACGCAACAGACACCACTATTCACTCACGCGTTACCGACTGACACTGACTGTATACAACTGAATAAAATAATTGTAAAAACATCGTTCCAAATTCTTACGCTTTTTGTTTAAGATGCGATGAACCGATAAGTCGGATTATATCCTTTGTTGCCAAACACGAGCACATAATATTATTATTGAGACAGGGCGGTACTCAAACTTCTAAAGGGCTATAACTTTGTTACTTTAATTTTACCAGAAAAATGGTAAAGTAAAAAACATTTCTTTTGATCAGATCTACTCACTGTTAAAATAAATGACTCAACTTCGAAGTCACCCTGTATATATAACATATATATATACAAGATGAAGCTTTTCCCAGTTCTACTAACCTTAGGCAGTTCAAAAATCGTATTAACAAAATTTCTTTGGGATCATCATAGCAGCCGCGGTGTTCCGGCATTTAGGCTTCTGCCTGCGCGGATGCTTCGATATAAAGAAAAAAAGCACAGCGTTGCCAGATGGGTCGGACAGAATTTCCCCCAAACAAAAATCTATGAGAACTGCTACTTTTTCCCCCAAATCACAGTTAATTAATGGAAAGGGGTAGGTTTGCTTTAAAGAGACATGCTTTAATGCTCTCTATCCGCGACACGAGATTTCCCGAGAACATAACATTCTAAAAAATTGTCTAAGTATAAATCCTCTAAATTTGGGAAAGATTTCCCAAAATGGCAACCCTGCCAAAGCACCGCTGGTACTCCCAGTGTCAAGATCTATTCCTCACAGGATTGAAAAATACATGTATTTTTAAACAAAAATCAAGTTTTTTTTGTTTGAAACTGTTTTTTTTTTTATTTACCTACTATTTGCATTTAAATAATTTTTCGCGTTGCGATCTACAGCAGTCAAATGTGCGAAGTCGTAGAGCGTGGTGGTGTGTTTTGTTTTTTGTGTATTAAAGATCGGCAAAAAAAAGAAAGGCAATGACAGGGAGGAGAAAGGATCCCGTGTGGAAATATTTTAAGGAACTGATGACAAAGCTGGCTTGAAAATAAATAAGAGCAAAATGTTTAACCTGCAATGTGGATATAGTGCAACTGGTGGCTAGAACGCGCAACCTTTTAAAAAATTCTAAACAATTTAAACAAGGCAGTTTGTTAGAAAAAAAAATATTCATATATCAGATAGTTCTGATACCGACAATGATGCTGCTTCTACCGAACCTATTTCCTCATAGTTGAGTAGCTTGGAGAATTGTGGAAAGGTACATTTTTTTACTTGAAGTTCCGTAAAAAGTAGTGAAAACTAAAAATTTATTCTATGTACATTTTCCATGATTTTATATTTCAGAAACATGGATTTAAGGATTTTTTGTTAAGATGGGTTGTATACTTTTATAGAAATTTGTTAAGTAACTTATTTAATGTTATTATACAAGAAAAATTAATAGTCATATTATATGATTATTCTGCTGCTTGTAGTGTACGAGTATTAGAGTTCAATGAAGTTTATTAAGTTCACTCTTAAGTTAAGAAACATATTTTTTTCCACTAGTATTAGTTCCTTAGTTTCATATCTGATGAATTAATAAAAAATAAAGTATATTTTTTAGTACCTATGTGTTTTAACATATGGCCCTTTTAGTTTCGTTTTGCAAGGGCGACAAATCCTCCGCTAAAAATTATCGACCAATAAGTCTCGTTCCTATCGCCGCCAAAATAGCTGACAGAATCATATTAGATAAGCTCCTGTCATTTGCTTTAGAAAATGGCCTTATCCCTAAGAATCAGCATGGATTTCTCCCTGGTCGATCAATAATGACCAACCTTCTCCACTCTCTCAACGATTGGACTCAGTATCTGGACACTAAGACTCCTGTTGATATAATCTACTTAGATTTTTCTAGGGCTTTTGATCGCGTACCACATAGAAGGCTTCTGTTTAAGTTGGAATGTATGGGAATAAGAGGCGAGTTGTTGCTGTGGATTAAGGCTTTTCTCACCGGGAGGACTTTCTCTGTGCGCATCAGTGATAGCCAGTCTCACCTTCATCATGTAGCAAGTGGAGTTCCTCAAGGCTCTGTCTTGGGGCCAGTGCTGTTCCTTCTGTATACAAGTGACCTGCCCGCATTGATTTCCTCCACATGTTCAGCTTATGCCGACGACACCAAGATTTACAATACTGTCGTAAATTCTGCTATGCTTCAACGAGATCTTGATATTGTTTGTCAATGGTCAGTCAGTTGGCTGTTACCCTTAAATCTAACTAAGTGTTGTGTCCTTCACCTCGGGAAGACAAATCCGCGATTTACATACAAGATCTCTGACCACAACATCGAAGCAGTTTCCAGCCACACTGATCTGGGCGTTGTAGTCAACGATCGTCTTTTCTGGTCAGAGCATATTCACCAAGTTACATCAAAAGCCAAGAATCTTCTATACATGCTGGAGAGGTCTTTCAAAGGATCCGATGTCAACACTTGCGCCTACATTTACAAGGCATTCGTGAGGCCAATTCTTGAATTCGCTGGCCCGGTATGCGACATTGTGCTTCTGCGCGATAGAAATCTCGTCGAATCAGTACAGCGTCGGGCTACTCGTATCCCTTTTGGAGCACGAAGACCAAGCTATGAAGATCGCCTTGAATTATTCAACCTGACCTCATTCTCTGAGCGAAGACTTCGTGGCGATCTTATAGTTACGTTCAGGATACTTCATGGTTTGATGGGCACCAACCTCATGCATCTATACCGTCTGTCAAGCAGCAATCTACGTGGGCACAGCTTCAAACTGCATAAGGAGCCATTTAAAACAACAGTCCGACAGTGGTTTCTTCCCAACCGCATATTCAACACCTGGAATAGTTTACCTGAAAGTGTGGTTGGTGCTACTTCAGTTAATAGCTTCAAAGTGCAGTATGATAGCTGGAGGAGTGTACAAACTTTATAGCTATGAACTGTCTTTTTTTATTTTTTTCTATTTGATGTATTTGTGTTACGTGTCCGTACACTATATTTACTGCATGAGCTTATAGTACTGTGTACTCTGCTCATCTCAATTATCATAATGATAATAATAATAATAATAATAATAATAAAATGAAATCAATTTTAATCATACTTAAAAAAATATAAAAAAAAAAACAATAATTCACAAACCAAAAAAAACAGTGTTTAAAACATGTTTTAAAAAGTTTATAACAAATTGGTTTAAAACACCTTCATTGTTTTAAATAGTGATTAAAACACTTGTTTTAAACATTTTGATTGACTGCCAGACCCGACTGTATACGTAGAACCTGTGCTCTGTTAAAGTATCGTAAGTCAGTAGATCTTTCAGGTCTGGTTGCTCAGTTACCAGACAAAGTCTGGGAGAAACAAGGGAAGAAGAGAGATAGGAAGGAATAGTGTAGCTAATAACCTATGGCAAGGAAGAACGGAGAGCAAAGAGAAGGACGTGCGTCAGTTTGAGGTGTGCCTTGGCATTGTTAACTAGTATTCGAGAATTTTAAATTGATTCTAAAATGAATTTAGAAATTGGTTGATGAAAAAAATTGATATCTGGGTTGGACCTAAAGTCGCACGACTTAATTTTGTTCACAATGCGATCGGCAGTCTTGTTTCCACTGCACAAACAGAATGGCCGTAGTTTCTCCTGGTATATAATAATAATATTTATTCGCATAATAAACAATAATAAATTGTGACTAAATTGATATACCACAAAAGGCAAATATATGCTCCATGATTTGTCAGATCAAGACAATTGTCAGTTTGAAATTAACATCGTTTCTAACCTCACATTTACTAAATGTCTAACTATTTTCATTAATATCCGTATATTTTTATATTGCACGTATCAAGCACAAATATTTCCTTTATAAGCATTAGTTGGTTCACTCAAAATATCTTTATAATTGTCCGCAATTCACAAAGAAAACAACAATATTTTGTATACAGGGTGTCCCAGAAGTCGACGTCAAGCCGAAACCGGGTGATAGGCAAAGTCATAACAGCTATCAGAAAAATATTTAAAAAAAATTTATGTATGTGTTTTGAAAATTATACGTCTTTGAAAAAGATATAGAAATTTCACACCCTACGGCAGTCTGTCAACTCATGTTACTACAAATATTAACTTTTTTTGGATTTTATTTTTACAACGTAATGATGAATAATGCATCTTCAAACTGGTGTCTCAACCTTACTGCCAACTTTTCTCGTTCAGGAAAAATTGCCACTTACTTCCCAACCAAGTATTCCAAAGTAAAACTTTGCTCAACTTTAACTGGCTGTACTGGAAAAAATGTACTACGAGAGTTTGGCAAGTAACCTTAAAAGTTGGTGCATTTAATAATTATTCCAAAATGGTATAACACTTAGAAGATTACTCGTTAACTTATGCACAATTTTTATTTGAAAAAAAAACTGATGAAAATTTTTCAAAATTTCCTAATTAAACAGCGATTATGAAAACGCACAAGGACCCTTAAGGATAACTGTTTGCACAACAGTGGGAGTCAAAATGCTGCTGATTACAGCAAATGCTCAAACTGTTTTCCTTCATCCGCAATACACGCTCGACATCTTCTTAAAAAAGATCGGGTTATTAAACGAGCGAATCGACGGTTATTAACAAACTCAGCTGCTTCGAATAGTCTTTGCCGTAGCTCAGCTACATTTTGAATCGGCTTGAAATACACTTTTTCTTTTACAGTTCCCCAGTAAAAAAATCTAAAGGATTCAAATCAGGTGATCGGTCTGGCCACGGTATTGTACCAGACCGCCTTATCCATCTGCCTGGAAAGTTTTGATCGAGATACTCTCTCACTGAGAGTGCATAGTGCGCTGGGCAGCCATCATGCTGAAACCACATGTCCCTGTAAATACTCGGTGGCACGTCCACCAATAAATTTTGTACATGATTTTTCAAAAAATCCAAATAAACTTCAGCAGTCAAAGTCTCTGGGAACACAAACGGACCGATTATTTTACCATTTAAAATTCCTGTCCAGTGGTTTATCTTGAAGCGATATTGAGATTTATCTTCTCTCATCAAATGTGGGTTTGCTACGTACCACTCGTGTAAGTTATGCAGGTTCATGTACCCATCTTTCTTAAATGTGGTCTCATCCGACCATAAAATTTTTTCAAAGAACTGTGGATCTGTGGTGTCTTTCTAACATTGTGCGACAAAAAGCAACTCGGGGCTCATAATCCCGGGGCAGGAGAGGTTGAACGCGCTGTATGTGGTATGGATGAAGCACATCACTTACTTGCTATTGCACACTTTGATACCGATCAGTACTCCTTCGTTTACTGCGCATCTTTACATGTTCGTGCTTGTTGATTTCGTACTGTTACTAATTTTGGATTCGTGAACTGGACTGTTGATCGATTGTGATTTGGATTTGGACTGTTTAATTGCTCTTCAAAACAACATTTGCTTTCCTTAGACTATCTTTGATAGTGTGATTGTGCAGTGCCGCTATGTCCGTGTACACCGTACAAGAATATGCTAACATGCACCTCATTTATGGGGAATGCAGATGCAACGCTAGTGCTGCAGCGAGACTTTACTGTGAGAGGTACCCGAATGCAGCTCGTCATCCAGACCATCGAGTGTTCACAAATGTGCACCGCTTACTGTTCTCAGAGGGCCAACTACCAAATCAATCACACGGTGAGCGAAGATCTTTCCTTCCTTACGAAGACGTGGTGCTAGGAGCTGTCGAAGAAGACCCGAGTACTTCAGTGCGTGCAATAGATCTAAAAACAGGTGTGCCCAAAAGTACAGCCCATAGAATCTTGCAAAAAAACGTGCTCCATCCATACCACGTACAGCGTGTTCAAGCTCTTCTGCCCCGGGATTATGAGCCCCGAGTTGCTTTTTGTCGCACAATGTTAGAAAGACACAGGGAAGATCCACGGTTCTTTGAAAAAATTGTATGGTCAGATGACACCACATTTAAGAAAGATGGGTACATGAACCTGAATAACTTACACGAGTGGCACGCAACAAACCCACATTTGATGAGAGAAGATAAATCTCAATATCGCTTCAAGATAAACCATTGGACAGGAATTTTAAATAGTAAAATAATCGGTCCGTTTGAGTTCCAAGAGACTTTGACTGCTGAGGTTTATTTAGGTTTTTTGCAAAATCATTTAGAAAATTTATTGAAGGACGTGCCACTGAGTATTTACAGGGACATGTGGTTTCAGCATGATGGCTGCCCAGCGCACTATGCACTCTCAGTGAGAGAGTATCTCGATCAAAACTTTCCAGGCAGATGGATAGGGCGGTCTGGTACAATACCGTGGCCAGCCCGGTCACCAGATTTGAATCCGTTAGATTTTTTTTACTGGGGAACTGTAAAAGAAAAAGTGTATTTCAAGCAGATTCAAAATGTAGCTGAGCTACGGCAAAGACTATTGGAAGCAGGTGAGTTTGTTAATAACCGTGGATTCGCTCGTTTAATAACAAGATCTTTTTTAAGAAGATGTCGAGCGTGTATTGCGGCTGAAGGAAAACAGTTTGAGCATTTGCTGTAAAGGTAAATCATCATCAGCAGCATTTTGACGCCCACTGTTGTGCAAACAGTTATCCTTAAGGGTCCTTGTGCGTTTTCATAATCGCTGTTTAATTAGGAAATTTCGAAAAATTTTCATCAGTTTTTTTTTTCAAATAAAAATTGTGCATAAGCTAACGAGTAATCTTCTAAGTGTTATACCATTTTGGAATCGTTATTAAATGCGCCAACTTTTAAGATTACTTGCCAAACTCTCGTAGTACATTTTTTCCAGTACAGCCAGTTAAAGTTGGGCAAAGTTTTACTTTGGAATACTTGATTGAGAAATGATTGGCAATTTTTCCTGAACGAGAAAAGTTGGCAGTAAGGTTGAGACACCAGTTTGAAGATGCATTATTCATCATTAGATTGTAAAAATAAAATCCAAAAAAAGTTAATATTTGTAGTAACAGGAGTTGACAGACTGCCGTAGGGTGTGAAATTTCTATATTTTTTTAAAGACCTATAATTTTCAAAACACATACATAAATTTTTTTTAAATATTTTTCTGATAGCTGTTATGACTTTGCCTATCACCCGGTTTCGGCTTGACGTCGACTTCTGGGACACCCTGTATATCAGTTACATTCCAAGAAGAATTTAAATCTGCACATCCATATTCATTATAACGGATATGCTCTAACTGAATTCGCATATTTTCATATGATTCCTTCATATGAACTGCGTGCGCTATAGGTATAGATGGATATTTATTACCGTTGTGTACCAATACCGCTTTGAAACTAAGCTTAGAGGAATCAATGAACAGGCGCCAATCATTTGGATCATGTTTCTCTGTCCTAACGCGTCAAACAAATTGTTGACATCGAAGCAAAATATCAACTCCCTTACTTGACGGTGTGTGAGGTCGTGTTGCCATTTTCCGTAAAAAGTAATGTTAACACCGTAGAGAAGATTCCATCCTTTTAATCTTGACGCTAAAAGTTCTGACTGGGATTTTGACAGATTTAATTCTCGAACCATTAAGTTCGCCCTGTGTGATCAAATGCGGCGCTGTTGAACATCCTGGCAGGTCAAAAGAAGGATCGGAAATTTTACCATCACTTTCAGAATCGATGGATTCGACTTTTTCATCCAAAGACCAAGATTCTGGTGGAACTGGGGCAGAAAGTTCATCACTATGCTTAACGGGCCGCAAAGCTGATGGTAAATTAAAATACTTAACAGTATGTTTCGATTTTGGTCCAATGCAATAGCAATCAGTAGTATGGTCTCTCGGTTCTCTCCAAACCACTGGTACCGCAAAGGGCATTTTACGATTGTCGCCTCTACACCAACCTGTTAACAACGTTACACAAGTCTTACAAGATATATGAAGGGCCCACAGTTTATCTTGGCCCTCAACTTTAATTCCAAAATAAAGTTCGTATGCTTTCAACACAGGGGAGTAAGAGTACGTTTTTGGGATTTAAAAGATAGCTCTCCGCACACATAACAAAAACTGTACGGACTATTTACACAATTTCTAGGCATTGTCCATAAAGCTAGTCTCGATCACAATAAACTAAAAACAACACACCGTTTTAACAAAAATTAACAATACCCAGAACATCGCAGTACTCGTCAACACAGAAAACGTAACTGATTCGGCTGCTATTAGTCTACTAATATGCTCTCTAAACATAGAGCACTCTTATAATAAACAGGAATAGACAGGTCTTAACATTATATATGTGCGTCATCGCATAAACGTCGAGTAATGCAGCAATATGAGATGTTACGTTTGTAATTCATAAAAGTAGATGTTACCGAATATCTGTGGGTGATAGAAAGATTCTGTTTTTAGATTCGATTTAAGGGTCTCGAAATACATAAGATACACCCAAAAGTGCCATGTCACAAATCCTGGGTTTACCAGTGTAATATGCGGCAACGCTGTAACGCAGGAAGGCATTCCCAAAAAGAGGTCGCCCGGTTACAGCGCCGGAGCGATCTTCCTCCCCCGTATTCCAGATGACGTCACGGGAATCGACGATAGGCAGAAAAAAGGATAACGTGTAAACCAATAGACCAGTCAAATAAGCACATAGCGAGCAAAAGAGACATTTCTCTATACAGGTTGCTTCACATGGAGCAAAAATTCAAGGGGTCATTATACAGGGTGGCGCATCGAAAACGAAACAGACGCATCTACTGGCAGCTCAGTTTTTTTTAAAAACGCCCAGACTCGTCGATTTTGTTTTCGAGGGGGACAAAAAATCACGTTAGCATGTGCATCCCCCTAAGCGGGGGTGACACCACCCCCAAAATCTCAAATGGAAAGGGGGTCGAGTGATACCTTATTTTAAAGGTCTTTCAATTCCCTTTATAATGATATAAAATTAATGTACTTCAGTTCAGTAGTTTTGAAGATTTATTGATTTAAAGCTTAAATAAAACTAATACATCATCATTAGTGGAGATCAATACATTTAACAGCAAAGTAATTTAAAAATGAAGAATGAACTGACCCGTTAGGCAAGTAAATGTTGAAAATGGCCACCATGGTTCTCCATGCAATAATAAAGACTTTGCTCAAAACGTTGCCGCACATTTTGCAATATTTGAGGAGTAATTTGAAGGCACTCATTCACAATTCTTTGTCGCAGGTCTTCTAATTGATGTTGGCTGAGTAGCATAGATTTTGCTTTTTAAATGACCCCACTTAAAGAAATCCAAAGGTGATAAATCTGGCGATCTTGGGGCCATTCAATGGCACCTCTTCTACCAATCGATCGATCTGGAAACGTCTGGTCTAAATATTGTCGAACACGTAATGCGTAATGTGGTGGGACACCATCCTGTTGGAACATCAACCCATTCGCAATGTACCGCCGATCATTCTGATTTTCAATTATGGCTGTTAATGCAGGATCTATGGCGTCTTCTAGTAATTCCAAATACATTTCACCGGTCAAATTTCCAGGTAAGAACAAAGGACCAACTAAATGATCGCCAAAAATACCAGCTCAAACATTTAATTTTTGTGGCTGCGGTGTATGAACCTCATGATAAATTCTGGGATTAGAATCGGACCAATAACGGCAGTTATGACGATTTACTACGCCATTTAAGAAAAAGGAACATTCGTCGGAAAAGCACGTGTTGAATAGAAAATGTTCATCGTTTATAATTCGTTCACTCATATCTTCACAAAATTGTAATCGCCGATCAAAATCGTCTTCATTAAGTTCTTTTACCAGGTGAATTTTATACGGATGAAAACTATGGGCTTTTAGAATCCGTTGGACAGTACGTCGACTAACACCACACACAGTCTCCAATTTGCGGGTACTTGACGTAGAATCTACATAAACTTGCCCTAAAACCCCCACTCCTATTGCTTCGTTCCTTATGGGATTTTTAATGTTGCGTTTTTTATTGGCGACTGACCCAGTTTCCCGAAATTTAGCTACAAGTTCTAGAACTTATTTTCGATGCACGTTACTGTTCTCATGTCGCTCATTGAATATTTCTGCTGTTCTATTAGCGCACTGATTATTTCCGAAAAATATACTTAGGTTTTGAAATGTGAATGTATACTAAGTGACATATAAATCCAAACACCCAGTTTAAATGGTTTTATTTTAATAAAAGTTGGTGAATGTATTTATCTTACTGTAAATAACAAGTGAAAAAATTTTCAGCCTTATCAGTTGGACATTCCGGTTTTTATACTGCTTTTTTTTAATTCACTAACGCTCTAAAAATGAATATTTCAGCCGCAGTAAAGAATCAACGTTGGCGGATTTTGGTTCTTAACATCCTTTACGATCGGTTACGATGCCTAGAGTACGGAGACCTGTACGATTTCGTCAACTTAGTGAGTTTGATAGGGGCCGTATAGTGGGACTTCGGGAAGCTGGACTTTCTTTTCGGGCAATTGCAGTTAGAATGCAAAGAAGTGTAGACACTGTGGTTAGGTGTTGTCAGGCTTGGCTTCGAGAAGGCCGTACGCAAAGAGCAAGGGGCACTGGACGCCGCCGTAGAACAACAGACCGTGAAGATCGCCGCCTAAGATTATTGGCCTTAAGGGACCGTTTCTCGACTACCAGGTCCATTGCAAATGAATGGTTTGCAGAACACGGAAGACCTATTGGCATGCGAAGTGTTTACCGACGAATGAGAAGTTTTGGCTTGTTTTCATACCGGCCACACTGGGTCCTCCGTTTAACTCGAGAACACCGACTTAATCGCCTTGAGTGGTGCAGACAACGGTCACTCTGGGATCAGGAATGGAACAGTATTGTCTTTAGTGACGAGTCTCGATTTTGTTTAGGCATGCACGATGGTCGTGCCAGGGTTAGAAGGCGACGTGGTGAAAGGAGGAATCCACAGTTTTTTGTTGAAAAACATGTTCATCACACTGTTGGAGTTATGGTTTGGGGTGCTATAGCTTATGATTCCAGGTCACCTTTAATCTTCATCAGAGGTAACATGAACGCGCAGCGTTATATCCACGAAGTTCTAGAACCCCATCTTTTATCCTATCTTGACACCCTGGCAGATCCAACTTTCCACCAAGATGATGCCCGACCACATGTTGCAAGAGTCACAATAGACTTCTTTCAACATAATGATGTCACATTGTTACCATGGCCATCAAGATCTCCCGACTTATCCCCAATTGAGCACATGTGGGATATGATGGGTAGGAGATTGCTCAATTTGCAACGTCCTCCTCAGACTCTAGAAGCACTTCGAGAGGAGTTAGTGGTTGCCTGGAATGAGATACCACAGGAGGACATTGACCACCTGATCAGAAGCATGCCTAGGCGCGTTGGAGGATGCGTAGAACATCAGGGTGCATCCACACATTATTAAAGGTCAAAGGGCTTTAAAGCAGTGCAATCATTTTAAAATTTTTATCATTTACTTATTATGCTTCATTAAGTACTTATACAAAATTTTATTAAAATAAAACCATTTAAACTGGGTGTTAGGATTTATATGTCACTTAGTATATGTATTTGAACTTTGAAGTTACTCAACGCAGAATTTCCATTTTCGCCCCCCTTAAAAAACTACGAAAAGTAGATTGACTCTATACTTCCTACGCATTCATTGGGCGTTTCAAAGAAAAGGGATGAGAAATCGTTTCAAAAGGCAAACTCGGACCACGATTGAGTAGGTTCACTTAGGTACGATGAATCGTCGATCTCTGCATATCAAAATATATAGAGCAAATCTATCATATTTCTCTTTCCAGGACAGATGTCGTGAACATACGTGTGACTTATTATATCTAACAGGTGCATTAGCAGCTTCTTAATAATAAGAGGTATTTCACTGACACCAAATATGCAAGAATTTATAACCATTTACCGCATACAGCTTCCAACCTACAAATATTTCTGCTAAAGCGGTGTGTCAGTGACGACACCACCGCAGACCAGTTGGAGTTTGTTACACATTGCACAGTCGGCAGGGGCCTTCATGACGATGCAGCATCGCGCCGTGCTCGCAACGCCAACGATTGCACAGTTGTTTTGAATTATGAGCACATTATACATCGAATTTTTATCATTTAATTTTCCCGTTGTTACCGGGATAAGATTCTTTTTAAATATAATATCTTTGAATAATACTAAAGATCTTAAATTCACTCCCTAACCCCTACAATTACAACCCACATGTGTCAACCCGTACAACAAAATTTCATAGAATGATCAGGAGCCTATAAAAAACGAAGTTTAAGCGATTTTTATTTTTCTCGTGTTTTTGCCCCTAGTTCCGCCAGAACTAGACGGATTTTCAAAAGTTTTTCCAGCCTTGTCATAGTAGAAACATTGTGTGAAAATTTCATCAAAATCCGAGCGACACTTCTCAAGTTATAACGGGTGATTTTTTAAGAGGTATAGGATTTGATTTTCAAAAAAAACACAAAAAATTTGAAAAAACGATTAAATCTTTATTTGAGTCGATAGAACGGTCGATATAGTTTAATGTTTAAAGATTATTTCATATAAATGTTGACCGCGGCTCCACTTTAGATGGCCCATGCGCAAGGTCCCATTTTGGCACACTCTCTCCAACATATCGGCCGGTATCGCACGAATAAATGCTTCAATATTGGCTTCCAGTGCGTCAATCGTTGCTGGTTTATCCCTGTAAACATTAGCCTTAACATGGCCCCACAAAAAATAGTCCAAAGGCGTTAAATCACACGATCTAGGCGGCCAATTGACGGGCCCCAAACGTGAGATAAACTGTTCACCGAACTCGCCTCTCAATAGGGCCATTGTTTCGTGTGCGGTGTGGCATGTGGCACTGTCATTGAAACCACATGTCAGCCAAGTCCAGCTCTTCAATTTTGGACAAAAAAAAGTTTGTTATCATCGCACGGTAGCGCTCGCCATTCACAGTTACGTTCCGGCCATTGTCGTCTTTGAAGAAGTACGGCCCGATGATGCCACCGGCCCATAATCCACACCAAACAGTGATTTTTTCGGGATGCATTGGTCGCTCTTGCAATGCTTCTGGCTGGTCTTCACACCAGATGCGGCAATTTTGCTTGTTAACGTACCCATTCAACCAGAAATAAGCTTCGTCGCTGAACACAATTTTTCGATAAAAATGTGGATCTTCCTCCAACTTTGCCAGCGCCCATCCACCAAATCGGAAACGTTGTGGGAGGTCGTGTGGCTTCAATTCTTGCACCAGCTGTATCTTATAAGGTTTTACACCCAAATCCTGTCACAAAAATTTCCACGCAGTGGAGTAACAGAGGCCCAATTGCTGCGAACGGCGGCGAATCGACATTTCACGGTCATCACTAACACTGGCGGATACAGCCGCAATATTTTCTTCAGTCCTCACTCTACGTCTGCGTGTTGGTGGTTTAATGTCCAATAATGTAAACTGGGTTCGAAATTTAGTCACAAGCTTCCGAGTAGCTCCCTCAGTAGGCCGACCAAATTGCCCATAAATTGGAAGCAGTGCTCGATGCACTCTCTTAACCGAGCATGAATTTTGATAGTAAAAATTCAATAATTTGCAAGCGTTGTTCGTTCGTAAGTCGATTCATGGTTAAATTATAGACCAAACTGAACAAATTTGACAATGACACAAGACACGATTCACGCGTCATCTGTCAAAAACAGTGTTGCCAAAAAGATTCTAGCAAAAAAATCACCAATTACAAATACTTCCTCTCCAGTTTTAGCATAAAAATCGGTAGAATTTGGTAGACAATTTTGGACGCTGAACAAACTAGTAATATACAGGGTGCGTCAGAAAGAACGCATGTTTTTTAAATGAGTAGTACAGTCAAAATAAGTATGGGAAAAAATATTTTATTATATCAAAATTCTCAGAAATACATGCCATTTTTTGAGTAAAACAAAATTTACGTCCTAAAAATCAAATCGACGAGGGTCCGAGGCTTGCTTTGGTAAACTTTTGATTTCAGGTACCCCCTTAAAAAAATCACACGTTGACAGGTCCGGGGAGCGAGGGGGCCATGGAATATCGCCATGACGTGAAATGAGACGTCCTGGGAATTTTTGCCGAAGAAGTTCCATTGAAGTGCGAGCTGAGTGAGATGTTGCCCCGTCTTGTTGGAACCACACTGTTCTGAGACGTCGAAGATCCGGAACAAAAAAGTTGTACAGCATGTGAATGTAAAGCTCTGAATTGACAGTAGTTGTTTCTCCATCATCCTCAAAAAAATAAGGGCCAACAATCATCGTTGGACCCACTGCACACCAAACTGTAACTTTCTGGGTAGGCAGGGGGTGCTCATGCAACTGTTGGAGGTTCACTGTAGACCAATATCGACAATTTTGTTTATTGACGTATCCATGTAAATAGAAATGTGCTTTAACACTTTGTGCATAGTCCCCTGGCAACAGTTGTTGACAAACTTGGATTTTGTAAGGATGGAACACTAAATCCTTCTTCAAGATGCGACGAACAGAGAACTCGTGGATCCCTAGGGCACTGACACGCAAACAGACGGAACGATTCGGGCTTTGCAGCGTGTCAACTCTCACTCTATCTACGTTTTCGGGGGCTCTAACAGTACTGTTTCACCCTAGCGGTTTTTTCTTCGCCACATTACCTGTTGTCTTGAATGCTTCCATCCATCTCAAAACGGTGTTACGTGCTGCTACTGTCCCACGACGTGGAACACAAAAGTGAACGCGAAATTCACGGTGCGTTCTAACGACAGACTCGCCATTTTGAAAGTACCGACGTTCAGTGAACACACGATGCTCAACGTTCCAAACCATCTTGCCAACTGAAACGGCACTTCTCCCACTATCCCCACCGACACGGGACCAGCCCACTCGATGTAGTACCCATTTGAAAAACATGCGTTCTTTCTGACGGACCCTGTATATTCAGAGTATGTATAAGGTCTATCGAAACAAGACGGCACCAGAATCGACCAATGCGAAAGTGAAAACAGCAAGCTGTCAGTTGGAACTGTATGCCGGTCACATTCCCAGCCTGGGACACCTATTGCCGCCAGATGCCGCTGATTCTGGCGCTATAGTAGATACGGTCGACTCGCCATTGAACAAGCTAGTAATCTAGCTTTCGTTCATCCAGACGGCAGGAGAGGGGCTGCAGTTGAAAAGTGTGAGGAGGAGGGGGGGGGGGGGGAGTTGAGCTGTGTGAGCGTAACACATTTCAACATGTGAGGGTTAAAAAACCTACTATCATACAGCTAGAATCATACTCATAGCATGAAACACTAGCATCGTACATCGTATAGTACTTGAAATTATCGTACAAAAACAATAATTATGGCACGTCTGGCAACGCTGCCCTGAACATTAAAGTTTCTCAATGCAAATTTTCCATTTTTATCCCCCGTTGTTATTAGTCGGACGAAGCGCTACTTTCTCAATGTCACCCTCCTCAGTCAGGCTTAAAATAGCACTTAGCTCAGAATGATTATAACCATCGTTATTTTAATGGAAAAGATATTAAGAATTAGATGGAAAATTATGCTACTGCCCCAATCTTCCAGATTACACCTAGAGCGGATTATATTGGGATTACCGATATGACTGTTCTGGTAATTCCTTATTACTAAATTAGTTTTGACAGGCTGTTCCGCATAGCTAACAGGATGGATGGATGGATGAAGGCTTACAGCTCGTCAAGTGTAGGAAGAGATATGAGGATTTGCTGGGATTGCGCACACGAGAGAGGGAGAACGCATTCAGAGCAAAAGAGATGGCACGTAAGATACGATACGTGCCATTCGATCTCAAGTGGTACAGTCTGCGTCTTAAATTAATCGAATAGCAGCAGCGGTGGCCGCAGTAATAGACTCTACTGTCTCCTGATCAGTCGCCGTGCGCTGTGAGGGTTAGAATCCCGTCCCAGGAGAAATTTTTCTCTTGACTATGGGTGTTGTATTGTTCGTAGGTGGTTGACGGTCTCTGACTGTCGAACGCGGAGGTACCACCCAACAGATCTCGTAGGCGGGGCCAGAGTGTGTGCACGTTGCATGCACACGTGTTCCCTCGCCAGAGTCCCTGTGGCGTCCCCCCTTTCCCCTGAATCCGCCTATAGCCCCACGGTACCTCATGGGTGTTTAGGCCTTAGGCCTTCGTCGTGGTTGGAGTAGCTTTTTTTAATTGAAATTGTTGGCATGTGTCAAATTTTCAAATATCTTTTTGTGAGCCCAATATTCTAAAGTTGGTAACTTCATTAACGTTACAAGAATAAGTTCCATCATTGTTAGCATTAGATCATCAATTCCACGATCACCCGATCTTGAGCTATCTGTTGCCTGTAGTATTTCATGTGGATCGATAACTCTTAGAGAAAATTTGTTCAATGGGTTGAGTTTGTGTGCATTATAAAATTGAGTTTGAGATTGTATAATATACAATTAACGAATCTATATCATTAGGATACCTTAAAATACAATTGTAGGTCCACCAGCAGCATTTAAAAATGTTTATCTAAAAAAACAAGTTTTATATACTACTTTTTCGATATTTTCAAAATTCCATAATATATTAGTTTTACAGAAATAGTTTTATTTTTCACACCTGTTCGCTACCGAAGAAAGGTTGAAAATCGGATTTATGTGATTATTTATAGTTTTTTTTTTAAATATTTCGAACAATATTTGATGTATAACAGTGAAAATTGGTATACAAGGATTTTTTGGTACGACAAAACGAACCATGGGCATAGTTTTACTGTAGCCACTAGAGGGCGCTCTATACTATACCTGTAGTCTATTAAAATGACCGAAATTTTTTTCTTAGTGCAATTTTTTGCTTTTTGAAAAACTGATTCTTCGCATTTTTCAACTCTTGTGAATTTTTGTTATAGTTAGCCGTTTTTGAGATATTTCGGTTTTTAAGGTTCGATGCATTTTTAATTATTTATGATACAACAACGTTAAAAAGTCAGTATCTCGATAATTTTTAGAAGTAGGCTGTGCCTGCAAATATTTTTGGAATTGAAAGCAGAATAAGGTTAAACGTCAATTAGTTGACAGTTAGTTTTGTTGTCTGTTGAAACCTGAAACGTTTTTTTGCAATTGTGAATGCACGAAATTTAGTTTCTTTTACCTGTTTTTTTTTTGTAAGTTTTATAAAAATGCCATTTTTATTCTCCAATCAAGAGTTAGCCGATATTCATTTTGTGTATGGCTTTGTAAATGGAAACGCAGCAGAAGCAGCCAGAGAATACGCACGAAGATTTCCAAACAAGCGAGATCCAACTCGCTCAATATTTATAAGACTGCATCGCCAAATAATTGAAAATGGTTTTGGAAATCTCCAAAGGAATCAAAACATAAATGTTCGTCAGCTCAGATTTACCCGTATGATTCTGCGTGAGTTTGATAGAGATCCGACCACAAGAGTTTCTGGTGCCTTGGGAATTTCAGCAAGCCATGTTCACCGTGTTCCTAGAAATGACCATAGACGTCCTTACCATTTGCAACCTGTGCAAGGACTACAGCCAGGGGACGGAGAACGAAGAATCACATTTTGTCAGTGGAATCTTAATAGAACTGATAATAATAGGGAGTTTTTAAGTAACGTTTTATGGACCGATGAGTCATGCTTCACTAGACGTGGAGTGGTAAATTTTCATAATCAACATATTTGGTCGCATGAAAATCCGCATGCAGTTCGGGAAAGAAATTTTCAGCATGAATTTTGTATGAACGTGTGCATTGGTATCTACCGTAATCGACTATTTGGACCCTACCTTTTGCCTGCAAGGTTAAATGCTGCGACCTTCTTGGAATTTTTAAAGGCTGAACATGCAAATATGTGGGATGATGTTATGTTAGATTTAAGAAGATTGGCCTGGTTCCAGCTTGATGGTTGTCCAGCTCATTATTCGAGAATAGTTAGAAACTGGCTGGACGAAAATTATCCAGAAAGATGGATCGGCCGTGGAGGACCAGTCGACTGGCCTCCACGATCCCCTGACCTAAATCCATTAGATTTCTTTGTGTGGCGATTTCTAAAAGAAAAAGTGTACCAGACTCCCGTAACCACAAGAGATATGCTAATAGACAGAATCAGGAATTCATGTGATGAAATAAGGCCTTATTTTGTAGATGTGAATTGTGTATTGAACAATTGGGTTTACATTTCGAGCAACTACTTTAGATTTTGATGTTTGTCCTAACTATCCAATAGCAATTAGTTCTAAATAATTGATTTACTTTGTTAAAAATAATATTGGAACATTAAACAAATTAATATTCTGTTTTTTGTGTTTATTTGGAGTTAGGAATTATTGCTGTGTTTAAAAACATAATCTAAACGATCATCTTAATTACTTGTAATGCCCAAATCGAAAATGTAAAAAAAATATTATTTTCCCATAAATAATTAAAAATGCATCGAACCTTAAAAATCGAAATATCTCAAAAACGGCTAACTATAACGAAAACTCACAGGAGAGCTATTTTATGTTGAAAAGTGCGAAGAATCAGTTTTTTATTCAAAAAGCAAAAAATTGCACTAAGAAAATTTTTTCGGTCATTTTAATACACTACAGGTACAGTAGAGAGCGCCCTCTAGCGGCCACAGTAAAACTATGCCCATGGTTCGTTTTGTCGTACCAAAAAACCCTTGTATACCAATTTTCACTGTTATACATCAAATATTGTTCGAAATATTAAAAAAAAAACTATTTTAGAAAGTACATTTAAACACCCTGTATTTCGGAAGCCACGCATTTTTCGACCCATGTTTATATAGACTTTATGCATTAATTTTAAAAGTTCTATCGAATCTTGAAGTTATGCAACAATAAACTGAAACACCCTGTATAAATGAAATAAACATAGAAATAAGGAAACCAAAACAATTTATTTGCCATCATTTTACCAAGTTTTTCCGACAAAAATTTTTGTTTTTCCACTATTAGCTTAAAAAAATTGGAAATAAAAATTCTGGACTAAGTTCACCCAGGCTAGGTTTTCCAGATTATTTAAAAGGATCATTACACATCTTTTCTTCATCCTTTTACCGTGTGCTTCCACCAAAAAATTCGTTTTCCCACCTTTAGTCCTCAAAAAATAACCAAGGTCATGTAAAGTTAGCCCTGAAGCAGTCAGATTAAAAAAAAGCACACATGAATTTTCCATCGTTTTACTATGTTTTTCCACCAATTTTTTGGCTTTTCCATCTTTTAATAACGAAAAAATGAAAAATCTATGGGTCATTTGAGGTTAGCCTAGATATTTCTGACGGGAATCCCCACGAACTGATTTCTTTACAGCCTAAGATTTCATTATTACCATACTACCTACTATTTTTCACCACAAAACAACTTTTTCCACTCGACTAATATGGAAAATTGAAACGAAGAAGTTGAGGTCACACTTAGATAGTCTGCATTTACTCATACTTTTGTGTACCTGACCAGGCTACGTGGAAATCATCACAAATCGTTTTTCTATCATATCACTTCGATTTCCCAACTGAAATTTTGGTTTTTCCACTTTTAGTTAATGAGAAAAATTAAAAATAATAAATCAAGGTCACACGTGAATAGCCTCAACTAACTCAAACTCAACTCAATAATTGCGAATCGTTTTCCCATCCTAGCATTTTGATTTTCCACCAAACGCTTTTTCCACGTTTATTCAATGGAAAAATTGGATATAACAGATCAAGGTCATATGTAGATAGTCCGAATTAACTCATACTTCTCTAAACTTGTTCAGGCTACGTGGAAATCATCACAAATCGTTTTTTCGTCATATAACCTTCTCTTTCCACTAGAGATTTTCGTTTTTCCAGATATTCTCTGAATATACAGGGTGTAAACGTTATGGTAGTCATTATTGAAATGGGTAATAGGGGGGTCAAAACAAGTCAAAAAGTTCACATGACCCATGATCCAAAAGTCAATAGATTTTTGCCTAAATGGCTTTAAACTTTACAACTTTAAGTGCTTTATATCGACCACAATCTTACTAATTTTTATAATCTAATCTAAAACGTATTTAAATTGGCTAATTAACAAATAAATGGCATTAAGTTTTAACTAAGTTAAGGCAAAATTTGTAGTTAGTAAGTAAGTAAGTTTCATTAAATTAAATATTTAAAACACACATGACAACAGCGCGTCAGTTTTTCATCACTCTTATCGAACCGGCAATCGATCGCAAACGGTAACAGTGGTTAGTATGCTGTTTTGTTTTTGTTCGCGTACGTCGGGGTGTTTGTTTACGCAGACTAACATTCTGTCAGTGGTTTTTGTACAAAAACATTGAAAATCCGTATTTTTTTAAAAACATTCTAGCGACGGACGAATGTACTTTTACGCGAGACGGGATGTTAAATTTCCATAGTACTCACACGTGGCCCCAAGAAAATATTTACCATTCGTGAAGGTCATTTCCAACAACGTTCTAAAATAAATATTTGGGCGGGTATTATTGAGGATCAGGTAATTGGCCCTTTCAAGTTACCCCCAAGGTTGTCAGGAGAAGGATACCTTAGCTATCTAGCCAATAACCTACCAGAACTTTTGGAACAGACCTTAGACAACATGCCATTACAACGGAAACAGGAGCTGTGGTTTCTTTATGACGGGGCACCATCACACATTTTTAGAGGCGTCATTCAGTATTTGAATGAACATTATCCAAATCGCTGGATCGGTCGAAATGCTCCTGTTCCTCGAAAATGGCCAGCAAGATCTCCTGACCTCAATCCGATCGATTTCTGGTATTAGGGAGAACTTAAAGGGATGGTTTATGGGGCTGGTCCTATAACAACTGAAGCACAACTTCGCGAAGAAAATTTTAATGCGGCTAAAATAATAAATGGACAACTTCGAGGAACTAGAGTAAGAAGAAACTGGGTTCGTCGTAATGAAGCTTGTGTGGAAAGCGGAGGACGACATTTTGAACACCTTTAAAGTGCAGAGTGGGTTTTAAAAAGAAAAATAATGTATGTATAAAAAATTGGTTCCCTATTCATAAGTGGTTTTTTTAATACGTTCAATAAACTTTCACACACCAGGTGAAGCGCTAAGACAGTTAGTGGTAAATCCGTTTTTTAATTGTTTGCATTTTACGAGTACATTATCAAATAATGAAATAATACCTAAGAGCCAAAAATAAAAAAACTCCATCTTTATTTACACTGCGTTCCGTCGTAATTTGCGTTTGGCATTGCGGCGTTGTCAGATTTTATTTTACTTTAAAGTCGTTTTTCTATAAAAAAATGTTATTTAAAACACTCATTTAAATAATCACTATCATAAAGTTTACACCCTGTATAAAAAAAACTGTGACTTGCATAAAAATTTCAACAAGAAGTTAGGGTCACACGTAGATAGAGTGTATTTACACAAACTTGTTTATGCCTCTCCAGGCTACGTGGAAATCATCACAGATAGTTTTTTCCATCCTATCACTTCGATTCTCTACCAGAAAATTCTAGTTTTCTACCTTTCATGGTCACACGTAGATAGCCTATATATTAACTCAAACTCCTTTAAACTTGTCCCGGCTTCAATAGCACGTAATCCAGGTTTATTCAATCTAGAAGTACGGGCATGCAAAAGAAAATGTCATATCCGCCAGCGCTGAAAGAAGTTTTCTTTCGTATACATTTCATAGGAATCAGGTAAAATGGAAATGAAATGAGGCAGAAGTGGATGATTTTGTGATTTTATGATATCATCATTTAGATGAAAAAGTTGTTATGTGGTGAAGATTAGTAGGTAGTAAGATGATTAATAAGGCTGTAAAGAAACGAATTCGTGGGGACTCAGAAATGTCTAGGCTAACCTCAAATGACCCCGAATAATAATTTCTCATTTTTTCGTTATTCAAAGACCAAAAATTTGATTGGAAAAATATGGTAACGCGATGAAAAATCCATGTGTGCTCATTTTTTTTAATCTGACTAATTCTGGGCTAACTTCACATGTCCTTTGTTGTTGTTTTTTAGTAGTTCTTGTAACCTAAATGTGGAAAAACGAAAATTTTTAGTTGAAAAACGTGGTGAGACGATGATGAAACAATCTGTGTTGATCGTTTTGAATAATCTGTAAAATCTGGGCCCAGAATTTCTGTTTCCAATTTTTTTTAAGTCAATGGTAGAAAAACAAAAAATGTTGGTGGAAAAACGCGGTAAAACGATGGAAAATCGTACGGCACATCGTTTTTTAACAGGGCTAACTTCACAGACCGATCGAACTATCGGTTTCGGCCAGTTTTGGACCAAAATCAGAGGTGTTTTAATTTTCAGAAAATCTGAATATTGGTAAGAAACACCTTGTGTTAGTAAGTACGTGAGCCAAAGGTAGACTTTAATATTTATGTTCAGTTTCGGTTTCAGCAGAAAAACCGCCGAAACTGCAACCGTAACCGAAACTATCTTCGTATGTTTTCGGGCGCCTTTGGGCAAATTTATTCAGACCAAAAGTCAAATTTGATAGGGGGAGATGTTCAAAAAATTATTCATGTCATATAATATCAGAATTATGATTATTACATTGTTCTAATGGCCTGTTGCACCAAGATTAAATTTGAGTTTTGTAAGACTCCAGAAATATAGGGACTTTTTGATGTATTGAAGATAATAATAATAATAATAAAATAGTCCATATTTATAACAAAAAGTTTTACCTTTTAAAATAAAGCAATTCCTTCAAAGTATATGCATAAAAACAAGTGAAGGAAAAGGTCTCGCTTCTGTAAAGTAAAAGGTGTTAACGTTTTCTTATTTATAAAAAGAAGCATTTGCTTAAAAACTAAAGGATTTGCTTCTAAAAAAAGGAATCTAGGTTACAGCAACTTTTCTCATTTTATCATTAGTTGTCCAGGCATCTTAGAGCCTGCATCTTTTAATTTTGTGCATTTTCGTTTAATAAAATCTATTTGTAAGGGCTTGTTTAAGTGATCTTTGGTTGATTAGTCGCAGTATTGTGTTAGTTATGGCTAATGTGGTGCATTTACAGTATATTCAGATAAGAGATAGACCGGACATAAACAAGACCACGTGATCATCGAACGCTGTAACATTCGGCAGGGACGTATTAAGAGTCACGCAGTACATATTTTAGATAGTAGATGCTGCTTTGCGTAACTTTGTAGTAAATTAGCACAATTAGATGTGTATACGATTGGTGATGGATATAGGATCATGTGGGGGTGGGGTAAGAAATATATAATGATGTAAATATACAAAAGGGTTTCAAAATTTTCGCTTCGATTTCCAGCTTCGGATGCCGCCTGATGTTTGGTGAAATACAGTCGAATACAATCTCAAAATGGCGTTTAAATTAGCCTAAATAAAAAATAATCGTATATCTCATAAAATTGCTTTTAGAATATTGATTAGTATATTTTTTGATTTCTAGGTAAATATGTAACCAAATTAAAACGTTCAAAACGTAAAAAAATGTGCATGGTTGAACATTGTCAGAAAGTAGATTCTTGAATAGGTTTTGCCAAAATGGGTTCAAAAATGTCAATAATTAATTAAAAAATACAGTAGCTTTATAATTACTTATAACTTACCGAATTTGATGAACGACATCTTTTATTGGAAAGATGAGCTTGATGAGCTTTCATCATCGCTACTGCCTGAAGCACCAACGTCAATAATGAATGGCTCGACTTGTTCCTCTAAAATATTGTCCAGTTCCCACATTCTCTTTTCAACTTTGTCTTTCACGTGCTTAATACAGTTTTCCCATTTTTGCGCTGTTATTAATTCTAGTGCTTCTTTGAAAAGTCCTTTGAGGTCACATAAGTTAAAAGTTAAAGTTAAAAGTTGTATTGTGCTTAGCTATATAATTTTTAACCTCTGCCCATATGAGCTCAATGGGATTGAGCTCGCAATGGTATGGAGGTAAACGGAGCACAGTTTTATTTTGACTTGCTGCCATTTCGTCAATGGCGTATTTTTGATATTCCGCCTTGTGATCCTTGACAATTCTTAATAATTGTACTTTCAGCATTGCTTCTTCAAAGTTGATATTTTTCGAGCGGAGCCAATTTTGAACATCAACTTTCCTTGAAGCCGTTGTTGGGACCTTCTCCATTCTTCGAGAATGATAAGGCGCATTATCCAACACAATTACTGCGTTTTCCTCCAAGTTCGGTAAAATTTTTGAAAACCACTGTTCAAACGATTCGCCATTCATTTCCTCGTGGTAATCTCCAGTTTTCTTAGACTCAAAGCACCACAGACCGTCAACAACAAATCCATCCTCACTGCCAATATGGCAGATAATGAGCCTTTTCCCTTTACCTGGAAATCGAAGTACTAACTGGTGTAGATTTATTTCAATAAGCGAACCTTTTTCAAATGTTTTCATCACATTCAGCGAAAAAACATTGAGACATAAGTATCAGATTGCTATAATTGGGATTATTTAGTCATATTGAAAGAAAGAATATTGAACGTCGTATGATTACTCAGCGCTTCACAATTTAATTTAAAGTTATAAACCTTTAAAAAATGAATGATCAGGAACCTGAAATACGCGCAAATATTAATATCAACAAATTATAACTTTATAAAGCTTAAAGTATGAATTAAAATGATTAGAAATATTAGGAACGGTACACAATATAAAACTTAGTAACTTTTTTTAAGTTTATAATATTCGACATATTTCAAGATTATATTAAAAAATTATTGAAATATCGAAAACACATAAAAACATGGCTTAAAAAAGTTCTAACAAATGAAAATGACAATAAAACATCCACGCATTTTATCGAAAGTTATAAAAGTTTTGTTACTTGTAATATGTTTTATCTGCCCCCTAGAATTAATGTTTAGAACCTTGTTCCCAAGGTTTGAAAAACATCCGATTGTTGTCTATTACTCGTATTTACCTGCTGGATTTTTTAATCCGGTGGACAGTCCATCTAGAAAGGCCCTCCTGGATGAAGTTACAGAATCATCAACCCATACTTTACTTGTAGTGTGTCCTGCGTTTACCCACGTTTCATCAAGGTAATAAATCTTCCTGTTTTGATTTCTATATTTCCCAATTTTTGGTAAATAATCCCTCCTCCATAACACAATTTCTTCTCTATCCAGTAGTAAACTATTACGACCCCGTTTTTTCCATTTGAAATTTAAATGCTTCAGTAATGCATGGAAAGTTGATCGTTTGAAATTTGGCAACGTTGTATCTCCATTTACCTCCTGCAGTACTTTATCTATAGTAGGTATTTCATTCCTAAAGAAGAATTCATGCACTTTCCTCCTAATCGCATGCTTATCAGCTTCATCCAATGATTTAACAATACTTTTGCGATGTTTACTGGTCATTGGCTCAGAAAAGGTGTGATTTTTTTTGTATTGTCTTAACACATTAAAAACTGATGCGCGACACACCCCAACTTTGTGAGAAACCTTCACAACAATTTCTTTGATGGTTGATGCCTCGTTCTCCTCGCGCTCGATCTTATATATATTCAAAATGACCTCTTTCATTTCTGCACTCAGGTGTCTTTTTTTTAGAGCGTTTCCTAGGTGGACTACAGGAGTTTACAACTTCATCGGCAGTATCTGTACTACTGGGCATTTTGCGCAAGCAGTTGATAACAATAACAATCAATAACAAGGTATAACAATAACAACGACAAACTCAACAACTTAATAAGATAACAAACGAAAACGTCCAAAGAAATATCAAATTGCAATGATGCACACGACATACGTAACACATCTGAACCTGAATGTGACTCTGCCTTGATACGACTGCTCTGCCGCTCGGCATAGGCATTTAATTGCGAATTGACCAATGAGGGCTCCTGTTTTACGTCGAGACGGCGGCGTTAGCGTGAAAATCACCCGAACCTTTTGTTTACATCCGGTCTATCTCTTATCTGAATATACTGTACGTACAAGAAAATACTACAAACCAAGACGTACACCTCGTGAGTCAGATTTCAAGGCGTTGTTTAGATTTGAGGAGGAAAATGTGGTGTGGTTGGCATATTACTTTCTTGGCATAGGTTTCGAAACTCGTGGAGCAGCCCAGTCACCTGTGCAGAAAATGGAAATATTTCTGCGGTATTGTGCGAACCCTGGATTTCAGAGCGGAATAGCTGAATAATTGGGATGTTCGCAGCCCACAGTGTCCAGAATATTTCATGACGTGCTGAGCGAATTGTACAACAAGCCGGAGAATTTATCAGGTTCCCAAATACAGAAAATCAAATTATGCAGGCCAAAGAGAAACGGTTGACCAGGTTCCGTTTTCCCATAGCTATTGGAGTTATCGACTGCACGCATATTCGTCTTGCTGGAAAACCAGCCCAATTTGGAGACGAATATGTAAATCGAAAAGGTTTTGCTAGTATAAATGTACAGGTTACATGCGACCAGAATTCTGTTATAACTAGTATAGATGCAAGTTGGCCTGGATCAGTCCATGATGCTCGTATATGGAAAAATTCGGCAGTGTGTGAAGTCATGAAAAAGACAAAAAACACTATTCTTCTAGGGGACATTGGGTATGGTATAATGTCAGGTCTTATGACTCCTTACACCGACCCCCACGAGGAATATCAGAGAGTCTTTAACAGACTGCTTACATCAGAGCGAGTTGTGATTGAGCATACATTTGGGCAAGTAAAGCCGCGATTTCCTATCCTGAAGTATGGATGCAGAGTAAAACTGACCAGTATTCCAGAAGTTATAATTGCGTGTGCTGTGTTGCACAATATAGCTAAGCAATTAAGAGATGAAGATTTTCAAGAAAATGACGAAGATGAAGAACAGGACTTGCCATTTATAGAGAATGAAAATTTAGATGCTATTCGCGTACAAGTACAAAGGCGGCGAGAGGAATTAGCTCGTCTTATTAGCAAAACAATATAGGTGGATAATTAGGATGAAAACTTTCATGTAATGCTATGTATATGTCGTTTACTTCAAACGTACAAAGATGTATTTACTTAAACTAAAAATAAACTTACAGGTTTGAACTGGAAAAAAACGTTTAATTATTTTTGTTATAAATAACATATACGTCTATATATACAAGTTTTGGTAAATATTATCTGCAACAACAACATACTCTTGCGGGACTTTTTCGTTTGATGCCTTTTTTAAATTGTTTAGCTCGGCAGAGTAATATTGTTGTTGCAGACGAGCAACTTTCAGTTGTTCAACTAAAACTAATCGTTGAAGCTGGGTTGTCTTTAACTGCCTCGTCTCGTCAGACTCTTGTTTGCCCGAAGCAAAGGTAGGCTTCGGAGGATTTTTTTTGCAGCAATCTCGTCAACCGATGTGTAGGATCGCTTTTTGTTAGCTACTACTTGAGGCATAATCATCTGATGAGCGTCGTTTTCCACCATAATGTCATCATTTGAAGTAGGTAAAGAAGGTTGACTTGCCACGAAAAATTGCAAGAGCCCTTAATAAAAATATACATGCATGATAAGTACCTTCAAGATAATAGTAAAGACCTGAATCTATTTCTCACCTGGTACCCGACTTAGTACAGGATTTATGTCCGCATCCATAGCCTTTAACCTAACTTTCTCCCAGGACAAAAGACGAATGGGCTTGTTCCCTGTTTTATTTTTGTCAGTTTTATTTTTCAGTTGCGTTTTCGTATTGTTCACTTTTTTCATAAAAGCTTTAATATCCATCTCCTTGCCAAATAAAGTAACGTATTCCTTAACGATATCAGTTAATGCAGCAGTTTTCTTCTTTTTCATCGCTGGAACTTGAGATTTCTCGAGAATCTCCGGAATTGCTTGGACTTTTTCGGTAACTTCCTGTTCACTATCGGTGTCAGACATTTTAAATATTTTATTCACTTTAAAATAGCTGCACAAATAAGTTAGATGGATCTTCTTTACATCAATTGACGTGCGGACTGCTTTTAATTATGAGACCACAGACCACTTACGCGTTGATTGCACGCTGCAAGTCACATCTTGTCGAAATCGCTAATCTCCGTACCTTTTACTTTACTTTCCCGAAGCATTTGCTTGCAAGGAAGGGGTAGAGATTATGAATACGCATTAAAGCAAAACCTTTTACTTCTACCTTTTGCTTGTACCTTTTACTTCTATGTAAATGGTTCATTTTTATAAATACGGGCTATTGTCTTTATTAGGCACATTATAAAAACTACAATATAATGTGACCTCTATGTAGGCGAAGTCTAGCTCTTGGCTACTCTACTTAACCTACCCAAATAATAAATTGAAACACTTAATCAAAGGAAACTTTGACAAGCAGCTAAAGACGCTTCAAAACAAATGGTAGATAACTCGCAAATTATTGGGGAATTCCAGTTCAGGCTCAATTTCAGGCAGAATCCTCAAAACCAATTACCTAAAAAATGCCATAGTTACTCATCTCTTGGAAATTGTTTTTGTTTTTGAGCCTTGAAAAGTTCTTCTCTAAAAACCACCGTTTATTGGTTTAAAGATACCCCAATCATTGTTTAATATGCAATTTTGAAGACTAAAAATGGATTAAATGATCTTTAAACTCCAAAAATTGATTGTGTACATTAAACACGGTTTACAAAATTTTAAACAGGGTTTGAGTTCTTATATAAAAAAGTATTCAAACTAAAGTGGGTTTCCATCTAATGTTAAATAATATTGATGCAACAGGCCATAAGTTGTTATTTTTGTTTTATTGTCTGTCATTTTTTACATGTTGGAAACAAAAAGACATTATTCATTTTCTTCTAGTAGTGTTTTAATTTTCTTTACCTAAGTCTTAATAATATGTGATAAAAATTATTACTTATTATATAGAATTTTTTTCTTTTAATTTTAATACATGAAGATTGAGTTTCTTTCTTGGAGATGTATTACTATCTTTCCTGCCAACTTTGAACATCATACTCCTCAGTTGGATGTTTTGGTTTTGTACAAAACTAAAATTAGACCAAAATTTTGGTGTTGACTGAAGTGATTTTGGTCAGACATTAAATTTGGATACTGTAGCCAACAGTAGCATTGACTGAACTCAATGAACTTCATGGATATGATTATAGTTAAGCTTAAATTATGGCACTGGGGTTCCAGAAAAATTTGGGATAAGTCAATTCAGCACAAGTTTTAGGTTTTGAAAATTAGGTAATATCCAAGTATCTTGCTCCCATTGGCGTTTTTGATCATAGTACAAGACTAATCTCTCATCACCAATTTTCTACCTCCAATAGTACTGGCATTAACCATATGACTCATCATTGCAAATCTCAAGTATTTTGAACTAATATATTTTCTCATATATGAGAAATTGAGATTACTTGATAGCCTGCAATAATTGTACATGATTTTCATGATACCTTAATTCCTGTACCAATTTATATACCTAGCTATTTTAATATAAATCAAAATTAAGTAAATTTTGATTTTTAGTAGTAGGACAGACATTAAGTAGAAGTGAAAACTGCATACCCAGATTTAGATTCATTTGTCATTTTTTCTGAATGCACATATAAAAAACTATAGGGAGGTCGATTTATAGTGGGACATCCTGTTTAAAACATGCTGCAGAAGTTAGGGTTAGCAAGAATTGTCTGGCAGTGCTGCATATTACTTTGTAATGTTTTACAAACTATGTATATACATAAATCATAAAAATCTGAATATGTTAGTCTTATTTTTGATTAACTTGTAGGAGTTTAAAATACATAAATACTATTCCATACCCCACAATTTATCTTTGAGAAAACATGTACTGTCTGAGATCTTGGACTATACTATTAGATAAGACATCAGTGCTCAACAAACAAGTCTGTTACTAGATGCTGCTTATATCAGTCCTCTGGGGAGCCATTTACTTCCTCTACATACTTAGATTTTTATATAGCAGTCAACATTGTTGACTTTAAAAATAAAATATACAGAGATCATCTGAAAATTGTATAAGATCTAGTTATAAATAGATGTATGTATTCAATTCAAATTGGCAGCATAACACAACCCAAATATTTCAATAAATGCCGAAAATATCGCTTCAAGCTAGAAGGATAGACCAGGTAAAACGACTTGAATCAAAAGTTTTCCAAAATATTTGAAAACTAATGGAAAAATTAAGCACTGTTTAGGTGATTACACCTGCCTAATAAAACTCTGAAAAACGAGTCAAAAACGGGACTCACCCTCTCCAGTTTTTGAAAGTACTCTCTCAAGAAGGAAATGGGGTTGGCAGGACGTCGGACGCACAGCTGAACTATGCAATCCTTCAGAATTTGTTGAATATTATGGGTTTGAACGTAAGCTTCGCACTCCCGGAGCACCTGTTCTTCATCCATATTTGTTGCCATTTCCGAAATTCGCGCTCGACAAACTTTACAAACACGAAAATATTAAACTACTGATGTAGCTTTAACGAACGGTAGTCAGTGTTTGTTTTTAAAGCACAAATTCAACAAAAAATTGGAAATACAAAACAGCACCTGACAGTTCAAAAAGATTTTTATTTATTTTGGACACCGGACAGCTGACACTGTTGACAATTTTGATAGGAGAGAAAGCTTTGGGCGGAGAGCAAACTTGGTGTTCTGTGAAAGAGCGACTTGTATTCAGGACCGGATCTATTTGGATGTATGAGACCTGAAAATCAAGGTTAATGGCGCCATCACAAAATTGACTAGGTACGAAGAATTATTATCCTATCGTAATGTTGCTACTTTTAGTTCCTGTACTTTTTGTTTTCATTCATAGACGTCATAAAGGCTTTTTCAACCCCATATTTATATGTGTCAAAGATTCTTACCCCAACAAGTGATACGCATTCTCCACTCTCATGTCTTATAGCCAATTACAATCTGACTTTCTCATTATTGCATACTCCAGGACTACGTCGCAAGGTAATATAGATCCGCAATGACCCTTTGATATAGACAAAGGGAGACATCGAATAAGTATTACTCCCATAAAAAAGTAAACACTTGTTGGAAGAATATCATATTGTCTCGAATGCTACGTACGATTTCTGTTGTCACTTGATGAACACATGGTCTGTAGGTATCAGCTCATCTATTTATAGTCGAAATCATGAAATATGACGATTACGTCATCATTTTAGTCTGTAGTATAGACAAACGACAGCGATTTGTGAATATTTTTAATGAAGCTTCAGATATGTTGGACAGAGACAAATAGAATTTTATTGTCTAAATAAACTGTATTGCTGATTTGCATGTATCCGACAAAGATAGACGCTGTTTTCATGTTGCATGATCAATCATATTTGAAAGATGAATATTTAGGTTATGTTAAAACAGGTTAGGTTGTTTTCGAATAATACTTTGGTCTTTGGTGTTCCTGTCTTAAGATATTCTACTCATAACTGGTTTTTTTTAAAACAAAAACTCCCCTCTGAAATTATTATTAAGGTATATCACTCACAACCATGAAATAAAATGAAAATAAAAAATAATCAGTGAAATAACCTAACTTCCCAAAATCATAATATAAATTTGTTGTCTTATGTTCCTGACATCGTGATTTTATCATCGACGTACGTCCATTGATTACTTCAGTACAATTTATGTTATGACGTAATAGTCATCTTTCGTGATTTTGACTATATGTACAAATCAGAATTTAATGATACACTCGTGACAACTCCGTCTATGTAACTAATCGGCACGGGTATCATGTAAAAAACCTATAAACCATCAAAAAAACCTATAAGATTTCAACTTGCAGACTAGGTAGTTTTTAAGGCGCAAACAGTCATTCCACGTTTGCTCACTAGGATCGTTGTGAACATGTGAACGTCCATCTATGGAGGAATCACTCAATTAAACTACGCATTACTGGTTGCATAGTTTTGTGAGGCTGAGTGATCCGGGTCTGTAGTTTTTATCTTTGAGAAGAAAGTTTTTTGAATAGCAAGATCGCATCTGGATGATTATGTGTATTGGTCTGCATGTGTATAAAATCAGTGATATTTGCTGTGTGAGACAATCATTACTGAATATGCTGAATATGACGGGTTATTTATATGTTGTGCTTTCTGAAGAGAGGTTATGTTCAAAGTTATAAATTACGAAAAACTGAAAAGAATTATGAGAAATCGTCACCGCGCCCGCGTTGTGTGTAATTACTGTTAACATGTATATGGCTTGTAATTCGACAGTGTACAGTGATTATAATTCCAGAATGGATAAGAAAAAGTCGTTGCGCAACTAATTTCTAGCTTTGAATATCAAGTAAGTGAATTTGAGACAAGAACCCAATGTAATTATGGTCAACACATACAACTTACAGCTTAAACCTCCAGTAATTCCATCTCAGAAGCAGATTTTACATCACATCAGAATCAAAGATTGATAACAAGCCTCATGACGTTTAGGCAACACGTACAACTAAGTGCCGAGTTAATATCTTGTAGAATCACCTACATAATGTCAACAAAGTCCGTTCCTGTTAAACCGGTTGGTGTTGCTCTTCTGGAACGCGCGTTCCGTGTCAAATAATTAACCTAACAATTATTACTTGAATTTTGGCGGGTAACAATTTTGTAAACAATTTGTAACTTCACGGTTATTATTTAAATAAAATTGATTAAAAAGACGAAGTCGTGTGTGATATTACTTGTGTACTATGCAAAAAGGCAAGCAGAAGAATGTAAGTAGAAAATATTGTAAATGAATCAATATTGTAACTGCGATAATTCCCATGTATCACTTCAGGAAACAAAAGGAAATTTGAAAATTAGCAGTTTTTTCAAAGTGCTACCGAAAAACTCACTAAATACCGATGTTAAAGAAATACAGCCATGTAATTCAGCTGTCGTGCTGACTATTAGTGATGATGAAGACATCATACAGGGTTCTCCAACAATCAATAATAGACCATTTACAATGAAGCATGTTAAAAAGAAAACCACTGCAAAGGGTGAGGAGTCCTTAGCAACACTCAGGAAACGTAAGGTCAGGCAGTCAGAATGTAATGAAAATTCTCCACCATCTAAGAGAAACAATTCAGTGGTGTATATTTCAGATCGAGTTGAACCCATTCCTAGCAACAGTAAATATCACTCAGGTAATATGGAAGTTCTAAATACTATTTAGGATATATACAAAAATGTTTTACGAAATCTGGAGGAAAAAAGTTCGATGTAACATTGTTATAAATTTCAAGGAAAATCGATTCTATTAGTTTAGCAGTATTCCTAACCATCATAGGAATTCAGGGCATGTTGAAATAATCACTGACTCCCTTGCAAAATCTGGAGTAGTTTATAATTAAACCATATACATAACAAAAATAATGTTTTTAATGAATACCGAATATCATAAAGAAACTGTGACATTTAAAATGTATATGTATGTAAAGGTGTTTAAAATAAACAAACAACTTCAAACTTGAGAAAAAAAAGGTTTGCTACCTTTAGATATATATACAAAGTAAGTTCATATAATATGTATGTACAGTAATGGACAAAAGTATATAGACAAATTAATATTGTGCTGTATTTCTTTTTTAACTTGTTTTATTAATACACCAACCTGTATACATAATTCGTTATAGCATAATACTCACTTATATATAAATAAATTCAGTAGACTCCCTTCAATAAAAAATTAATTAAAAAAAGCTGAAACTATGAAGGACAAAAATATATAGACAAAGCAAAACAATTATAGAAAAAAGAAGCAAAGTTCATTGAATTATAGAAAACCAACCATGTTTGTGTTAATATTTTGTAGCATAACCATTATTATCAATCACCACCTGGCATCATCTCTGCATAGATTGCAGAAGTTTCTTGATATAAGATTCATCAATCTCTTTCCCCTTTTGCTCTAAAGTGGCAAAAAGTTCATCCTTGTTTGAATAATTTTTAGTATTCCCATAGATTTTCAGGGAGACAGTGTGCAAAGTGTACATGGGGTTCAATCTTTGTCCACTAGACCGTCTAACATAATGAACACCATCTGATCCAAACATATTGAACTTGGATTCGTTACTGAAACATACCCTCTTCCAATCACAGATGCTCCAATCAAGATGCAACCGTGCAAATTGTAATTGGTCCTTATGGTTTTTCCTCCAGATTAGCGGCTTTTTACTCGGGCGACGTGCAAATACCTTCAAATCATTCAATCTTCTACTTATAGTTTTCGTAGAAACACTGGCAATTCCTTTTGTCTCGATTTCGGCTTTTATTTGTCTTTGACTTTTAAACGGATCTTTGGACGAAATTACTTTTATTAATCTACCTGATCTAGCATTTAGTTCTCTAGGCCAACTATTTCTCTTAGAGGCTTCCAAGATACCTTTTTGTTTAAATATTTGTTCAATATTGCCCAAACTGCTTTACTGCTTGTCTGTATACTTTCGTCCATTACTGTATGTATGTACATACATGTATGTAGTAACACAAAACAATGACATAAAAAGTCACCTTAAGCAATTGAAAATTTATATATTGTTGTTTGTCTCCTCTTTTTCTTTAAAATCATATTTTTAATTTAGAAAGAAGCTCCAAAGACTCTGAATCTCCCTGATTTTTGACAAAATTTTTGATCTATTTGGTGAGGGTAATAGCCTTACCATAATTTGGAATAGCTTTTGTTGGTACTGGTTCCTCATCGAAATCAGAGTCTTCAGAAAGTTCTTAGATTTCAATTTTATTTTCAATTTCTTGGCCTTCAGCATACAAACTTTGATGTAGGTTCAAAAAACCATAATTTCAATAAATTCTTATTTTTGAGAATATCTGAAAGTACATTAAGTGGTAAGTCATCTTCAGGGTCAGGTGCATCAGCCTCATTATCAAACTTAATTCCAAGGGTTGAAATAATGTTAGAATCAGGCCCCTGGATAAGTTGAAATAATGCAAACTTCCATCTTACGACGTCCAGATATCCGTCGTAATAATGTCGACACATCCCGAACTGGTCGGTATGACCGCTCCTTTGCAGAGATAGTGGAACAACCCGCCTGACGCTTTTGCCAGTTCTACTAACCTTATGCAGTTCTAAAAAGCGGATCAACCAGGTGTCTTTAAGCTCCTTATAGCAGCCGCAATGCTCCGGTATTTAGGCTTCTACCTACGCGGCTGCTTCGGAAAAAAATCACCTGCATATAGGGTTGTCCAATAGGGACGCAGGAAAGTAAACGTCAATTTGACATAGACGCCATCTTTGTTTTCTGTCACCGACATGTCATTTTGTTAGTTGAATGTTTACCATTGATCGCTATGGAGTCGTATTCGATTGAAGACCGCATTAAAGTTATTCAAGAGCACTACAAAAATGGTGTAAAAATAAAAAACACGTTTCGCGCGCTTCGTGAACATTTCAGTCGCAACAACCGCCCAAACGAAACAACCAGCGGTCGTCTGGTGCGTAAATTCGAGGCAACAGGTTCTGTGGCAAATCTGCCAGGCTCTGGCCGGCCAAGGAGCGTTCGCACACCGGAAAATATTGCTGTTGTGAAGGAGAGTGTGAGAGACGATCCGAAACAATCAACAACGCGTCGATCCCAAGAATTGGGCATTTCGAGAACCAGTTTGCTGCGCATTCTCCACAAGGATTTGAATGTACACGCCTACAAGATCCAATTGACGCAAGAGCTGCGTCGGGCCGACCATTTTTCGCGCCGAACGTACTCAGATTGGCTCCTTGAACACCGCCAAATTGATGCCAATTTTTCATCAAAAATCATGTTCAGCGACGAAGCGCATTTCACTTTGAATGGGACGGTAAACAAGCAAAACTGCCGCATCTGGGCGAACGAAAATCCCCGTGAGTATCAAGAGCAGCCGATGCATCCTCAAAAAGTGACTGTGTGGTGTGCATTGTGGTCAAAAGGCATCATCGGACATTACTTTTTCGAAAATGCCGCCGGGGATGCCGTTACCGTCAATTCTGAGCGATATCACGTGATGATAGAGGACTATTTTTTGCCGCAACTTGAAGGAATGGATATGGACGATGTTTATTTCCAACAAGACGGTGCAACATGCCGCACAACCAACGTCAATATCCATCGATTGCAGTCCTTCTTCGGTGATCGCGTGATTTCGTGCAGAGGAAATGTGCCATGGCCACCAAGATCGTGCGATTTGACTCCCTTGGACTTCTTTTTATAGGGATATTTGAAAAGTAAAGTCTACGTCAACAAACCAGCCACCCTCCAAGAACTCAAAAACAACATCATTGCCGAGATAAATGCCATAGAACCGACCATGTTGTAAAATGTCATTGAAAATTTCGACCATCGCGTGGACGTCTGTAAATCCAGTCGTGGTGAACATTTGAGCGATATTATTTTTCATACATAAATGGTATAAATGAACCTTCAAAATAAAGTATGATTGATTTGAATATCAATCTTTCTTGTTTTAATATGCGTTTACTTTCCTGCGTCCCTTTTTGGACAACCCCATATTAAATCTATCTAAAAAATGTACTAATCTTACTCGTTTATGTCTTTATGCGTACATTTTGACCGCAGCTTTTATGGATATGGATGAAGTTATCGCCATCTACCATCTACAACTGATGTGGTTAACAACATCAAAGTTCATTTATTCTGTTAGAAGTCTCACAACCAAATATTTTCAGAGACTGACAGTTGTCCAGTTCCCAGCATAAGTGAATACAAGCCACTGAGGATAGAGAGCGATAAAGTTATTTTTGTAAAGACGCCAGAAAAACTGTTGACTCCAGAGGCATTAAAGAGATACACTACTCCCGAAAAGAAAAGCTTTCTTGAAAAAATAAGGACACCTACACCTAAAAGACTGAGTTTTAGTGATAAGTTCTCTAGTGGACCAGATACTTTATTATCAAAAGCGGATGAATCATCAAGGAACAATGTAAAATGCAACATTATGAAAAATGTCACACCAAAAAAAGCGAATAATTCTCCACAAAAAACGACACCTAACAAAAGAACTCCAAAAAAATTGTTCAGCAGGTCACCAGATAATTTGAATAGTTTTAATGTCCAGGTTATTAAAGACTTTGTCAAAATAACTCCAAGTAAATCGAATCAAAGAATTGAAGTGGATGCTAAGATCCTCAGTTCCAGCGAGAAAAAACAGAGTACAATGTTTAGATATGTGGGTACAACACCATCTGAAAAGTAAGTATCACATTTTAAACTAGTTAAGCTAAACACTTGATACCTGAAAATGATTATTGATAGGCTTTTTCTGGATAGTTTGCGATGTAATACCCGTTTTACATCGAAAATAAATCCATGGATTTCTTGATAAATTAAGTTCATGGTTCAAGTTTAGGCAGCAACGGTGGCCGCTGTGGTAGACGCTTTGTCTCCTGATCAGTCGCGTTGCGAGGGCTCAAATCCCGTCCGAAGAGAAATGTTTGGACGCCAAGCTTGTAGTAGTAGTAGTAGAAAGATTTATTTAGCACATTTGGCTACATAAACCGAACAATTGTAAACAACTTAGAACTAGTAAATTCAAGCCATATGGTGTATGATGTAAATGCTGGGCAACCTATAATTGTAGATTTAACAAGTGATTTCTCAATTTTACTTTAAATTTTGTCAAAGTTTTCTGGTCTTTTATCTCCGAGTATAATTTATTATATTCAATCAACCCTTGATGGAATACAGATTTGTAGCATATGTTATACTTTTTGGTCATTAAATGGAAGTCATCTTTATTTCTGGTATTATGTAAATGATGGTCGACATTTGATGATGTTAAATTAGTTAGACTTGATGGAAATATATTATTTTTTACTTTATAAATGAATATCATTACAAGATATTTGATAACATTTTTTACATTGAGCCATTTTAATTTGCTAAGCATTTGCCTAATTGGAGTATATTTATCTTTATTTAGTATTATTCTCATGCACTTATTTTGTAAAATTTGCAGTCTTTCAAAAATGGAATTATTTGCTAAATATAGAATAGTCGAACAGTACAAGAAATTTGGAAGAATGATGGTATTATAGATAATTTTTTTGCTATATGAACTCAGACATCCAGAAACTCTCGATAAATATCCCACTTTACTACTAATCTTATTTATAACTTTTTCATAATGAATATCAAAAATTAATCGAGAGTCAACAAAAACTCCCAGGTATTTAAAATTTTCTACAAATTCAATATCTTCACCATCAATATTCAGTTGAACATTTGTACATTGTTTTTTTCCGATTAACAAGGCTTTCGTTTTACTTGCATTTAATTTTAGTCTGTTAGATGCTAACCATTTTGAGACAAGCTTCAAGTCTTCATTTATATAAGAGATACCAGACTGAATATTTTTAGTACTTATATAAATCATAGTGTCATCGGCGAAAATTTGAATTTTGCATTTTTTGACTATGGCAGGTAAATCATTTATGTATAAAATAAAAAGAAGTGGTCCCAGGATACTGCCCTGTGGAACACCCAACGTATTTTCAATTTTTGATGAAATAGTGTCATTAACTTTTGTAACTTGCATCCTTTTAGACAAATAATTTCTAAACCAATCTAAAACACTTCCTGTTATACCATATGCCTTCAATTTACCTAACAAAATATCTCTATCAATCGTTTCAAATGCCCTCTTCAAATCCAAAAATACTGCTATGACAACTTCTTCTGAGTCTATGGCTCTTCTCCAATTCTCAGTTACCAACTGGAAAGCTGTTTCTGTGGAATATTTTTTTCGAAAGCCTGCTTGCGCCTCCACTAAAATTTTGTTTTCTTCTATAAACTGCATTAATTGGTCATGCACTATGGACTCTAATAATTTTTCAATGTCTGGTAACACATTTACTGGTCTCATATCGCTGCATCTTTTAGAATTTTTTATTTTGGGAACTGGTGTTATTGTAGAGCATTTCAAATTTTCAGGGAAAGAACTGCTCCTCAGTGAACAATTGATCCAATTTAATACAGGATATCCCAAAATTTGGAAACAGTTTTTCAGCACGTTTTTAGTAGTCATTTCGGCACAGCTGTTATTTGATTTTAAACTATTTACTTTTTTTCTTAGATAATTCAATGATACGCTGTGAAATTTTGAAAGTGTATGCAACATTTCCCCCTGGAAATTGATTTTCATATAGTCAGGTGCAGCATTGGCAGTACCTACAATATCAACAATACTTTCCACAAAATATTCATTTAGTTTGTTTGCAATCACCAAAGAATTGGTTTCGGTACCGTTTTCGAATTGAACTTGATTTACACAATCATGCGGCTTCGAATTGATCAGTCTTTTTAAAGTCTTCCACATCTTTACACTGTCGCACTTGTTATTATCGATTTGTTTATCGTAGACTTTTCTTTTTTCTTCTCTAATTACATATACACATTTATTCCTAAGAGTTTTATATACCTCCCAATCATCATTTGATTTTGTGAATATACATTTATTGTATTGTTTGTCTCTCAAATTTTGAGCTGCCTTAATATTCTTGTTATACCAGGGTGTATTTTTTGTCAAGCAAATCACTTTTTTATCAGTTGCAAGATCTAAACAAGTTTTTATATTTCCTATTAATTCCAATAGCAGCCATCAAGTTCTCGTTCAAGTTTTTCGTACTTAATAGTATTTACGATTTTCTTAATTTTTGTATCAGAAAAATGCCCTACCAAGGGCAGGATTGTCCAACTGTGATCGCTAACTTTAGGTGTATGTACAGCTTTAATCCCTGCACATTCGAAATTTACAATAACAAGATCTAACAAAGTCTCTGATAATGATGTTATTCTGGTACTCTCTTCAATTTTTTGCTTGAACCCATAGTTGTTTATGGTTTCTTTCAATTTTCTTGTTTTCATGCTTTTACCATAATAATTTAAATTAAAATCACCTAAAAGTATTATATTGTTTCTAAAATTCCACATTTCTTCGCATTTTTCTTCAAAAAACGTTAAAAATGTATCTGCATCACTGTTTGGTGAACGGTAAAAAGTACAAAGATCATAACGTTTCCCAAATAATTTGAATTGTATATGTGCATACCAGTATGCATAGTCTAAAGTCGTACAATCGAATAATGTGATCTGTATTTTGTGGTAAACATAAATCACTACACCTCCAGTATGTCTGGAGTTGGAGTTGCATCTGTACGTTGTATTCTGTATTGTATTCCCTTTCATTATATTGAGCAACTTTTCAATTCAAGTTTCGAATTTTGATCAAAACCACAATACATATAAAAACTTGAAATGTTTCTAGCAAGAATTTGTTGTGTGGTTGTCAGCACTGTACTCTCAGACAATCATCGATGAATTTGTCCATTGATGTAAGCACCGCAAAACCTAAAATGGATGACCTTGAATACATTCGTGAAGAAATTGTTGATGTAAAACGAGTATAATCTGGACAATTTTCAGGTCTAAACAAGCTCAAGCTCTGAATGAGGCTACGCCAACAAAAAGTCCTGTGACAACATCTGAAATACCATCCACGTCTAAAGTAAAAACAAAATTGGATTTTGCGGACTGTACAAAACAGACGTTGAAATCGCCAGTGAAATCTCCAACTCTAAAAAAGAACGGACAATCGTCAAGTTTGGATAACGTCTTTGCAGAGTTTCAGTTTGAGGAATTTGATAGTGAATCCCGTAAGAACTCAAAAATGTCACCGGCGGTAACGAAGAATGAAAATGAATTAAACCATCTTAAGGATGAATTTCAGGAACTTGAATTTGATGAATGGGAGGGGGAAGTAAACACACCAGTAAGTATTTTTGTTTTTCTTATTTAGTAAAATTAAAATCGCTAATGTACTAAAGTGTTTATACTTTTATGAAAAGGCTACCTGTAATTCTTGGCCCATCTATAAATCAGAAAGTACCTACCCTTCAGAATTTGGTGGAATTTCATTGCTAAGTTAATTACAGGCCTCCCTCATCCGCATGGCCTTTATGTAGCAGTAGTAATACTGTTGATTTAAAAAATGTATATATACACCTTAGGAAAAACCATTGTTATACATGGGAAATCATTTCTTGGCAACAGCGCATCGGCTCGTCTACTTTCATCGCTATTCGTACATATTTCCTACCGTTAACCGCAGACCTGTATCACGAATGAGAATAATAGGCAGATACGCTGTGTTGCCAATTTGAGTAGAGCTTCCCAAATTGTGGGGAATTTAGAGTTAAGTGTTGATTCATTCAAGCTTTTAATCAGCATGGCCTAGACGTTAGAACTTCATAAAGATAACATTGAAGCTGAATGCTGCTGGAGTATAGTGTTTCGAATATTCAAAGCGGAGCGGGACACTATACTCGTTCAATGGGTCATCAAGCCACAGTCTTTTCAACAAAGAAATTATTTTACGAAAATGCGTTATATTTTTACGATTTTGTCGTCACCAAATCTCTGTTTCTCAAAATGTACGTCTATTGTAGAATTTTCAGCAAACTAAGCAAGAAACGTGATCTAGTATTTACTCAACATTACGGATTTCTCGAAATACATTAAAAAATGTAACCTAGATACCTAACTGCCCCAAGCTCTTTAAATATAACACCTTAAACCAGGGTTACCAGGTGCTCAGTCACGTTGATTGTCATGTTGTACTGCGCAAGTCAGCAAACAATCTGGCGTAATAAACGTTAGGAATCATCAGGTATTGCCAGATTCCCGAATACCGGGCACCATAGTAACCGTTATAGTTGTCCTTCAAAGTTGTCAAATCGCCCCTATGGCGCAAATTCGCCACACCAGGCAACTGTGCTATAAACAAACCCTGTTTATCGCTACTATTTGATAGTCATATGGTAGTTGTAGCCCTATCTAGCGGTCCATGATTTCTCTCAATATTGTTGTATCTCTACTGGCAACAAGAATAGGGATTACAAAATCATTTATACAACAATATACAAACATGAAAAATATGATTTGAACCATGAAACATTAATACAATTTTAATAGTTTGAACTTTTTTCATTTTTGGAATACTCTTATGTGGAATCCGCAGCTATTTTTCCCGAAATTTGGGTAGACTTAGATTTCTTAGAAATATGACATATTGGTATCGGCAACTCTGCGAATGGGAGAAACAAATCGCATTTGTTGAGCGCATCCGTCTAAGCAGTAGGCGCCAGCGCCCGTTCTGCCATCTCTCTTTTATCACTCTTCTACTTTACCCCGTTGTCCGTCACACTCCGACGCTGCCAGATATGATCCTACAATCGAGTGTCTTTCACGCACCTACATACTTTTGTATATTTCCATCTCTCTTCCTCATCATAATGTATAATAATGGTTTTTCCCAAGGTGTATATTTATATGTTTCACGATATAACATGTAATAATTTTAACTTTCATTCCAAATATTTTTAATCTGTTGTGATGTGTTCCTGACGTACAGCTGTGTGTGTTTTTTACCAATTTTAACGAACATACCATGGATCCAGCTTTCACTAGGTTACTAAATGTTTCTCTCAACTTAACTTGTAATAACATTTAGCAACAATGCCACATACTATTGTAAGCAATTTAAACTCATTTTGCACATTAGTTGCTATTTCTTCCTAATGTTATTGTAGCTCCTGATGATGATGGCATAGTCCGTCGAAAGCTAGAGACTAATAAAGTAAAACTACACTTATCACACTACGTGACCACGATGCCATAGTCTGTACTTTACACTGTCAATACGAATGAACAACTACATCAACAGACGTGCTGCTGGCGGCTACTATGCCCTCATGGACATGTCTCAACATGCAGTTACATACAGCCTCCTGCATCCGTTTGTTAAGTCATATTGCAAAACTTTTATAGTACCCTTTGTATTATGATATGCTGTGAGATATTTCACGTATTATTTCTCATTACTTTGAATATTGCAATTTTTCTCTTAATCCAATCTCCTTCACACTAATGCAGAATGAATATATTTGGTTTGATTCGGCCAGATAATGGAGTCATATGCACATGAAAATCACAGGACCGGTCTCAAGAATTACATTGATTACAGGAAACTACCTCATACGATCTGGACCTAAAAGAGTCTCAACATTGTAAAATAAAAAATATAGAAGTGGTTCCAAAGAGAATTATTTTGAAGCTCGAGTCTACCAAGACAGGAGAATCTGCTATATGTAATGTAGAGGGCTTCTGGTAAGAACGTCCCGTAAATCTATTCAAACTATCACTTTATGTTGCAATTTTAGGGTACATGCAGTACTAAATACTTCTGATACTGTACATGTAAAGGCAAAGAAGTTGGAGAATGGCGAATGGTTAATTGATAACGATAACGGTTTGTTAGTATTTGAACCTGATATGCTAATATCTACAACTTCAGTAGTAAGTAAGTAATTTTTTCCAGAAGTTACACTTTGATCATGCGGAAGTTTCAGATATCCAATGTGTGCAGTATAATCATACATACCGACAACGGGTGTGCCACAAGGCACTAACTTTGGTCCCCTACTTGTTTGATTTTTGTTAATGATATTAACCATATAATAGCAGTAGAAAACGAAATGTTTGCGGATGACCTAAAAGTTTATTCTCTAATTCATAGACAAGACAGCTTAGACCTTTTGCGCTAATGTCATATTCTTCTGTGATGTTATCTTCTACCTTAACCATAAATGTTTCATGATTCAAACATGATTATAGAATATAGATAAACATAAACATGTTAGTCAACGCAACGTTTATTGAGATTTTTATCGGTAATTTTTTATGTATGGCGCTCAAAATAGTCAATTTGTTTCAGACTCATTATTTTGTAAAAGGAAAAGCGTGCTAGTTGAAAGTTTCAGAGGATTTGAACCCACAAATAAAGCTATGCTTGTCGGTACAATAGTCCATACGCTGCTACAAACAGCTTTGAAGAATAATCTCAGAAATAAACGGCAAATAGAGAAAGCTGCAAAAGAACTGTGTCAAAATTCTGCCACTGTAAGTATAAAAGTCTCAGCATACTAATAGTTATCTTTTTTCCAAGATATGTATTTTAGATATTGACAGTCCTTTGTTTATAGTTAAGGGATCTTTACGATGCCGACATAGCTCCTGATGATCTGCTAAATGATGTATTGAGCTTTGTGCCTAAAATAGAAGAGTTTATGTGGCAATATGTAAAACATTCACAGTCAAATGGTGTTCGATCCCTACTCAAAGAAAATTGGAATGGTTGGATAGATACAATAGACGATATTGAGGAGAACATTTGGTGTACAGAATTAGGATTCAAGGGGAAAGTTGACATAAATGTGAAAAGCGGTTCTCAATTGATGCCTCTTGAATTAAAAACTGGAAGGGCTTCCGTTTCTTTAGAACATAGAGGACAGGTGATGATGTATATAATGATGATGAATAAGTTGGGATACAAAGTATCATCTGGGTTACTGTTATATCTAAGGTATGCTATATTGTTAACACTACAAATGAAGATTATCGAAATTTTATATTTGACTGATAGGTTGAATCTTTAAAACATATTTTGTAGAATGAAATTTTATGTACAAAATATGACACTTTTCTTAATTGTAGAGAGGGTGTGCTGAGAGAAATTCCTATGACACATAGGGAGCAGAGGGACATTGTCATATTACGGAACGAATTAGCATACTATCTCACTAGGCGACCAAAAATTACCGAAAATAAAGGATCTGATGACAGAAAATTAATCCCGCCCGAGCTACCAGAGCCTATCAATCATCGTGGATGTTATAAGTGCCCTTACAATGTGCTGTGTGCTTCGTTCGCAAGGTATGTTTATAAGCAAAACGTGTTAGTGTAAGTTTCTCTTCAAGGTAAATCGGGGGCGTACAATTCGATGTCATTTTGGTGCTAGGATTCACGGGTGGCCTCGGGTGATCAGTTTTTTGCCAATTTTTCACCCCTAAATCGGCATCATGATCCTTTAAGATTGTTCTCACAATGACATTCAGATTTAGCGCTTAATGCACACGGCATAGTTCGCATATAGGCACCGATGAAGAAAATTGATTTTTAGCATCATTAGGTCTCAAATGTCGCATAGTTTTGCAATTTTTCATAAAATAATAGAACGTACATGACAAACGGGATCAGATACATGAGAAATGACTTCGGATTCGGTTTTAGCGTCTCAAAATACGTACGAGAGAGGTTATTTGAACCGGATTTCAATCATTTTAATTTTTTATTGTAACAAAAATGAGTCTTTTGAGAACATGAGTTCAACCATGCTTATAATACGTTTTTTTTTTTTGGGGGTCACTGAAGACGAATCATTCAGTCCGGAAATGCTCCCTTTCAGAGATACTGCCAAGAAATCATGTGATGGTTTGTCATATTTTGAATGAAAATTTATATCTTTCTATCTTTCAATAACCGATTGTTCATTCATTTATAATAACCTCCAAAGCTGTCTGTAGGTACCGTCACCGCCAAAATTACGTCACAGTAATGGCACAATTCTAGTATATTGGGAACAACTTAAACGGAATCTATGTTTTAGGTACAATAATGAAAATATTGCGAATAATGAAGCATTGAACAGCATAATACAAGGCGATTTGAAAACTATTAGTGAAGCACATCTTGATTATATCATGAAATGGATCACTATGGTATCACTGGAATCGCAAAGCAACAAAAATACTAAGCAACTAAGGGATATTTACACACAAACCCCACAGAAAAGGTATTTGAAAATGACAGTCAACCTACTTTTATTATCCTACTACTGCCCTTAACTACCCCTGATGTCATTTTTTATACACAGCATACATTTTTGGATATTCTACCTCAATCAACATTGGGTAACACTTGTGTATTTTATAATTATTCGTATAATTATGTGTTTTGTATAATTATGCTAAGTGACATATAAATCCGAACACCCAGTTTAAATGGTTTTATTTTAATAAAAGTTGGTGAATGTATTTATCTTACTGTAAATAACAAGTGAAAAAATTTTCAGCCTTATCAGTTGGACATTCCGGTTGTTATACTGCTTTTTTTTAATTCACTAACGCTCTAAAAATGAATATTTCAGCCGCAGTAAAGAATCAACGTTGGCGGATTTTGGTTCTTGACATCCTTTACGATCGGTTACGATGCCTAGAGTACGGAAGCCTGTACGATTTCGTCAACTTAGTGAGTTTGCTAGGGGCCGTATAGTGGGACTTCGGGAAGCTGGACTTTCTTTTCGGGCAATTGCAGTTAGAGTGCAAAGAAGTGTAGACACTGTGGTTAGGTGTTGTCAGGCATGGCTTCAAGAAGGCCGTACGCAAAGAGCAAGGGGCACTGGACGCCGCCGTAGAACAACAGACCGTGAAGATCGCCGCCTAAGATTATTGGCCTTAAGGGACCGTTTCTCCACTACCAGGTCCATTGCAAATGAGCGGTTTGCAGAACACGGAAGACCTATTGGCATGCGAAGTGTTTACCGACGAATGAGAAGTTTTGGCTTGTTTTCATACCGGCCCTTTAACTCGAGAACACCGACGTAATCGCCTTGAGTGGTGCAGACAACGGTCACTCTGGGATCAGGAATGGAACAGTATTGTCTTTAGTGACGAGTCTCGATTTTGTTTAGGCATGCACGATGGTCGTGCCAGGGTTAGAAGGCGACGTGGTGGAAGGAGGAATCCACAGTTTTTTGTTGAAAGACATGTTCATCACACTGTTGGAGTTATGGTTTGGGGTGCTATAGCTTATGGTTCCAGGTCACCTTTAATCTTCATCAGAGGTAACATGAACGCGCAGCGTTATATCCACGAAGTTCTAGAACCCCATCTTTTACCCTACCTTGACACCCTGGCAGATCCAACTTTCCAACCAGATAATGCCCGACCACATGTTGCAAGAGTCACAATAGACTTCTTTCAACATAATGATGTCACATTGTTACCATGGCCACCAAGATCTCCCGACTTATCCCCAATTGAGCACGTGTGGGATATGATGGGTAGGAGATTGCTCAATTTGCAACGTTCTCCTCAGACTCTAGAAGCACTTCGAGAGGAGTTGGTGGTTGCCTGGAATGAGATACCACAGGAGGACATTGACCACCTGATCAGAAGCATGCCTAGGCGCGTTCGAGAATGCGTAGCACATCAGGGTGCATCCACACATTATTAAAGGTCAAAGGGCTTTAAAGCAGTGCAATCATTTTGAAATTTTTATCATTTACTTATTATGCTTCATTAAGTACTTATACAAAATTTTATTAAAATAAAACCATTTAAACTGGGTGTTCGGATTTATGTCACTTACTGTAGTATATTTGTTTACACATCTTTTTGAATGAATTTTTTATAATTTTACATTCTTGTCTATTAAATTACAGTTTTTTTTAATTTCACTGTTGGGCAATAAACGCTATTTATTCATTTTGAATTATTTTTTGCAATTCCATGACAGTCGACATATATGTATTTATATTCCTAATTTTTTTTCAGGGAGCAGTTTGGCAGATGTATAATAAACTTGCGACTGACAAATGTTGGCGATGAAACCAATGGAATGTATGATCATACTTTTATGAAGATGAATTCGGTAGATGGTGTTAATTTTTTTGCAAACGGTATAAGTGACAGAAATTACGTTGTCATCAGTACAAATACAAGACCTGCTGTTGCATCTGGATTTGTTTCTGATATATCATCCAATTCTATATCAGTGACATTGGATAGGTAAGCAGTTCTAATAGACTATCTTCCAAGATATTTATTTCAACGTAATATCAATAGTTTGCCTCCAAAAGATGTCTATGTCTCTGTTTTTTCTCTTTTTTCTATAAAGCAGGCAATGTAGCAGAACTTGACTTCCAAGGTTCAAACGTATTTCACACCAAAGTTGTGACAAGGATTTTCGCCCGCTGTTCTTAGAACTACGAGTAAAAAAAAACGAGAAAATAAATTGCATCGCTTGAAAAATGGATGTAAAGGATCTATTTTAGCTATTAAAAATGCAAGTTCATTTGTTTCTAACTAGCCACGCTGGACGATACTGGCAGATCTTTCGGAAAACACCACCAGTCGATGTTATCTGTAGTTTTTTCATTTCTAGGGATCTCAACAAAAAATACTCAGGTCAAACGTTCCACATAGACAGCTACGAGTCGTCTACGGCTTACTTATTCAGCTTTGCTAACTTGACGCTACTGCTAGAGTTGACAGATAGATCGGCTGATTTACGCAGAATCATCATCGACAAGGCCTCACCTACTTTCATGAGCACTTTGCCCAAACAGATCGCGGTGAAAGGAAAAGAGATTCTGACAAGACTGAACAAGGTGCAGCAAAGAGCTGTATTAAAAGCTATCGCTGCGAAGGAGTACTACTTGATTATGGGTATGCCAGGAACTGGTAAGCATCGAAGATTTTAATTTTGACATTTGAGAAAAACTTCTCTAATGATACTGCTTTCGTCCATCCGACCAACAGAGGGTCAACCGTGCATAGCTGTCTAATGATTATTGGCAATCATCAGAATGATGTAGGCTTGGTCTCTAGGAAGGTCAATGAACGAAAGCAGGGCAAAGTATTAGGCTTTCCAAAAGTTTTAGTTTTGAGCAATTATCGTAAAGGATGTAAAAAATACCAGCAATATTTTGCATTAGGGATAGTAGTTGCTGTTTATGGAAATAAGAAGTGAGGCCTCAACTGGTTACTAAACCTCAAAGTTTCGTTGAACTGTACAGTGTTAGAAGGTCATTTAAGAAAACTGATTTCCAATAACCTCCTTTAAGGTCTGTTTTTCAGTAGTCATTTTTCCATATGCACTTGTGGCATTAATGTTTTGTGCTCTCTACATACAGTAATGGACAAAAATATATAGACAAATTAATACTGTGCTGTATTTCTTTTTTAACTTGTTTTATTACTACACCAACCTGTATACAGAATTCGTTATACTCACTTATACATAAATAAATTCATTAGACTCCCTTCAATAAAAAATTAATTGAAAAAACTGGAACTTTGAAGGCCAAAAATATATAGACAAGGCAAAACAATTATAGAAAAAAGAAGCAAAGTTCATTGAATTATAGAAAACCAACCATATGTGTGCTAATATTTTGTAGCATAACCATTATTATCAATCACCGCCTGGCATCGTCTCGGCATAGATTGTAGAAGTTTCTTGATATAAGATTCATCAATCTCTCTCCACTTTTGCTCTAAAGCGGCAAAAAGTTCATCCTTGTTTGAATAATTTTCATCTCATTTTTGCTTATCTAAGTATTCCCATAGATTTTCAATGGGGTTTATATCGGGAGACAGTGGGGCAAAGTGCACTTGGGGTTCAATCTTTGTCCACTAGAACGTCTAACATAATGAACACCATCTGATCCAAACATATTGAACTTCGATTCGTCACTGAAACATATCCTCTTCCAATCACAGATGCTCCAATCAACATGCAACTGTGCAAATTGTAATCGGTCCTTACGGTTTTTCCAAGAGATTAGCGGCTTGTTACTCGGGCGACGTGCAAATAACTTCAAATCATTTAATCTTCTACTTACAGTTTTCGTAGAAACACTGGTAATTCCTTTTGTCTCGATTTCGGCTTTTATTTGTCTTGGGGTTTTAAACGGATCTTTGGACGATATTACTTTTATTAATCTGAATGATCTAGCATTTAGTTTTCTAGGCCGGCCACTTCTCTTAGACGCTTCCAAGTTACCTTTTTGTTTATATTTGTTCAATATTGCCTAAACTGCTTTACACTTCAGCTTCAAATTTTTGGCAATGTCGACTTGACGTTGACCATCTTTGTTTCAATGATCTTAGTTTTCACATCGAAAGAAATTTCTGGACCACGCGGCATGGTCTTAAAATCACTCAACTTATTCCACAATACTTGATGAATACAAACTAATCCTCTTCTGACACGAAACTGTACAAAAGTAATGTTGAAAAGATTTTGTCTACATATTTTTGTCCCTCATAAAAAAGTGCGTATATTCAAACTTGTATTGCGTTCATTGCAGATAATGTAAAAACAAGGAATTTAGTTTTTCTACCAATAACACATTTGTTTATGGAGCAATGAAGTATGAATTCGTTTTTTAAAGGTATTTAGGTAAATATTCATATTTGTCTATATACTTTTGTCCATTACTGTATATTCGGACGTAAAATGTCCTGCTTTTCCCATTTCTGGTATAAAAATAAAGGATTTTCTTTGGAAATTTTGACCTGTCCTTGAAGGTCATGGTTAAGGTGACCTTTGGATGATCTAAACAACCCTCACAACTATGCTGTCGAACTCTTTTGCCAGAGCAAATTGCTTTCGATGTCTTGCTTCGACCTTGAGTTGGTCTTGAATGTTATGGCCAAGGTAATATTCACACAAAAAATGTCATTCTCTTTTCAATTCTAAAGTGAAAAAACGTGGGAGGGGGGGTTCAGTTTGATATTATTCACCTGTCCTTAAAATGACCTTAGGGTTCGTAGTCAAGGCATTGCCAAGATCACCATAATTTTGCCCCTGAAACTTTTGTATGAAACTTTTTTCTAGAATGCGCAGTTTTCGAATTAGTTGGGTAGCGAGTTTAAAATGGGACACCGTGTTTATTTGCTTGCTGTGAAAATGCAATAGTACGGGAAAATATCGAGTTGTATGGATTATCTCATACAAAGTGGTAGATTTCATTTAAACTTTATCCAAACACAATGCCATTGGCCATAAGAAGATTTTGAACATTCTTATAAATTGTAACACACTCAAGTGCCGCCTTGAAATCAGGGACATAAATAGCTTATTTAACATTCCGCTTAGAATTCTTGGTTCTGGGAATAGGATTATTCTTGATTGTTTATTAAATAAAATTAATATTTATTTCAGGAAAAACAGCCACAATTGTCGCCCTCATACAACTATTGTGTGAACTTAAAAAAACTGTTCTGATAACGAGTCATACTCATTCGGCTGTGGATAACGTTTGCATTAAACTGATCAGACTAGGTGTTAAATTGATAAGACTCGGATCCGAAGCCAGAATGCAACCCGAACTGAAAAAATACTCCGAGCATTACCTTACAAAAAATTGTAAGACTCCTGAAGATCTCAAAGCTGTTTATGAAGGCGCTGTAAGTGATTAGTCATCTAAATCTGTAGATTTTAGACCATTTTGCGTGGGAAAAATCTTCAATCACTATCTTCAAATTGCTGTATTTAGTAGTCCATTAGCATCAGCACCCGCGGTGTTCCACAGGGATCCGTCTAGGGACCCCTGTTGTTTTTGCTGTATGTGAATGGACTCTGAGGGATTTATTGTTGGCTTCTGTCATCTGTTATGCTCTCAGAATCGAGCTTAATATGCCTTTTGTGGTCTCTGTACATGTAGTAAGCGTCGTGTTGGACTGGCGCAAGAACTATTCTAATTTAATTCAGAAAATCGGCAAATAACGACGAGCCAGTGTTGGTTCGTTGTGATCATCCTTCGATACCATAGGTCGATACAGTGAGATTTCTGGGCATTCACTTAGAATCTAAATTAAAAAAATTAAGATATGCACGTACTTGAAAAAGGGCTCCTTGGTGAATGAAACGTCGTCAGTAAACAGTATTTTAAGTATATTAGGTTTTATTTAACGGCAAAGCAAACATGGAGGATTATAATATAAGCAAGCCAAGATATATGCTTTAATTGTCGTCTTCGTGTTGAAATTTCGGTTGCAACGCTCCGTCATTTTTACTTTGCATCAGTTCAATCTTTGATTGCATATAGTGTTATGGTTTTGGGTTCTTCACGGAGAGCCTTATCAGTTTTTATAGCTAAGAAACGTACAATTAGATGCATCCTCAGACATCATGTAGAGAATTTTTTAAGAAGTTGGGTTTTTTAACTGCGTCATGTTTATACTACCTTTCACTTGTCATGCTTGTCAGGGAGCATTTAAAATTATCTAACTGCAACTATCATCACTACACAGTTAATATGACCATTGAAGCCAATGGAAGAGGTAGCTTATGTATATCTCCCCATGCTTCAACATATTTATACATGACAAATTATTATAACATGCTTACAGGCAACATTAAAAGTGCACAAAATTTGCTAAATTTTAAAAGGGCAGCTGTGGAGTATCTGTTGATCTGATTTTAATATGTGATTTCATAAACACTTTTCGTGTTTTTGTCTTAGATCTCAATTTTACTTTAATCTTACTCTTATAATATGCTGTTCCGTCAGACCCGCGGACATGTGTATTCTGACGTTGCTTTATCTTTATTATTAAGTCGTTCCTACAATTGTAGGACGCCTTTATAGCCTTTTTGATTTTCATAGCATTTTCTCTCCTTCGGAAATGCTGGGGTATTTCTAGGTTTCTACTGTTCCGTGTTAGCGTCAGGGATCTCCTATTGGGAGGTTATGTTTTCTTTTTGAATCTTAAGAAATTTCAGGCTGATAGAAATCAAGTTTTATTAGCCTGAAATTTCTTAGATTTCAAAAAGAAAACATAGCCTCACAATAGGAAAGAACTGACATTGACACGGAACAGTAGAAATCTAGAAATACCCCTGCCTTTCTGAAAGATAGAAAAAACTATGAAATCAAAGAGACCATAAGCTAACTACAATTGTAGAAACGACTGCCGATACGGCCCTAAGTCTGCAATAAAATAAATTTGGATTAGATAGGAACTGGTATGTTTTAAACACGACTCTTCATAAACATCTTTTTATTGTATTGATTTTACCTGCTCTATTTTCTTTACCTTCCATTCAAATTCATCTGTTTTTCAAACTGAATATTTCAATGTTTCCAGCAAGTGATTGCTGTGACATGTCTGGGTGCAGGGCATCCAGTATTGTCAAAAAGAACGATGGATATATGCATTATAGATGAGAGCACTCAAGTCGTTCAGAGTACAGTAATAAGACCTTTATATGCATCGAAAACTTTTATCTTGGTTGGTGATCCTAAACAATTACCAGCTGTTGTTAAGAACAACGAGGCTCGGTAAGTATAAAGCTTAACAATATTTCATCCTGCAATTTTCTTTGTAAAAGTATTTGGCCACTATACCTTTCAAAAATTTGGGATCGTGCTATGCACGTAGCGTAGCTTTGCTAATGACGCCAATGGACTGAATTTCTGGAATAGAAAAAATACTGTTTTTGGTTTTCATCTAAAATATGATAGCAAGTATCACCTTTTAACTAATTTCAGCATAAAAGCGGTAAAAAAGTTAGTCTCAACTGAACTCGGTCCATACTACAGGATGCGGCAGCCTAACTTCTGTTTTAGTGGTGTCGTTAGAGAGGTCGGACTATAAAGTTTTGTCCTGACACAGTCTCCATCATGCGTTGGATCAGTGAGGAGCGTGCGTTTGTCGTTGAGGCCTACAGCGCGCCTTTCGGAATATCTTGGCCCCCTATGATTTTTTCTATGGGGTTTTTTGAAAGACCATTTTTATGTGAAGCGTCCAAGGACCCTACGAGATTTGAGGATCAACATCCAGGAAGAAATTGCCAACATAACGCCCTGCTATGCTGGCAAAAGTCATCACAAACGCCAGAAATTGGTTTACTCAGTGTATGGAGAATGTTGGACGTCACCTATGTTATTTGGTCTTCAGAACTATACTAAGTGACATATAAATCCGAACACCCAGTTTAAATGGTTTTATTTTAATAAAAGTTGGTGAATGTATTTATCTTACTGTAAATAACAAGTGGAAAAATTTTCAGCCTTATCAGTTGGACATTCCGGTTTTTATACTGCTTTTTTTTAATTCACTAACGCTCTAAAAATGAATATTTCAGCCGCAGTAAAGAATCAACGTTGGCGGATTTTGGTTCTTGACATCCTTTACGATCGGTTACGATGCCTAGAGTACGGGGACCTGTACGATTTCGTCAACTTAGTGAGTTTGATAGGGGCCGTATAGTGGGACTTCGAGAAGCTGGACTTTCTTTTCGGGCAATTGCAGTTAGAGTGCAAAGAAGTGTAGACACTGTGGTTAGGTGTTGTCAGGCATGGCTTCGAGAAGGCCGTACGCAAAGAGCAAGGGGCACTGGGCGCCGCCGTAGACCAACAGACCGTGAAGATCGCCGTCTAAGATTATTGGCCTTAAGGGACCGTTTCTCTACTACCAGGTCCATTGCAAATGAATGGTTTGCATAACACGGAAGACCTATTGGCATGCGAAGTGTTTACCGACGAATGAGAAGTTTTGGCTTGTTTTCATACCGGCCACACTGGGTCCTCCCGTTAACTCGAGAACACCGACGTAATCGCCTTGAGTGGTGCAGACAATGGTCACTCTGGGATCAGGAATGGAACAGTATTGTCTTTAGTGACGAGTCTCGATTTTGTTTAGGCATGCACGATGGTCGTGCCAGGGTTAGAAGGCGACGTGGTGAAAGGAGGAATCCACAGTTTTTTGTCGAAAGACATGTTCATCACACTGTTGGAGTTATGGTTTGGGGTGCTATAGCTTATGGTTCCAGGTCACCTTTAATCTTCATCAGAGCGAACATGAACGCGCAGCGTTATATCCACGAAGTTCTAGAACCCCATCTTTTACCCTATCTTGACACCCTGGCAGATCCAACTTCCCAACAAGATAATGCCCGACCACATGTTGCAAGAGTCACAATAGACTTCTTTCAACATAATGATGTCACATTGTTACCATGGCCACCAAGATCTCCCGACTTATCCCCAATTGAGCACGTGTGGGATATGATGGGTAGGAGATTGCTCAATTTGCAACGTCCTCCTCAGACTCTAGAAACACTTCGAGAGGAGTTGGTGGTTGCCTGGAATGAGATACCACAGGGGGACATTGACCACCTGATCAGAAGCATGCCTAGGCGCGTTGGAGAATGCGTAGCACATCGGGGTGCCTCCACACATTATTAAAGGTCAAAGGGCTTTAGAGCAGTGCAATCATTTTGAAATTTTTATCATTTACTTATTATGCTTCATTAAGTACTTATACAAAATTTTATTAAAATAAAACCATTTAAACTGGGTGTTCGGATTTATATGTCACTTAGTATATTTAAAACAAAATTTTGACATGCCCCTACATTACAAAAAAAAAATGTTCTGATCTATACAATGGGCTTTATTATGTTTTGAAAAAATTAAGTTATGCGGTCGAACCCTGTACGATCCATATTACGGATTTCTTTACAGCTCCTTAGGAATGTCTGAAAGTCTCTTTGAAAGGTTATACTCAAAGGATGCCTGCTCAGTATTGAACATAAATTATAGAATGAATAAAACCATAACGAATCTAGCCAATGAAATTACTTACGATGGAGACTTGCAAATAGGCAATGAGATGGTCGCAAATGCAACACTGAGGTTGAAAAAGCAGGTAATTTAAAAAAAAATTATTTATCTTCATCGCCTCTGAAACTTTTCCAATGTGCGGTTAGTTATGAATTTCATCTTACGCCCAACAGCCACTTTCGTATTTTTATTGTAACTTTGGTGCTGTGTTTCATTATCATTTATGAATGGTGCAATGCCAGAATGTCTTCAAACTTATACCACAGCTTAGTATTAGTAGTGGAAACATTCGATTGAGGCCATTGTTGTTATCAACCTAGATATATATTATTTTTATTTATAGGTCTTAGAAATAAAATCGCAGTGGATAAAACGAACCTTAGATACTTCGCTGGAAAAGGCAGTTATATTTTTAGATACGGGACCTGTTTGGAACTTGGTACACGACGTGCCGTGGTTAGAACATCCCAAAGATGATAGGAGTGATAACATAAACTGCGTAAACATTTATGAAGCTGCTATTACAGCTATACTAGTGAAAACATTATTACAGGTATGAACCATTGTATCATTCTACGAATCTACGGGATGTCCCATGTGGCTAATCTCTCGAATTAACGAATTCTTGTTCATGCCGAAGCAGCTGCCTAGAAATATCAGGAATTTAAAAAAGATTGTTAAAAATCTGTCTTAACATCTTTTAAAAAAGTGTTGTTTGCTTGGTCCGGAAAATGGAGGTAGCAGAAAGATGTTAATTCAGTGATGTTATGTATTAAAAGTAAACATTGTTCTTTTTCCTTATTACAAACTCACAAAAGTAATAACAAATAATCCATACACAACAACTAATCATCTCTTTAATAAAAGCCTCTAAAATTTGCTGTTATCAAAGGAATTTGTTCCTGAATATTATCAAACTGTTTGGCCCCAATAGGCTTCTATCGTCATTCAATAATAATTTTCTACTCTTCTGTTGAGATTTCGCCGTTCCATTAAAAAAGTATCTGTACTTGGTTGCACCAAATTCTTCAATCTGGATCCATCTTACATGTTTGAATGCATTCTCATTAGTTGTAGTTTTTTTCTATCGACCAATTCTCTTGGAAGTTATTCGATATCAAAAAATTGGTCCCCCATTCTTGTAATATTAAAAGGTGTTGTCTCCTGGCTTCTGCCATGATTGAAATATATTGATCCACCATATAAATTAGTTGGTGCTTTCTGATAGACTACAGCTGCAAAATCTCTATCAGAGTTCCTGGAGGTATGTCCTACTTCCAGGGAACTTATGGTCAATTTTTTGAATACGCCAGAGATTATTGGGTAGTGCCATATCCAGACAATATTTTTTTTTATTTTGGCCACCTGCCGAATCACTCCAAGCTATCAGATGATCGGAAACCATGCCTTGGTCCTTGATATTTTCCAAAAAGGCCATAAGTGAGCTCCCAATCTCTTCAGGGCCGCGATTTCCTTGGTCTTCGGTCCAGACGCGGAAAAAACCTTTACCATGTGGTTGCTGTGTTGATATCAAATTTATTCCTAGATTACAGAGCCATACTTGTAAATAGAAGGCTTTGTAGAAATTTTGGGCAAGGGAAGCGTTTTTTGTAAATCAGATGTTAGGTATATGATTTTTTCGTGCGTAAAAAGTTTTTTATACTTTGCAACAAGTTCCTCATTCAATCCTACACCGCAAACTTTTTTACATTTAAAGGAAAACTGAATTAACTCTTAACACCTTATAACCTATAATACAAGAATTAACACCTTTTAAAGTTTTCAGAATTAAGTTTTTGATATATACTAAGTGACATATAAATCCGAACACCCAGTTTAAATGGTTTTATTTTAATAAAAGTTGGTGAATGTATTTATCTTACTGTAGATACCAAGTGAAAAAATTTTCAGCCTTATCAGTTGGACATTCCGATTTTTATACTGCCTTTTTTTAATTCACTAACGCTCTAAAAATGAATATTTCAGCCGCAGTAAAGAATCAACGTTGGCGGATTTTGGTTCTTGACATCCTTTACGATCGGTTACGATGCCTAGGGTACGGAGACCTGTACGATTTCGTCAACTTAGTGAGTTTGATAGGGGCCGTATAGTGGGACTTCGGGAAGCTGGACTTTCTTTTCGGGCAATTGCAGTTAGAGTGCAAAGAAGTGTAGACACTGTGGTTAGGTGTTGTCAGGCATGGCTTCGAGAAGGCCGTACGCAAATAGCAAGGAGCAACTGGACGCCGCCGTAGAACAACAGACCGTGAAGATCGCCGCCTAAGATTATTGGCCTTAAGGGACCGTTTCTCCACTACCAGGTCCACTGCAAATGAATGGTTTGCAGAACACGGAAGATCTATTGGCATGCGAAGTGTTTACCGACGAATGAGAAGTTTTGGCTTGTTTTCATACCGGCCACACTGGGTCCTCCCTTTAACTCGAGAACGCCGACGTAATCGCCTTGAGTGGTGCAGACAACGGTCACTCTGGGATCAGGAATGGAACAGTATTGTCTTTAGTGACGAGTCTCGATTTTGTTTAGGCATGCACGATGGTCGTGCCAGGGTTAGAAGGCGACGTGGTGAAAGGAGGAATCCACAGTTTTTTGTTGAAAGACATGTTCATCACACTGTTGGAGTTATGGTTTGGGGTGCTATAGCTTATGGTTCCAGGTCACCTTTAATCTTCATCAGAGGTAACATGAACGCGCAGCGTTATATCCACGAAGTTCTAGAACCCCATCTTTTACCCTATCTTGACACCCTGGCAGATCCAACTTTCCAACAAGATATTGCCCGACCACATGTTGCAAGAGTCACAATAGACTTCTTTCAACATAATGATGTCACATTGTTACCATGGCCACCAAGATCTCCCGACTTATCCCCAATTGAGCACGAGTGGGATATGATGGGTAGGAGATTGCTCAATTTGCAACGTCCTCCTCAGACTCTAGAAGCACTTCGAGAGGAGTCAGTGGTTGCCTGGAATGAGATACCACAGGAGGGCATTGACCACCTGATCAGAAGCATGCCAAGGCGCGTTGGAGAATGCGTAGCACATCAGGGTGCATCCACACATTATTAAAGGTCAAAGGGCTTTAAAGCAGTGCAATCATTTTGAAATTTTTATCATTTACTTATTGTGCTTCATTAAGTACTTATACAAAATTTTATTAAAATAAAACCATTTAAACTGGGTGTTCCGATTTATATGTCACTTAGTATAGTTAGCACTTATATGAATTTTTGTATCTAACAACTGAAAGCCATCTTTGGCCGGATAGATGTACTACCAAAAAAGCACCCTTCTAATACCTTATTGCACTAAAAATCTTATAATTCAAAAAAGGCGAGGTAACACCTTTTTGCACCAAAGTCTTCAATTAGTAAGTGAACAAATTTTTACGCATCTCCGTATTGTGGTTTAGATGTGATACGCCACATTTATACATATATAGAGATATTTAATAATGGCTCAACGACGACATATTGTTTCGAAAAGCCTATATCTCAATGTCAAATGAGCGTTTTTGTGATTACTTGTCCGTTTTACAGGCAGGAGTTGAGAATAGTCAAATTGGGGTGATAGCTTCCTATAGAAACCAAGTAGCTCAAATAACGACGCTAATCAAGAGTTCAAATGTGACTGTTAGTACTGTGGATCAGTTTCAAGGAATGGATAAAAATGTGATAATTTATTCTTGCACAAAATCAAGAAATATTGCTGAACCTAAGGAGATCAATAAGGTTTGTTTTTTTATAGCTACAAACACTGAAATACGAAATCTTGACGATTCCTTTTTTCCAGTTTGAAATTTTGGAAGATCCAAGGAGAATAACAGTAGCTGTAACTAGAGCAAAGCACAAATTAATTTTGATAGGAGATATAAATACAATTTCAGAATACACGACTTTCAAAAAATTAGTGACAGTTCTAAAAGAGGATACATTATGTCTCCCAGCATTGAAAGGTTTTAATTGGAAGAAGATCCTGGATGTTGAGAGTTCGTCATAGTGTTAAGCTTAATTTAGATTATCACGTGTTCAATTTCTTACTGTTTAGATTAAAACATTTTACATGGATTATTTATTTATTTATTTCATTAACAGTCCAGATAAAGTATAAACATAAACGTATAGTGCTTTTCAAAAATTTCCATATCGCTACTTATTTTTTGAATGGGTCAAATGAACAAGCTGAAATTCAAGATGGTGGAACTGATGTACGAATACTACATTTTAAAAGTTGAAAATTTCATGATGGCGGCTGCAAACATCTTGACGCAATTTTTAAAAATTAGAATCGGGGTCATGTGATTTTGAAGCTCCTTATTTTATAACTGTAGAACATACTGTTCTGTTATAAAATGACCCCCCATCTAACTTTTTTATATGACCTTCTAGAATATTATATATAAAAATTATAGAGTCTATTACGTAGTTCAAGTAATATTGTTTTGTATACAGAAAAGTGCTATTGAATAAAGTTGTATTTTTTCAAATGGAACACCCTGCATATTTTCGGTGAAAATGACTGGTTATATTGCTGCAAGTTGTTCAAGGGGTATTCAAAACATGTACGCATAAAATGGGTACACCAATTTTTGTAAGAAAACTTTTTATTCGAGAACAAAGAATGAGAAAACATGTTTTTTGGGATTCAATAGAAAGTGTTGGCAGGAACGAAAACACTAAACACTATTCGAATAAGGTTTTTAGGTATTTATGAGACCTACAAAATGAGACCACATTTAAAAAGATCCGACGAATTGCAAAAAAGTTATGCCCGAAAACCGAGGCAAACTGCAGGTTTTGGCACTTGTTGGTAAGGCGACGATGGTTTCTCGCAGATATTTGAATTTCTTCAAATTCGTTGGACTCGTATTTCTAAATAACCACAACAAAATTGGAGTAGATTGGTCACGTAGTTTTTGAGAGTTTCTAATTGTTTATCCCAAAACGCTGTTTATTGCTGAATAAACTAGTAGCGATGGCTGGAAAACAGGTGTGTTGGGATAAACAATTAGTAATTCTCAAAAAACTACTTAACCGATATACTCCAATTTGGTTGTTATTTAGAAGTATGAATGCTACGGATTTGAAGAATTTCAAGTAGTTGCGTGAAATTATCGTCGCATTACCGACAAGTGCTAAAACCTGCATTTTGCCTCGTTTTTCGGCCATAACATGTTTGCTATTAGTCGGACCTTTTTTCGTGTGGTCTCTTTTTGTAGGTCTCATAAATACCTAAAAATCTTATATGAAAAGTTTTTTCGTTCCTGTCAACACTTTCGATTGAATAACAAAAACACGTTTTCTCGTTCTTTATTGTCAAATAAGGTTTCCCACAAAAATTGGTGTACCCATTTTATGCGTCCATGTTTTGAATACCCCCTTGAACAACTTGCACCAATAAAACCAGACTTTACAATTATTTTATTAAATGTGTGTGCCATTTAATCATATTTATATGGCCTAATACCAGATTGAGTAAAGCAGTTAGATGCAAACTGGTTCAAATTTAGGCATGCAAACTTAAGTTTTTGTCCAAACTAATGAAAATCAGTATGATAAACCATATATATTTGGAATCAGAATAAAGGCACTACCATTTTCACAGAAGATACAGGGTATTCCTTTTAAAAAAGACAACTTTAATCGATAGCATTTTTCTGTAACAAAAAAATATTACTCACAACCTCATATTAGACGCTATGACTTTGATAAACTTTGTTTTCTAGAAAGTCATATATCAAAGTCAGGTGGGTCAATTAAAATACCCCTGTACCATTCAAAATGGCGGACTGTCATAGTTGAGTGCTTTATTTATACTTCTACTGCTTAAAATTTCATGGTATAGCAATCTTATTCTTTTGGACGGATCTTTCTCAATGTGAAACGACATACAGCACATTTTGATATTTTTTCAATGGAATGGTCATAATTAATTGTTTTAGGTTCATAAAGTACTTTTAAGGAGCTGCAAACAGCCCCCGCTTTCATTTGAAAAAAATCTACATCTAGCGCTTTTACGCTAAAATATAGTATTCATACATTAATTTCATCACCCAGAATTCCAGCTTGTAAACTAGACCCGTTTAAAAATGCACTGAATGAATAAAATAAGAATAAACAAATAAATATAATGAATAACTAATATTATCATGATATAACATGAAATATTGACACACTGACTATAATACATATAACAAATTTGTTAAAAAATACAGGGTGTCCCAACTAAAGGGTGTTCCATTTTTTTTTAACGAAATGCTCTAATTTTTATTCCACATTGCGATAAGTCCTTTTAAAATAAGAAGATTGATATAACACACTTTATGGGGTTTGATTATATTATTAGTTGTTGAGCTATTGGGTATTCTAAAAAAACACCAAAGTTTGACAGCCTGCATACCTGCTATCTTGACAAATGGAGTACTAAGTTTTGTGACACTTTTTTTTAATACCCAATGTTAACCTAATTTTCCATTTTTTCAATGAATGATCAAGGTGGTCAAAAACGCTAAACGTACTTTTTCTCGAAAAAGTCAAGTGAAATACCCAGTACATTTTCAAATTTTCGAAACCCACTCATTAAAAGATTTTCCCTGATATAATGGGCAATGGTGTTTGTATATGAAGTTTTTTAGTTATTTAAAATTGTGCTATTTACCACACTATTACTAACAGAAATCATAAAATAAAACTAAAGCTTCCCAATTCATTAAAATAAACATTTTCCATGAAATCAAATCAAGTCCATGTTGATGTAATTCATTGAACATTGAAATGCGGATTTCATAATAAAAATTCAAGTGAGCCTATTTAAAAAAGAACTAACTGTAACTGCAAAACTGGTCATACAGGCCCCTTGATCTTTAGTGAAAAGCTCGTAAAAAGTGAAATCTAAAAATGTTGAAGTATACAAGGTGTTTCATTTAATTTTCTTGAGAAAAATTAAATCTTACGTTTTTGATCACCCTAAATTGATCATTCGCGGAATTCAAAAAACCGATGAATTAGGTTAAAATTGGGTATAATGAACATTTTTTGACACAAGATTCACTACTCTGCCTGTCAAGACAGCAGGCATGCAGGCTGTCAAACCTTGGTGTTTTTTATCTAAAATACCCAATAGCCCAACAGCTAATAATCGAAACTCATAAGTATCTTAGATCTATCTGTTTATTTTAAAAGGGCCTATCCGAATATATAATAAAAGTAGGACATTCCTTTTAAAAAAATCAACTTTGACATGTGCGTGAAAATTGAAACACATTCTTTAAACAATTTTGTTTAGAAGCAATATTTGAGATACCTTGTATATATATTATAGTAAATGCTTGAAGCAGTCGCCGTTTTATGTCAAGTGGTCTGCTTCGCACATTCCGAGTATTTCAGTATATAAAAGTGATTAAAACTATGCAAGGCACAATTTCTAATACTATAAAGATATTGTATTAAAATACATACAGGCATATGAAATATCTGGAAAAATGCCTATCCTATCTGAAGTTACTATTTCACAAAAACTTAAATATTTCCCTTATTTCAGCTCGAGCATCATAATTTTAAATGAATCAAACCGCAAAAAAAAACTTAGTTTTTCACTTTTATGTCACATGTAAAGTCGCATGCACATTATTTTGTGTCAAAAACGCAAAATGCTCATTTGCTCGTTAAGCTTCGAGAAACGTGTAAACGCGCCTTTACATGTACAACTTAGTAGCTACGCCATAATGTACGAGGGTTGATCAAATATAAACAGGAATTTTACAAATTCTTTTCTTAGCCAATCACGAGCGCTCCCACAGTGTAGGTCTTTGCAGTATTGTGTATTAGGAGTGGGGATAACGCGTGGTGAGCTGTTCCACTCAGTCAATGCGTCAGTACAGCCACGGTTCACCGTCCGTTGAGCAACGAGTTATGTTTCTGACGAGATTTTGGCTGGATTAGAGGCTCTGTATGGGGTTGATACCCTGTCTAGAACTCGGGTATTCGATGGGACAAAAAGTTTAAGAGCGGACCAGAACGTTTAGGAAATGTTAGTAATAATCGACGTACAAGATCAAGTGTCTCTGGTGACAACATTGGCGCTGTTCGCTTATTGAAAGTGACAGGCGGCTCACTATTCATGAAGTGGCTTTATAAGTGGGCATTAGCTTTGGAAGTGCTCAAACAATCATCAAAAAGCATCTTGGCTTCAACGAATCAGTAGGAGACGTCTGAATCTATTTCGGCGGGAGGGAGAGACTTTCTTAAGCATCGTGACGTGTGCATCATTACACATCCGAGTCCAAGGTGGAGAGTAGAGAATGTCGAAGGAAAGAGGACGCCGGCACCGTGAAAGCCAAAAATGGTAAAGTCCTCGCGACCGTCCGTCTTTTTCGACTGCTAGGGAGTGTTGCTCATTGATTTTCTACACGTACGGTTAATGCTGCCTACTTCTGCCAGCTGAACCGAAGCAAAAACTGGAAGGATATGTATTGGGAAACTCTTGAGCATCCCAGATTTGTCACCCTGTGACTATCATTCGTTTGCGCCCATGAAAGATGCACTTGGAGGATTTCGATTTGACATAAAAGATAATCAACAGCATTTTTGTATTGTTTTATGAATAAATATTAAAAAAGAATTCCTGTTTTGTATTTGATCCACCCTCGTAATAATTTGTTTGAAAGCTCGGCAATTATCAATTTATCGTTTTAAACGATTCTAACAAAAGAACTGGATATTTACTCCTCTTTTTTATCTTGTGAAGAATCATCCATTTCGGTTCCGGCACAATAGTATATATCCACATTCCTCAGATATGTTTTCGCAATATTGAGAACTTTAGATTCCAGTAAGTGGTCATTTTCATCCCTTATCGCCGGTATACCAACATAGTTGAAGCCATCACGCCGGTTTTGTTTATTGATTTCTGCTAAACATTTCACGAAACTCGAGAAGTGAAAATGCTGCTTCGTATTTCGCCTGACTATACATCCATATACTATATTGTTGTTCGGCCAATCATCAAATCGAACTACTTCGCCCATTGTCTTCGTAGATTGTTTGAATTTTGATAGAAAATTGCACTTGCTTTGCAGAGCATGCATTTCATCAGAAATGAATCCATCTTCGGTTGAAAAATAAATTATTATGGAACCATTTTCGAGCTTCGCTATATGATACGTTTCTCTGACAACCTTGCAATATACACCCCTTGCTTCTCTGATTGGCATCTCGACTTCCTGTAAGGTAAAAATGACGTAAGTTCACAATATTAATATTAGATCCAAAATCCTTATCACTCCTACCCATAAAACCACTACATACGACAGGTATTTCAGCTACCAAATAGCTAAGGAATATAACAACATCCATCAGGTGTTATTGGCCTGAGGGAACTCATTTAAGAAGACAATATCTTGTACCGGGTGCGCCATCTTTTATGTCGGTATCGAAACATCGAATGACTTTGATATTCAACCGAATGGTTTGGTTATACGTGTTTCTGAAACGTCAATTTACTACAATTTTAGTCATGAATCGCTTTACACCTTAAACAACGCACCGAAATAGTCACAATAGGTACATTGAAAATCGTTGTTCGGTTGTCTTAACGCAACGTGCATATTGTCGAAAATATCTGACAACACTACCCGTCGTTTGGTTTCGAATTTTCTTCAGTACGGGACAGTGGGAGATCGTCAACATGCCGTTCATCAACGACCAAGACGTTCCAATGAATTGGTTGAAACGGTCAGAGACAGCGTTGCCCAGAACCCAAAAGTGTCGTATCGTCACCGCGCTCAGCATTTTGGCATCAGTGGAACCAAGTTGCAGCGCATTTTGAAGGATGTTTTGCATTTGTTTGCGTATAAGGTGCAGTTAACACAAAAAATGTTGCCAACTGATCGTCCACGTCCTTGGAATACGCCCAAACAGTCGCTCGCATGGTTGATGCTGAATCTGATTTTTGGAAGCAAATTGTGATGACCTACGAGGCCCATTTAACGCTCTCTGGCGGCGTTAATAAGCAAAACTGCCGCATTTGGGGACGGAAAATGTTGTGACTATTTCGGCGCGTTGTTTCTGTGTAAAGCGATCCATGACTAAAATTGTAGTAAATTGACGTTTCAGAAACACGTATAACCAAATCACTCGGTTGGTAAATATCAAAGTCATTCGATGTTTCAATACCAACATAAAAGATGGCGCACCCGGTAGTTAACAGGTACACAGAGAAATCCAAATATCACTGACGAGAGAGAAGCGCGAGAATCGTGCAATACGTATGTAAGAAATAGTGCACCGATGGCAACGCCGTAGCCTCGCCACTCTAGTTGCTAGGCAACGTGGTGCTTCTATCTTTTTCTAACATAGGTAGTGCACGCTCTCGAGTTTCTCTCGTACACATTACGACGTCAGTGGTATATGGATTTCTCTATAAATGTGTTGGTTGTTTGAGATCGTGAATCAATATTGCAGAAGCATGCGATGTCAGCAAATGAGCAAGCAGATGAGTAAAATGAAAATTGCTACACCTTCATTGGACACCAACCTTATATTTTAAGTATGCTGATATCTACTATCTTTTTTTCTTTGTATGCTTTTTGGACTTTTTATCAGTTTTCTGTTTCTCTATCGACTTTGTAGGCTTCTTAACTGTCTGCAGTTTTTGTTTAGTCTGACCATAGTTCTAAAAAATAACTTTAGCTTGAGCTTCATAAAATGCTGGGGAAGAACACTTAATATAATCAAACACATTTACGGTATAATTCAGTAGATATTAACAGCTTTCCTAGAGTGTCAACTAACAAGGAAGGAAGGAAGGCCAATGAAGTCCAGCACAAGATTACATGCGAAAATGTTATACTATTGCGTTTTTCACGAGTATCCATTACGGTAGAATAACAGCTGATTATCTAGTAGTAACTGGTGGGCAGTTGCTTTGCAACATGGAAAATTTTACCCAAAATCAAATCTCGATATTTTCGAATCGGAAAGAGATATCGAGTTGCTAACAAATCTCTTATTTAGAAAAGTTCATTTTCATACAAAAAAATAAGCTACGAGCAAGCTTTACTAGATTTACACCCGATTTATTATTGCCAACATTACAAACTAATATAAAGATATCACTTGCTGATCAGCTGTTCACCTCACTAGACGTGATGGATACTCGTTAAATAGGGTTTACTTGGAAGCATAACAAGTAACCTACGACTATAAACAGATATATCCTTTACAAAAAAAAGGCTATAGCTCAAAAACAAGGTGCCTTTTTTGTAACTTTAATATTTGTTGTTTGATAAAGCATCTAAAAATACAACTTATTTGCCTCTCGTATTGTTTTCGTATCTAACTTTGGTTTTCGAGAAAAAAAATTATAACTTTTACCAGCAATTTTTTTTATCTATAAGCAACATACCATTTGGTTCATTTACTATGAAATTCCCGAGGATTTTCTGCTATATTATTTTTCAAGTCTGCTAGTCCTGATACAGATATCAGGTTGCACATTTTTCCTCATATGATCAATGAACATATCCGTAAATATCGTAACATGTTTCCGGGCACGCGCAAACGTTATGCTTACCTGTTGGAAATTACAAACGACGACTTCTACATCCACATCTCTGAATAAAAACTCGATCATAGGCTTCACCCTGGACCACTCTAACCTGTCCAAACCGCATCCAATACGAGGAATTGCCAACTTCTTAACTTCATTATCTCGAACGTGATCTCTCATTTTTTTCAAGGAAGACCAAAATGTATGGTATGTCGGTTTGCCGGAAGACTCCCTTTTGGTAACTAGGTAATAGATGTATCTCTTTGATTCGCCATTTTGTTGCTCAAGCACGGCTAAGCCTCCTTGTTTTTGTCTTTGGTCATACAGCTCGCCCAGTCCTTTGAATTCCCTCCTACAAAAATAATTCGTCTAAGATAAGGATCCTATTCAATACCTTTGTGAGATACAGCTTAGGTTAAATTAGGAAAAAGTTGCGTTCTTTGGGGCGTATTTACATGCCGTTGAGAGTAGAAATTTCGTGGCTTACTGAGAATTTGGGAAAAACTAAAATTTGGCCAAATCTTTTTTATTATTATTATTATTATTATTATGATTATGATAATTGAGATGAGCAGAGTACACAGTACTATAAGCTCATGCAGTAAATATAGTGTACGGACACGTAACACAAATACATCGAAAAAATAAAAAAAGACAGTTCATAGCTATAAAGTTTGTACACTCCTCCAGCTATCATACTGCACTTTGAAGCTATTAACTGAAGTAGCACCAACCACACTTTCAGGTAAACTATTCCAGGTATTGAATATGCCGTTGGGAAGAAACCACTGTCGGACTGTTGTTTTAAATGGCTCCTTATGCAGTTTGAAGCTGTGTCCGCGTAGATTGCTGCGCGACAGACGGTATAGATGCATGAGGTTGGTGCCCATCAAACCATGAAGTATCCTGAACGTAACTATAAGATCGCCACGAAGTCTTCGCTCAGAGAATGAGGTCAGGTTGAATAATTCAAGGCGATCTTCATAGCTTGGACTTCGTGCTCCAAAAGGGATACGAGTAGCCCGACGCTGTACTGATTCGACGAGATTTCTATCGCGCAGAAGCACAGTGTCCCATACCGGGCCAGCGAATTCAAGAATTGGCCTCACGAATGCCTTGTAAATGTAGGCGCAAATGTTGACATCGGATCCTTTGAAAGAACTCTCCAGCATGTATAGAAGTTTCTTGGCTTTTGATGTAACGTGGTGAATATGCTCTGACCAGGAAAGACGATCGTTGACTACAACGCCCAGATCAGTGTGGCTGGAAACTGCTTCGATGTTGTGGTCAGAGATCTTGTATGTAAATCGCGGATTTGTCTTCCCGAGGTGAAGGACACAACACTTAGTTAGATTTAAGGGTAAAAGCCAACTGACTGACCATTGACAAACAATATCAATATCTCGTTGAAGCATAGCAGAATTTACGACAGTACTGTAAATCTTGGTGTCGTCGCCATAAGCTGAACATGTGGAGGAAATCAATGCGGGCAGGTCACTTGTATACAGAAGGAACAGCACTGGCCCCAAGACAGAGCCTTGAGGAACTCCACTTGCTACATGATGAAGGTGAGACTGGCTATCACTGACGCGCACAGAGAAAGTCCTCCCGCTGAGAAAAGCCTTAATTCACAGTAACAACTCGCCTCTTATTCCCATACATTCCAACTTAAACACAAGCCTTCTATGTGGTACGCGATCGAAAGCCCTAGAAAAATCTAAGTAGATTATATCAACAGGAGTCTTTGTGTCCAGATACTGAGTCCAATCGTTGAGAGAGTGGAGAAGGTTGGTCATTATTGATCGACCAGGGAGAAATCCATGCTGATTCTTAGGGATAAGGTCATTTTCGAAAGCAAATGACAGGAGCTTATCTAATATGATTCTTTCAGCTATTTTGGCGGCGATAGGAACGAGACTTATTGGTCGATAATTTTTAGCGGAGGATTTGTCGCCCTTTTTGAATACAGGGGTAACAGAAGCACTAAGCCAGCATGAGGGTAAGGTATGAGATCTAAAAGACGATGTGAATATCAAGCTTAATGGTAGGGCCAGTGCTGAAGCGCAGTTTTTAAGTACAGCAGCCGTCATCCCATCTTTACCAGGGGAGGAAGAGGTCTTCAGATTTCGCAGATGCATTAATACATCTTCAGGCAGGAACTCAACTTCGCAAAGGCTGTTGGGACACCTATGGCAGATAGTGGTCGGTAGAAGGTCTCCATTAGGCTCATCGACGAAGTCATCACTAAAGGACTCTGCCAATAAGTTGGCAGATTCGGTGGCATCCATGTGGAGATGACCGTCAGCGTCGCGGATCTGAGGTGATGAAACTTTGGAATTCAGGTTTGTTCTTAGATACCGAAACAGCTTCTTCTTATTTTTGGAGGTAACGAGTTTTCGTTCATAAGCATGTTTGGCATTATGTAACGTTCTAGATAGGAGGTTAGAAAAGGATCGATGAGACACGTAATCTTGTGAATGGCCACTCTTCCTTATTTATTATTATTATAAATTAATGAAACTGTTCCATTTGCATTTTTAGGAACCACACGGCCCGACGGATCGTTTTTGAGAAAACACTTTAATTTTTTATATAGCCCGAAAAAAGTACACCCTGTATCTAATAGCATTTTTATAAGAATTCAACGATGTATTAAGTGAACTATACACGGGCTAATTTATTTGCAAATATGTTTGATCCCTTCAGCACACACGTTCAGACAAATAAGACAACAAAATTGCAACTTTCATTTGATTAGTGAGCTAATCAGCGAAGGTGTCGTTGTTCATCTGTGTTAATATTGTGAAGAAATGTGTAGTAAGGAATACATATTGGCTTTAATGATAATTTCTCAGGTCTGTGATGAAGATGATATAGAAAGTAGAACGCGTAAGCCAAGAACATGGGTGAAAAAATGGCTTTTGGAGAAGAAAACATTTCCAAATGGGAGATTGTTGACGTACCTTAAAGGAAGTGAACCGGTAGATTATAAAAATTAGTTCAGAATGACCTATGCAACGTATGATGAACTTCTCTACAAAGTTGGACCTTTTATAACGAAACATAATACTTAGAAGAAGGAAGACATTTCCGCAGAAACAAGATTAAATATTACTCTCCGATTCCTAGCAAAGGGAAATGGAATTGAAGTTTTTTTACGCAGTGTCTCCACAAGCTATAGGAAAAATTGTCATTGAAACATGTCAGGCAATTATCCACGTATTGAAACGTTGTATTAAGGTATGTATTAAAATTTTAAAACCAATATAGTACAAACCTATGTTGTTCATTTCATTTTAGTTACCTGGAACGCCTGATGAATGGCGAAAAGAAGCAGAGCTATTTGAAGACGTTTCTGGTTTTTCAAATTGCATCGATACTATAGATGGAAATCATGTGGAAATAAAAAAGCCAGCACACTCAGGATCTTTTTACTTTAACTATAAAAAGACATTCAATATTGTTTTGATGACAGTCGTGAATGCTAATCTGCAATTTTTAATGGTTGATGTAGGGCAAAACGGTCGCGTGTCAGAATGGAGGTGTGTTTTCTAACACAAAGTTTGCCAAATTATTATCGGAAGGGGATCTTTAAATTCCACCACCTAGAGTAGTGGGACCTGGAGAACAAATCTTACCATTTGTGTTTGTAGCAGATGATGCATTTCCGTTAAACGAAAAGCCGTATACAGGATATCATATAAGTAGACAGCAGGAGCTTTTTAACGCGAAACTCAGTTCAGCTCGTGTTAAAGTGGAAAATGTATTTGGAATGCTGGCCAATCGTTTTCACGTCCTATTAAAACCTATAAATTTATGCCCCGCTAAAGCAACGACTATTGTGCTGACCTGTTGCTATTTACATAATTGTTTGCGGCAACAGAATACACCACATTCAGTAAATGTAGCCGCAAGCAGCGGTCCATCGCAAGATGGGCTTAACACCTCTTGAGCCATCACACGCCAGAAATTCAAGTAAAGAACAAGGGATGAATTTTGTAATGTAATCAATCATATTAATATTGACCAATAAAATATCGTCAATGAACTCAGTTTTTTACTTCTAAATAAACCCACATACATTTACAACTTAAACAACATAAATAATAATAGATAATAAACATAATTCTTCAATTTTAACTAAACTATACTATACATAACGTCGGTCGCTGATAAGGTCTGCCACGCTTTCATATCCTTCAACGGGTTCTGTTTGTTGAATTTGTTGATGATGAAATCCTGTGAATGTCGGTGGATGACTAGATAACTGCCAAAGTACTATTCCATTTGAAAGTATTGGAGAATGAGGAGGAAATGAATTAGGTGTTGAGGTGCTAGAACTTGTAAGTGAAGAGATATTTGATGTTGGTATCGACACAGTACAACAAATAATGTCGTCTATAGCTTTTCTGGCATACAATTGTTGTGTATCCGATAGTTTTCGAAACAAACAGGTCCAGTACTCAGAAAAAGTCGCAGCGTCGTCCTTCTGCTTCTGAGAATGTTGTGAATGCCCAACTGCTTTTTGTAGAAATCTCTCTTTACTTTCCGAAGTATTAGCCTTACTTTTTTTAGGCTGTGGTGGTATATTTGTTGTTTAACTATTTTCGCAATCAATTGAATCAACTCCTGGAGACTGTACCTGCTCCGGATTTTACAGAATCATTAATTTTTTTCAATTCTCGTCTATATGTAGTTCGAATGCTATTTATTTTGGCTTTTAATTTTTCCACAGAACCTTCAGAATCGATTTTTTTATATTCCAATGACAGGGTTTCCCATGCTTTGTTTTTCTTCGATTTATTTTTGTACACATCGCATTTAATTTGCCACAGTTCGGGCAAACTTCGATATACTTCAAAAAACTGTGCCACTTTTCGCGTGTTTTTATTTTCAGAGAATTTGAATATTGATAAGATAAACTTTGTATTGGTACGGTAGACAAAGGTAGACTTTAATATTTATATTATCTGTTTCTTCACAATTTTAATGTATGTATATGAAATAGTTCATAATTATGTTAATACAGGGTGGCCCATAAGTCCTTTGAGCTGGAAAAAAAGGAATAAAACCAAACTAGTTACATTATGAAGAATTATTATATTCTGTTATCATCTTTATTGAATGGGAATTATGTTTTAAAAATCACATCGTCTAAATACAATCCATTACGATCACGGCACTCATATAAACGACGTCTAAAATTGTCGATGACTGCGCGGCAAGTCAATACTGTAATGCTTGCCATTTCTCTTCGGATATTTTCTTTCAGGACATCAACTGATCGCGGAGTGGTGTCGTACACTTTACTCTTGAGGTAACCCCATAAAAATAAGTCCATTGGGGTCAAATCTGGACTACGTGGTGGCCAGGAAATGTCTCCTCTTCGAGAAATTACTTTGCTGGGAAAAAGTTGACAGACGACGGGCATAGAAGTGTTGGAGGTGTGGGCAGTTGCTCCGTCCTGTTGAAACCAGGTCTGCGTATTATAGCCTGGAAAATTCTGCAACGCTGGTGTCAAAAACTCTTCTATCATTGCTACATACCGCTCCGAAGAAACAGTTAATGCGCGACCTCTGTCGTCCTCAAAAAAATAAGGGCCTACGATGACATGCGCTGACATAGCAGCCCAAACTGTAACTTTAGGGCTGTGTAAGGGCTTCTGATGCTTACGCCTTGGATTTTCGGGGCTCCAATAACGGCAATTTTGTTTATTTACATGCCAGTTTAAATGGAAGTGAGCCTCGTCCGAGAACAACACATTATTGAGCGAAGAAAATCGATTCAACATTTCATTCGCAAAGTTTAGTCTCTGAATAGCGTCATTATCTTTTAATTCCTGCACTAACTGAATTTTGTAAGCGTGCAGACGTAAATCTTTCCTTAAAATCCGCTGTAAAGATGTTGTGGGTACGTTTAGTGCACTGGAACGCTTACGAGTAGACTGGGTAGGATTTTGACGAACAGACTGTGCCACAATGTTGATGTTTTCTTCAATACGAGTTGTCCTTGGTCGACCCCACCGCTGTTTATCTAACGTCGAACCAGTCTCTTCGATCTTAGCAACCCAGTTCTTAATCGTTTGAGCTGTTGGACACTTTGTAAAATTGTGTAAATTGTGATATTCTCGATATTTACGCCGCGCAATGGTTGCCGAATCATTATTTTGATAAAACGCGCGCACACAAAAAGCTCGATCCGCTCCAGTTAAACACTCCATGGCGACTGAATTCCCAGACACTGAAGATACTGCCCCCACCTCGCCCGCGCCGCTCACGCTCACCCGTTAAATTTTATTCAAATTTGAAATTTCAAAGGACTTATGGACCACCCTGTATTTCTTTCCAAACTTTTGTCCGCTACTGTATGTGCAAAACAAAGTTGAAGTTGGTTTCTTAAAAACGAACTGTCGGGCACTCAATTAAAAGACCGCATCATGTAGTGCCTAAAAAGTGCAAATGGAAAGGTTCCATTGATTTTTTGATATTTTTTAAAATAAAGTAAGAAAAGAATATAAATGATTTGGCCAAATTTTAGTTTTTCCCAAATATCAACGGCATATAAATACATCCAAAGGCACTCAACTTTTTCCTAATTTAACCTAAGCTGCACCTCCCACAGGTTTTGAGATCCCATGCATAGGATCGTTATCTGTATAGATGTGTCTTTTAAGTACGAGCATTTATTCCTGTATTTCTAGACTTGTATTATATCATGTATATTTGATCAAAAGTCAATAAAACTACTACTACTGAACCACTTACTTGAAGTGCACTGCTATGCCACTACCCATACTTAGGTCCTCAGCGACACAGTGACCTAGCGAATACTCTTTGGGCATTTCAAATAGGTCAGTCGTTTTTTCCTCAACTCTGACATATTTCATTTCTTTATTGCTCCTTTCAGTTGCTTCAAATAATTTGTATTCAGAATCCTCATTTTGAGAATCGTCTCTCCAGTTTGCAGACTTACCACCCCTCTCCATTCGAGGATCTCTAAGTATATTGAGAAACATTTTCAATTATTATTTAAAAAAATGGCGACAATTAGGCCAGAGACCTTATATCATGGAAAGAGGATAGTTGTTATGCTTTTATTAGTTGTCCCGGAGGCCAAGCTGATGCGTTGCCAAAAAAGCATGAAACAGCTGTCTGTGGTTGGCTGTCGGATGAGAGCAACCTGTTAAAGTTAGGCCTTCTATGAAAAAAGTTACAAACATGTATAACAGAGAAGTTAAACGGATCAATTTCTGTCAAACGGGTCCATTCAATTAGTCCATAACATCCATTCCCTGCCCTGCCTTTTAAATAATTTTTAATAGTGAAAACTAACTCTCATTATGCAACTTTTATATAGGTGATTTTTGGCATATCAACTTATTTTGACGAGTTCTACAAGCTGTTAAAATGAATGACACCTTTGAAAACACCTTGCATAATAATAAACTCGTCCTTATTAAGTATATGCAAGTACATATACTAAGTGACATATAAATCCGAACACCCAGTTTAAATGGTTTTATTTTAATAAAAGTTGGTGAATGTATTTATCTTACTGTAAATAACAAGTGAAAAAATTTTCAGCCTTATCAGTTGGACATTCCGGTTTTTATACTGTTTTTTTTTTAATTCACTAACGCTCTAAAAATGAATATTTCAGCCGCAGTAAAGAATCAACGTTGGCGGATTTTGGTTCTTGACATCCTTTACGATCGGTTACGATGCCTAGAGTACGGAGACCTGTACGATTTCGTCAACTTAGTGAGTTTGATAGGGGCCGTATAGTGGGACTTCGGGAAGCTGGACTCTCTTTTCGGGCAATTGCAGTTAGAGTGCAAAGAAGTGTAGATACTGTGGTTAGGTGTTGTCAGGCATGGCTTCGAGAAGGCCGTAAGCAAAGAGCAAGGGGCACTGGACGCCGCCGTAGAACAACAGACCGTGAAGATCGCCGCCTAAGATTATTGGCCTTAAGGGACCGTTTCTCCACTACCAGGTCCATTGCAAATGAATGGTTTGCAGAACACGGAAGACCTATTGGCATGCGAAGTGTTTACCGACGAATGAGAAGTTTTGGCTTTATTTTCATACCGGCCACACTGGGTCCTCCCTTTAACTCGAGAACACCGACGTAATCGCCTTGAGTGGTGCAGACAACGGTCACTCTGGGATCAGGAATGGAACAGTATTGTCTTTAGTGACGAGTTTCGATTTTGTTTAGGCATGCACGATGGTCGTGCCAGGGTTAGAAGGCGACGTGGTGAAAGGAGGAATCCACAGTTTTTTGTTGATAGACATGTTCATCACACTGTTGGAGTTATGGTTTGGGGTGCTATAGCTTATGGTTCCAGGTCACCTTTAATCTTCATCAGAGGTAACATGAACGCGCAGCGTTATATCCACGAAGTTCTAGAACCCCATCTTTTACCCTATCTTGACACCCTGGCAGATCCAACTTTCCAACAAGATAATGCCCGACCACATGTTGCAAGAGTCACAATAGACTTCTTTCAACATAATGATGTCACATTGTTACCATGGCCACCAAGATCTCCCGACTTATCCCCAATTGAGCACGTGTGGGCTATGATGGGTACGAGATCGCTCAATTTGCAACGTCCTCCTCAGACTCTAGAAGCACTTCGAGGGGAGTTGGTGGTTGCCTGGAATGAGATACTACAGGAGGTCATTGACCGCCTGATCAGAAGCATGCCTAGGCGTGTTGGAGAATGCGTAGCACATCAGGGTGCATCCACACATTATTAAAGGTCAAAGGGCTTTAAAGCAGTGCAATCATTTTGAAATTTTTATCATTTACTTATTATGCTTCATTAAGTACTTATACAAAATTTTATTAAAATAAAACCATTTAAACTGGATGTTCGGATTTATATGTCACTTGTATACATATCTAACACTAGTGGCGAAGTTTAGCTGTGGGTATTCTTAAACTCAACCACAAGTGCGGAAAGATATACAAAGTACACGTTGGCATGAGAAGAACAAAAAATATATAAAATCCAAGGTAAGTTATATGACACAAAGCAAGGTAAAGCACGGTACAAATTACGAATTGTTACACACCTAAAAAAAGAAAAAGAAAAAAAAATAATGCATATGGCAAATGGTGGACATCAATATTGCGCAATGACTATGCATGTGTTCCACTATTGACTCATTAACAATAAAGTTTTGATACATTTCCTACATTGGTCTAATTAAATTTTCTCTAAGATATAGAGATTCAGAGGTAAGCATTAATTTGTGGATGAAAATAAGACAATTAAACTGCACTAAACTGGACACTTTCAACCAGCACAAAGAAGTAAACTTATTTCAGATATGATCAAATCGTCTCAGATTGAAGATAAATTTTACGCAACCATTCTAAACAACCTGCAGTCTGTTGTTAGCTATGTCATCGACGCAAGGATATTACAAGTGACTAGACTAGAGTTTTTTCCTTAATTTAAAGTTCAGGTTAAACTTGTTAACATATGTAGCATGGAGTCGCAGTTATGATTTCTTTATGAGATTCTTTACGTGGCATGTGAACCTAATCCTCTGGTCGATAGTAACTCTCAATATTTTTGTACACAAAGAGAAATGTATTGTTTCTGTAGCCATGTTAACTGATAACAATGATACAACAGCCTCCTTCTTAGGCTCATAGCAAAAAAGCATTGCAATGGACTTTGATGCATTTATGGCAAGAATGTAAGAGTTTGATAATTGACAGACTATCAATATCAGAGTTTATATTAGTTTGAGCATCGTGCATACTATCTAAGTAGTGAATGAGCTGTGTATCACCGGTAAAGGATTGCATCCCTGAATTGTTGACAATTCTTGGCAAGTCAGCAATATATAAAAGATAAAGTAGCAACTTAAGGACACCAGTCACAATTTTCTGAAAATTTGACGTTTTGGATATGCTTAAAGAAACACCTTTTCTAGGTAACTTTTGAAAAAACTATACGCTTTTTTATCGAAGCCATAGTACCTTAGCTTGGCAAGCAATAAGCTGTGGTTAATTTTATCAAAAGCTTTAGAATAATCAATGGACACAAGAACTACACTCAGCTTTTAGTCCAAAGCTCCGAAGATATTGACACAAATGTTTAATAAAGAAAGGGTACTGCTGTGATGCTTGTAGAAACCTGATCAGTTCGCAGACAGTATATTGTTTTCCTCGACATATTTCAAAACTAGATACTGAACAGCTTTTTATAAAATTTTCGAAATAAATGACTACAGGCTATTAGGTTGCAAGTCAGAAAAGTAATACGGATTGTTAATTTTAGGGTTGGAAGTGTATTAATATAGCATCTAAAAATTGTGATACACAAGGCCCCACCTAATTTTTTACCCCTAAAAAATTTTCAAAAGTAATCAGGATCCTATGAAACATCAAAAAACGAAGCTTGTAGGAAGTAAGAATATTACATACCTAAATTTTTTTGTTTGACGACCGTCTCCCAAAGATCTTCCCTGAGGAGGTCCTGTCTTATCTCTGTTGAAACTATCACATGACTGCCTATGATCCTTACTACGCCAATTATCTGCAGATGTATTATCTGAACGTGTATCCTTTTCTTGATCATGATGTTGCGATCCAAATGAAGAATTCTTTCCTCTATTCCTTTTCTTTGATTCAGATGGCAAATCTATCCTGTCACTATGACTCCCATAGTTCATATCTTTACTTTCACGACAGTCATCGGCATTAGTTTGCTCCTTACTACGACTCTTTGATCTATGCTTCTTCTCTGACTTTCTATCTCGACTTTTTGATCTGCCTTTGCGTGTTTTCTCTGCACTCTTTGATCTATATTTTTCTTCATCTACTGCAGTAGTGCAGTCATCTGAAAGATCAGAATGTTTAGAAACCTCATGAGATTTGCATCGAACTCCAGGTTTTCTGCTATCTTGGGAACTACTGTCTACAGGTCCAGCCTTGTTAGAGTGCCTATTTGCATTTGAAAAGTTAGTAGATTGACATGATGCATAATCTGATTGTTCACTTAATGTTGGTTTCAAATTCATAGATGGATGGCTGTCCCAATCACAAGAACTAACTGCTACATCACTGGTGGATTTTTCATTAAATGTTGGAATGAATACAGGAGCATCAGCATTCAGATTTAAACCTACAAAAAAGAATAATTTTCCTGGTATCTCATGAACCATGTGGAATGGACGCAAATTAGCAAAGAGAAAAAACTGGTTCAGTTTCTACTATAGTGGTATATGGGAATATACAGTATTTGGGATTTCAATGTTCTCCTCAAAAATTCTCAAGTCGACGAATTGTGAAAAACACGTTTTTATTGGTTCCGGGAAATTGTATCAACCTCACCTGGTGCAATTCAAATTGCATATTTTCGTGAAGATGTGACAATTTCGAGATTGGACCTTGATCAATGCGTAGAAAATTAAAGATGATAGTTTGAAAGTAGCGGGATTTAGCCCATTGAAACCAGAGACGCGTCAATTGCTCACGCAGTGTCGGCAAAGTACCTTTTTGGCAGTGGTTCCAATATTTACCCTGGTAAGCATATTTTTGTGAATGTCAATGGTACATTTCTGCAACTATGTAAAAAATAACCATTCTCGAAACTACGAAAGTCAAATAATATAATAGTTAATGAATCTTAGTTTTTTTTTGAGGTCATGCATGTTTCTGTCACTACCCTGGCAGTTTTCATGTCAATTGTTTTCTTACTCTTCTTATTGTACTTTCTACTATTTGTCATTTCTTTACAATAAAACAAAGACAACAGCTATAATCTGCTATCAAAAAATGTCTAGTTCCTGTTTCATACTTTAAGAGTCACCCCCCCCCTGGCCAAACATTCTCTGGTACATATAAAAGCTGTGAAAATCAAAATACAGTAGCGACTCGATAATCCGAATTGCTATAATCCGGATGTTCCAATCGCACCATGAACGACGCGACGGGGACGCAAATAAAGCAGAACCTTTCCACGGGTTTGTTAACAGGCAGAGCGGCACAGCACAGCTAATCAGTCAATTTTTGTTTGGTGGTCGAAGATAGGGATAGGCAAAAATAACCGGTTAATTGAATAACCGGTTTTTCGAAATTCTGGTTATTTCATGTGCGCTTAACCGGTTATCGTTTATAAAAAATGCAGTAACCGAACCGGAAGAAAGACTTTCTATCCACACAAATCTCAGTAAATATGGACGTAATGAATATTCTGGCTGTGTTTTTTTGTTCACCAACGTCAAATAATATAATAGTTAATGAATCTTAGTTTTTTTTTGAGGTCATGCATGTTTCTGTCACTACCCTGGCAGTTTTCATGTCAATTGTTTTCTTACTCTTCTTATTGTACTTTCTACTATTTGTCATTTCTTCACAATAAAACAAAGACAACAGCTATAATCTGCTATCAAAAAATGTCTAGTTCCTGTTTCATACTTTAAGAGTCACCCCCCCCCTGGCCAAACATTCTCTGGTACATATAAAAGCTGTGAAAATCAAAATACAGTAGCGACTCGATAATCCGAATTGCTATAATCCGGATGTTCTAATCGCACCATGAACGACGCGACGGGGACGCAAGTAAAGCAGAACATTTCCACGGGTCACTCATTCGATCCAAAATAAGGCTGAAATGTTAGATAAACTAAAACGAGGTGATAGTGGTAAAAAGTTAGCAGCAATGTATGGAGTGGGAACATCCACCATATCAGATATTAAGAAAAACAGAGGCAAGATAGATGCGTAGGAGTTATGCAATTTTGAAAAAAAAAATTTTTATATTTAATGCATTTAATATTTTAGTTTTATGAAGAAATGCATTTCTGGTCCAGATAGCAGAAAAACTTTATGGTCTGCTGAACATCCTGAAATGGAAAAGAAACTTTACAAGTGGTTTCTGCAACAGCGTGACCAACACATACCAGTAAGCTACGATATTCTAGCAAAAAAGCAAAATATTTTTTTGAAAAATGTTACAATAAAGATACATTTGAAGCAAGCAGGGGTTGGCTCTTGAAATTCAAATATGCAGTGAAAAACTCGCTAACGATAATTCTGCTGTTAAACCTTTTATACAACAGTTAACTCGGATCATAAAAGAAAAATTGCTATCTTCAAGCCAAATCTAGAGCGCTGTAGAGTCCTGCTTGTTTTGAAAATTGATGCTGCAAGGCTGCAACGAACATTAGTCCACTTAAAGGAAACATCAGCTCCAGTCCGAAAAACAAATAAGGAGAGAATAACTTTTCTGGTCCGCACAAATTGAAACTTTTGGTAATCGGCAAATCTAGAAATCCAAGGGCTTTTAAAAACAGAGGTACGAGTTTTCCGGTGGAGTATACGCCTAGTAAAAACGCATGGGTGACTTATTATTTATTTAAAGAATGGTTTCATAAATCATTTTGCAAGCAAGTTTCGCAATTCTTGAAAAAAGAAGACATTGCCGAAAAAGGTTTACTTCTCATTGATAATGCACCTAGCCACTGCAGTGAAAAGGAATTGGTTTCTGAAGATGGTAAAATAATCACAATGTTTTTACGCCCAGCTACACCGCATTGATTCAGCTGTTAGACCAAAATGCGATAAGATTAACCAAATTATTTTATAGAAAAAGTTTAATGGCTCACATTTTCTGTACTATAGAGCAAGGAAACAATGACCTTAGTAAATCTTTAAAAAACTTAAATCCAAAAGACGCAGTTTGCTTATTACATAACGGATGGATAAAAGTGTCAACAACTGCTTTAGAACAGTGTTGGAAAAAGTTGTTAGCTGAAAAATTAGATTATGACCCGGAAGATTCAGTATCATTAAGCTTATTGCGCGTGCAAATAAAGCAGCAAATGGAGACTATTGAGGACATTTCAACAATGCTAGACATCATCTGAACAATTTACAGAAGGGGAAATCTTGGAGTGGGTGGAAGAAACTGAAGAACATGCTCTTCAAGACGAATTTGAGGATGACTATTCTGAAAATTCACTAAGTGATGTAGAAACACAAAATGGAACCAATTTACTGTTCCAAAGGTTAAACATGAAGAGGCAATTGCGCATTTCACATGTTTGTAATATCAAGAACTTGTTTTCCTTACGATTCCCACTAATCCGGATTTTTCATTAGTCCGGATTGCACCTGGTTTTAATTGATCCAGATTATCGAGTCGCTTCTGTATTATCTAAAACCCAAATAGTGTATATCCCATATTTCACGTTTTTCCAACTTCTATGTTATTCACCCAGATTTAACAGTTAAGGGCAGACATAATATATAAAATATCAATCTGCTTATGGGTAAGTGACTTTTTCACAAGTATCCATTATGTTTTGATGTGTACTGGGGTGAATAGGTAGTCAGCAAGTGACATATAGAAATTCTTGTTTTATTCCTACCCAACTTGAAATATAGCCAGGAACATTTTTTCTTATGTACAAAGGAACTTTTCTAAATACATAGAAGCATTGTTGGGAACCATGAATCTGTAGTGTATAACTCTATCTTCAGATCTAACATTGATAGATCTGTCAGAATTGTGTGTGACTTGTCAAGTATGCAGTGTTTTGAAATGTCACTAGATGATCAGCTGATATTTGCTGCCACAGTTCATATGGGGGACCTGGTAGCCCAGCGTCTCAGAGTGTCGAGCTACTGACACATCAGCTAGTTTGAATCCTGCCCTCAGAAATAACATTCTGAACCATGGATGTAGTGGTGATGATACACCTCATTTGAGTGCATCAATTAAGTTAAGTAAAAATCAGTGTTTATAGTATGGCTTCAAGCCAGGGTACTTCAAAATGAGCTGGTTGATTGTGGGAGTGCAAAGACCAATAAATGATGAATGAATGTTTTATGTAATGGATACTGATGAAAAAGACTCGCAATACTTGTGTAGTGCTTATATTAATCACAAATATATTCTATCAAATATTAGAAACTTAATATAATGATAATGTCTTTATTCGAGTAAAGTTTATGCTATAATACCACTTAACTCAATATTATATAAAGTTCTGAAAAAAGTTCAATTTGATATTAGGTTATGTAGTCTTCTGTATTTTGTTGAACTCTTTGTTATCATCAAAATATAGTTTTATGGATTTTTAAAACAGAAACATCTATTTCAATCTACTCACCGAAGCTCTGATCTGTATTATGTTGAATATCAAGTCTCATCACCTGCTCAGTTAAAATAGCAGGTGCCTCAGGATCAACAGTATGGTTGCCATAGAGATCCACTGGCTCAGATGCAGTTAATTTGGTATCTATACCACTTCTAGTAACTGATTCTGACTCAGCTGTTTCTCGACTATCGTCTAAGCCACTGTCATTTAGTGAAGAAGACTGCTTTGTTTCACGTGATGCAGTACTTGAACGGGGTGCTGTAGTACGTTGGGAACCTTCTCCATCATTTCTTCTCTTCCCGCTTTGACTCTGTTCACTCCTATCCTCATTTTTATCTGGCATAGAAGTTATAGATAAAAATTCGTTGGCCCGAGCTTTCTTGTTTTTCCTTTGCTTCTTTTTGCCCATATTATTCTAAAATAAGCAATACCCGTACATATTATACAAAATCTAACAAGATGCTATTATTTTCAAATTCATGCTTACCTGCAAAGTAGAATTTGTGTGAAAAGTTTTCTGGGCGTATACTCAATTTGTAGCTATAGCAGTATTTTTACACACTCAGCACATTACACGTGTTTGCATTTGCAGGTTGGGCACGTTTAGAAGAGCAAGGAAGGGGATTCCCAGATTATTTTCTGCTACGACATTGGTTCATTTCCGATTTGTAACCAAAATTCACTCATAGAACTGAACCGCACCACTGTCACACTGTCGAAACGTCAAATTAAGAGAAAAATTTGTTAACAGGCAGAGCGGCACAGCACAGCTAATCAGTCAATTTTTGTTTGGTGGTCGAAGATAGGGATAGGCAAAAATAACCGGTTAATTGAATAACCGGTTTTTCGAAATTCCGGTTATTTCGTGTGCGCTTAACCGGTTATCGTTTATAAAAAATGCAGTAACCGAACCGGAAAAAAGACTTTCTATCCACACAAATCTCAGTAAATATGGACGTAATGAATATTCTGGCTGTGTTTTTTTGTTCACCAACGCAAGTATTGAAAAGAAACTATATCAAACCCGGCATAACCGCTTTGGGATAGCTCTAGCTTCCAACAGATATTCTGTTGGCACCAAACGCCTTTTTTATGCCACGCTTTACGTTTGACAGATACAAACTTCGTGTTTCCCGCATTTATATTTATCATTCTATAATCAAATCCAAGCGAATAACCAAAATTTTCATGTTATGTACCGCGGTTATAATATGGTTCAAGATGACACACGGGTTGATGACGTCAGTTACTCCAAGCGCTTGAACGCGTTGGTTTTAACCGCGATTTGTTGCAAGTTGTTTATTTTAGAAAAGCGCGTATATAATTTCTGATTATTTTTATTATCACTTAATAATCGGTGCTTTTTCGTCTACAACGGTATATGGAAAGTTTAAAAAAGAAACCTTTCATAATATTAATGTTTTTTTTTTCATAATTTTTTTTTTAATGATGGTACCATGGTTTTGTAGCTATGATAAGTTTCAGCTCTCTAAACTTTTCCGCATGTCAAAGAAAACATTTATTGATTTAGCAGAAATGATAGGAAAACGCGATGAAAAAAGATATTAGCAAAACCGTATACAGGTGGACATCACCCAGTGAGTTTATATGGCCATATTTTAATATCCTTTTGGTATATGGCTACACAGGATACTTTGTTAAGCATATGAACTAACAACAGTAATGATTATAACTAATAAGGTGCTCTACTTTATGCTGTTTCAAAAAATGAAGCTGAAGTACAATAAAAATACCCATTACCTGGTAAAATCCTAACTTGTCACATTTCAAATAATAAGCAGAAATATAAAACTACTCCTGAGCTGAGTAAATGCTACAATTTTGCGGTGATAACTATGACTTATAACAGCTGATTTATGACGTGTATCTTTTAACCAAACTGATAACCACACTCGCTTGAACGGATCGGTAAATACCAATCCAAAATGGTAAATACCATTTTCATTTGGCTATTCGCTTGAATTTGGTTTATAACTTGGATTGATATTTGAAGTATGTTGTACGAAAGTCGTAAGTCTGTACATAAATGGCGCTCTGCACACGTTTACACACTGAACCATGCGCTAGGCTGGTCATGGTGTATAACATATATATCATGGCCAATAACACTACAAATTAAGCGTATAACCGGTTGAATTTGGCACGGTTAACCGGTTCCGGTTTAAGTTATTGCTATAATAACCGGTTAATCTACAACCGGTTTTTTATCAATAACCGCCCATCCTCAGTCGAGGTGCTTATGCGTATCCAGTGTTATGTCTTGTGGTGTTTATCTGCTTATTAGTCCAAGTTTACACCTGAATTTCGTACCAAGCCTCAGGCAGCCCACTGTACCACTGTTTAATCCTAATTATATCCTCCCCTTGATTCTGAATATATGAAGTAAACGAGTTAATTATTTGTATTTCTCCCTCTTGTTTTCCTCCTGATGATAGAAAATAGGCATACTTATTTTTATCCTTGGGTTAACTGTGAAAGAAAAGATTGGTGACGTTACTCTCTGATATCGATATTTTCTACACATCACTACACATTCGATTGTCGTTTATGCTCGTGTTCTATGGACTGTAATTAATTCTATTTGCTCGATTTGCTCTGTGCCTGCTTGTCGGCCACGTAATGACAGTGACGTTTCCAAAAATGTTTTTTTATTTTGTAGAGAAAATTCTTCCAAAAATGGAAAAAATCGCTAGTCAATTGTGATTTTATTTGTATAGAATAGTAAAAGGTAAGTCTTAGATACTTACTATGTAGTTATACGAATCATGGATATCCATCAGAAAACATAATCTGCACGTTTACCTTGCATTTAATTATACAAAGTCAAAGATCATATTAACTTACTAATATTAGTACAATGCATCAGTCTTTGTTGGATTTATTGTATTCTTTATCTTTTGAACGTGGCAAAGCTTTCACGTTATAAAAAGAATCACTCCTGGAGCTCCAACAAACTTTGTGGAACACATACTTGAAGCCCAACTAGATATTTCCATGGTTAATCAAAACGAAGTAGAATGGAACATATTTTGCACCTTATCCATTGGAAATTATATGCTTACACATACAAAGCTCTGTAATCCATAAAGAGTTACATTAGCATTGATTCTTCCATCTGTGACTAAAGTACTACTTTTGTTGTTTTAGTAATGCAGCTATATAATTGTATTGTGTTGCCAATATTGCTTCTGAGTTGAAAGAAAAGCTTACAATATTAACAACAAAAAGAGTGTCAATCACTAATTAACTATAGATCTTTTAATAGCCTAAACCTGTGACCTATTTGTGAAAAAAATTGAAGGTATTTGGTTCATGTTGTCTATATACATATTTTGATGAGACTAGATTATGTTTGAATATGTCAGCGATGAAACCTAAATGAGCCAATGTAACACCTGAAACTTATACTATGGTTTTCATGTTGATGGGATTCCATCATCTGGTTGCTAAATCAAACCACATATGCTAGAATAACTTTTTAATTATGACATTTTGGCCACTGTGGTGGCCTTTTTCAAGCCAGCGGCCATACAATAGAGAAATGGGGACAGCGATTTTGTAACTAGAATATGTATAGAAGCAGAAACTTGTGCATATAAAAGACATTAGGCAGATTAATCCACATTTACAAATAAACCACTCTCAACGTTTCTTAATAAGAGAATCTAAATAAAATAAGGTAGTAACAGAAAAAAGTTGTGTGCATATTGTCTGTTTATATAACCCAATCAGTATTTCACTTTGTAAAAGTGTGCATTAGCAGTATCTGATGATTTGTAAAAAAATCATAGTATCATTAGCTGCTAAAGTTATATATCTTAATGATGTATCTAGATGATACTTGTAATAGGTTTATAACTTATATCATCTTAAACTAATAGAAGATAAGATGAGCTACTTGATATTTCACATGAAAATGGTGCTAAAACAACAAGTGAAATGTAAAATTTGTTTGCTATTAACCTATTATAATTTTGGAGTAAAACCAAATCATTATAAGATTGAAGGTCCAAATTGAATTAAATAAATTGGCTTAGTGAAAATAACTTATTTATATATGTAAAGGATACAAATCAACCAACTTGTAAGCATGCTAAGTAGTATGATAGTTAGGCAGAATTTAATGCATATGGCAGTGCTCAATTTCTTAAGTTTTCATTACCCTACATTTAAGAAACAAATGAAAACTAAATCAGATAACAGCAATTTAGTTTTTACATTATTTCTGTGTTGTTATTATACTTCCCAAAGCTTGCACTTTCTATTTAATTAGATAGGAAATTACTGTTTGGGGCAAGCTAAATGATAAACTGGTTGGAAACCCCAGTAATATAAAAATTAATAATCAAGATCACAATTATACAGTGCTTTTCAGAATAGTCCTATTCATTTTTTAACAGGTTGTGAGAGTTTGAGATGATGTAATTGACTTATGAATACTATATTTTAACATGTAAGTAATAGGTGACTTGTAACAGTTTTCTTTTAAATCCAGTGAGGGGCTTTGGGATGCCTTTATTTGAATCATGACTTTATAACCCCAAAATATAAAATCACTACCATTCAAAATGGTGGATTAGGAAGCTATCAAAAATGAACGTTTTTGTATATTGAATGCTAATTATCAAAACATTATAGTATGTTAAGTTAATCTTATTTTGGAAGGGTCTATCTGAATGTGCAATAAAATATGAGACATACACGTACAAATTTTTGAACATTTCTGTAAATAGAATGTTACATAGACTACTCAAAAAAATTGAAGGAGCACGAAAAAAAAATTACGGTGATTTTTGACTGGCTGTATTTTGGTGAAAATGGTCGTATCTAGAGTTTAAAAAAGGCATTTTGAAGCATTAAGATTCCAGTTTGAAGATTTTGTAGCAGAAAAGACCACACCATGAAAAATGTTTGCAAAATTCTTGCCTTTTTAGTCCACGGGCTTGAAATTTTAATTTTTTTTGTTAGGCCGTATGGATCAGATAACCCATTTATTTAGCTTCCATATCGTGTTTTTAAAATCTCGATTGCTATCAAATCAAAAATCAAAAAACCCTTACATCATCTGTGTGATCACTTGTTACCGAGGTATCAGTGGTCGATGACAAAAGGTTCCTTTTTCATTCAAAGTCAGATATCTCCGCGCCAAATGATTGTATCGAGATTTTTGAAACAGGATATTGAAGCTGAATAAACGGGCTATCTCATCCTAACAGGAATAATTTTTTTCAAGCCCATGGGCCAAAAAGAAGGTAAACATTTTGTTTTTTGAATAGAAAGCCTAAAAACTAGAATCTTGGCGCTTTTCTTGCCTTTTCACTGAAATGCAACCTGTCAAAAATTACTTGCGCCCTTAATTCCTTTGAGTATTGTGTTCTATTACATATTCGTATAGACGCTTCCAAGAGAAGAAGATTAATATTACAAACTATATGGGCCCTTATGCACCACTCCACACTCCCTAAATCTCGAGCCTCGCCATTCTATCAAAGTTGAGTATGGTCTTGATTCCCAGCTCCTTAACGTACTGGAGGACCAAAGTGATTGACTTCAGTATAGTCTGCCAGTAGTAGCTCAGAGCCTCACAGCGACACAGAACGTCTCTTCCTCTACCCCGCGGCGCTCACACAAGGGAGTCTCAGCCACCCCATCACGAGCAGGTGGCGCCTTAACGTGTTATGGCCAGGCAACGGTCCCACCAGCAACCTTAGGTTGTCTGTATACAAAGTCCATCCTGAGAGCTGGTCCTTACAATGAGTTCCCGTCCCCGACGGAGATGTCTGGAGATGCTTCTCCATTTCTGAGTGTTTGTCTTGCAATCCACTTCTCCATTTTCCTCCTAACTCTTTGTGCGGCACCCCTAAAGCTGGCTCGGGACCAACTAGCTTGCTGGCTCCTGTCTTCGCCAGAGCGTTCTGCCCTTTATCGCAGTGTGCCCCGGTACCCACACTAACGATACCGGATGCCTCGCTGCTAGACAATCCAGAGCCCTCCTGCAAAACAAGGCGCGAAGTTCCTCCATTGCAGCGTGGCTGTCATCCTTCTCTTAGGCCCTCCCCCTCCAAAATGAGGGATATACAAGCGAGAATCGCAAAGTTTGCCGCCTGGAAAATAGTGGTGTGTCCACCACGAGCAAGAGATTGCCTAGTTCTAGATCCAAACACCCCGGCGCCAGAGCCCTATTCGGTGCATACTATAGTTTTTCGATGATTGGTTGATGGTGATTTTATATTCTAAGGTTATAAAGTACTTAGGAAGCACCCAAGGAGCTTCAAAATTTCGCTAAATTCTTTCAGTCTAATTTCATAACCTCTGGCAGGGGTGACACTGTCTCTGGTGTGTCTTGTAATGGTCAGTTATGCGACTTACCTAAAATCACAGTAGATCAGGTCAACCATGCTTTATCTAAACTTAGATCCAAATGCTCTACTGGTCCGGATTCAATACCTTCTTTTTTACTTAAAGATTGTTGTCATGTGCTAGCTGAGCCTCTCACTTTTCTATTTAATTTATCTTTGGAACAGAGATGTTATCCTAAGGTTTGGAAAAAATCTCGCATTACTCCTGTTTTCAAAAAAGGTGACCGAAATAAGATTGAAAACTATAGAGCTATTGTGATCCTAAGTAATATTGCTAAAGTATTTGAATCTGTTGTTCACGAAATCATATTCACTCATGTGAAACACATCATCACTCCACATCAGCATGGCTTTTTTCCTGGTAGATCGACTACATCTAATCTTGCATGTCTCAAACAGCATGCTGCTGAAATTTCAGGTACTTGCGGACAGATTGACGTTATCTATACGGATTTCTCAAAAGCATTTGACAGATTTGACCATGGAGTACTAATACAGAAGCTTTTAAAATGTGGTATATCACTTGGATTCGCAAATTTCCTCAGATCTTATCTGTTGGACAGAATACTTTTCGTTGAGTACCGTGGTTTTAGGTCTGTCAGTGTTTCTGCGACATCTGGGGTGCCCCAGGGCTCCGTCCTGGGTCCGCTATTATTCGCTATATTTGTGAATGATCTCAGTGGCCAACTAAATTGTTGCAACTTATTGTACGCAGACGACTTGAAATTATTTTCTAGAATTGACACAATTGTCGATTGTATGAAGCTTCAGGATGAACTAGTACGTCTGTATGAGTGGTGTTGCCTGAATCAGTTGTATCTGAATATTACAAAATGCCAGACTATGTCTTTCACACGTAAACAGAATATAATTGGTTATGCTTATCACATAAATGGTCAAGTCTTGGGTAGTTGTTCCATTGTGAGGGATCTAGGTGTTTTTTTTCGACCCACAGTTAACTTTTGTGCAACACATTACTGAAATTGTAACCGGTGCGCACAAGACGATGGGTTTCATACTTAGGTGTGGCAAGAGCTTCAATAATGCTAAAACTCTTTTATTGTTATTCAATGCGTTTGTTAGATGTAAGCTCGAATATTGTAGTATAATTTGGTACCCTGCATATGATGTACATTCGGACAGCATTGAAAAGATCCAGCGACGTTTTGCTAAATATTTATGGTTCAAGGAAGATGGGATTTATCCTGAGGCTGGATTTGGCAATGACTTATTGCTCAGTAGATTTAATATGGTAAATTTATCTAAGCGCAGAAATTACTGCGCTGTGGTTTTCTTATATAAAATTTTGAACAACACAGTTGATTGCCAGTTTCTTTTAGAAAAGCTGTCATTACACGTACCGTACCGAAACATAATATAATACCAATTTCTATTTACCTGTGCCTCGTACCAGTGTGTTACTTTTTTCGCCATTATATGTAATGTGTAACAACTATGAAAAAGTAAAGAATTTAGTAGACATTTTTCATTGCACTATATCACTTTTAAAAAGGTCGTTTTTGACTGTAGGTTAAGAACTTATTTAGATGTAATGTGTGTAATGTACTTGATACGTGTTTATTGATTTTTTTTTCTTTTTTTTTGTATTTTGTATATTTCCTGTTCGTTAAATGGAATCATCTGTTCGAGCAGTGTACTAACCGCAAAATAAAAATAAAATAATAAAATGAGGTATCACACAACCCCTCATTCCATTTGAAAGTGCTCTCAAATGGCTTCCAGCCTCCAACTTTTAATTTTCAACTGCATCTATTATGCTAAAATATAGTATTCATGCATCAATTTCATTTCCCCGAACTTCAGCTTGCTAACTTCAAAAAATAAGTAGGGTTTTTTGAAAAGTACTGTAGATATTCGTGAATTTCAAAGATTAGCAGAAAAATCTATGTTCTGACTACCTCGACATCTAATTAATTAAAAATATATTAAAATAATTGTATACTTGATCTATAGTTTTGTTGTTGTTTGTTGCAGAGGCGAAAAAGTGACAATGTTAATGTGCATTTTAATTTGAAATCCCACTACAAATAAAGTCAGGGAAAAATAAATCGAAATTGAGAAATTTCGTTTTTTTTTTTCGTCTCTCTCCGGAACCACTTTGGATATCAAAACTTTATAAGCGACATTGTGTTGATTACTTAAATAAGCAACTTTGCCCCCATTTAACACACATACAAAACACACTATAAAGGTTCAGTTTTATTGGAAAATCGTGTTATAGAAGAAACTTTAAAAATAATTACAATGATTACACTAAATTTGGTGTTAATTATCCTGAGGTATTTTTGGTGGTAATCTGATAGTTTCCTATAAAATTAAGCCTATTTAATATCGCATTGTGTATCGCTTTGTAGATATATATAAACACATTCAGAGATTTATCCACGTTTATCTTATTTGCGTAATGTAATAATAGTTACTAGTACAAAAGAAATGTTAATGCTTTTTTCAATATATCTCAAACAGATATGGTTGTTTCACAATTATGTGCAATTACTGAGATATCAAGTTTGTTAACCGGAGATGCGCATCTACGTCTATATTTGTATGTGCAGACAAATAAAAAACATCTTTTGCAGCTGGTTGTATCCAAACACAAGGTTATTATATGCATACCATTGTAAGCCAGAAAAACTCGAAACCACTTTGATAATAATGCTCTCTTGCATCAAACATACACAGATTATTTTTCTCAGAAAGTATGCAGTTTTCAGAATATTACCAGGAACCCAATAAATTGGAGGTTCCACCAATGTTTTATAGGACACAATTATTCTAGTTATTATGAAGCTAATTTATTTTGGCAATAATTTTCTATTGTATGATTTCTGTTGAAATAAGCTATTTAGGGGTTATTTTAAAAAACACAGCTCACAGCGTAAATCGCTTCAATCTGGGATAGTATTTCTTGGCATGTAAACATATAGGCGTCTGAAAAATAAGCCATGGAGTTTAGATTGAAAATAGTACTAACTAAATGGTCAAAATTTGCAAGCATACCCATTGTGAACTAGAATTCTCTGGTTGTGCCATTGAGATATTTATGCTTGGTACGTGTAATATAAAAATAAACGGATATCAATGAAAATAAGTCATTCAATCGATTTGATCTGGGAAACAATAACAGCGAAACAATGGCACTGCGAGTAGTGCTACCAGACTAATGGAACTTTGTTAAAGATTATTGTAATAATTCATTGAAAAATTCTGATTTGGTGTAATAACTTTTTCCTTTATAAAAATAAATGAAGAAAATAAAATCAAAAGCAACCTATATTTATAATTATAGTACAGTTATTGTAACAGTTACAAAAAATATACATAAGACATAAAGAGAGAGCGCATATACTTTTACACTATACATATGTCTCTATAATAACTAAGTGCCTTCTGACCTCACGTTTAAAAATGTTCTCAGTGTTGATCAAGTTTTTTTGTGTATTTTCAGTTAAAGTTAGTCTATGCCTAGGATAATTTACATTTAAATTTCTTGTGTTGTAGGTATGGTCAAACATATCTCATATCAAACATTCATCTATGTATAGTCCATATACTGTCAAGAGGCCATTGGATTTAAAAGAACCTTTATACCAAATATTCTTAACTATTCTAAGCACCCGTTTTTATATACCAAAGATTCTATGTACTAATAACCAGAAAATAAGTCCATACCTAAGCACTGATTCAAAGTTTGCATAATATTCTTTTCGCATTTTTTTCATTCATCTACCTCGCATCCGGATTCCATAACAAATTAAACTTAATATTTGACTTACCTCAGAGATGTGGTGTGGCCAGTCCAAGAATTCATCTAAATGACATTTTATATTGCATACCGACTGAAACTCTGACTGTCCTAAGCTGAATGTTGCAGCCTTGTTTTGTACCAAAATATGCCTTTATAAACTAAACATGACGAAACTATTTACTTCTAAAACAATTTATTTTCTCAAAAACATTTTAGATACACTCTAGTCGTAGAAAATACATATTTGAAATCACTTAGACCTATAACTAATAGAACATCTGAACAAATAAACAATGTGCGAATAAATGCGCGAAGTTAACAAAGCAACAATTGAAAGATTACCATTGGGTAACATCACCTTTATTTTTTATTACGGCTGAAATTTTTTGGGGCATAGTGTTAACCAAGTTTTGGCAAAAATTTGGTGTAAAACAATCCCATATTTCTTGAAGCTTTTGTCTCAGTTCGGTGATTGTACGAGCAGGATGTTGTCGTAGAACCTTTTTCATCTCGTGCCACAAAGTTTCAATAGGTGACAGATCTGGACTGCTAGAAACCCACTTCAAAAGTGGTACATTATTTTGTTCCATCCATTTTATAGCCTTTTTTGAGGTATAGCAAGCTGCACCATCTTGCTGAAACACAAAATCTTGGCCGGATGTCAAACATTCTTCCATCACTGGTAAAAGCGATTCTTCTAAAATTGCCAGATATTTGTTTGTATCCACATTTCCATCAATAAAATGAAGTTTTCCTACTCCTTGTGATGACATACTGCCCCAGACCATAATGGATGCTGGAAATTTCACTTTACTCTTCAGACAGTCAACATGGAATGCTTCATTTTTTTTGCGAATAACTCTACTGCGACTGTGACCAACACAAACTTCGAATCGGGCCTCATTACTCCATTGTATTGCACACCATTGTTGAGGTGTCCATTGTCTATGTTCTTTAGCCCATCTAAGCCGATTTTTCTTTTGCAGTGGAGTTAATAGTGGCCTTTCTTTGGCCTATAAACAAGTTGTGCAACTTTAGGGTTTTTACTTCACTTTTTTTATAAGAAAACTTACCTTGCAAGTGCTAAATCCCAGTTTGTGTGCCTCTCTATGAGTTGTGGACCTCGAAATTCTCCTTCCAACAGCTTCACTCCACAGAGCACTTAATTGTAAATAATTGGCACGCCTATTTTTCACGATTATTCTTCTTAATGCTCTTCGTCGGCATTTGTGATATTACTTTTTTTCACATATCGTGGCTTAATATTAACTGAACCAGTTACGTTATATCTTCTAACAATATTTCTCACACTGTACCGCGATAAGTCTAACAAAGTTGCAATTTCTGAGTTTAATTGCCCAGAATTAAAAAATTTAATTATCAGTAACCGAATTTTCTCACTAATAACCTTCCCTCTACCCATTTTGAAAACCTTAATTACCCAAAACTATTTTAAACGTATTCTGACAGCTGTGATTAATAAAAACAATTGTCATGGCTTTTATTTTTCACAGCCACCTATGCGTTATAGACTTATTTTGCATTGAAATGAAAATAGGTTGATATGCTGTAATTGCAACATGTGTTATTTTTATGCTGCAAATTTGATTAGGGAGTGATAAAGTTGGTGTTTTCTACTATATATTATCAAAATATTCATTGTTAATATTTTAAACCTATAACACCCTGCTACATTTGTATTATTTGTGTTTGATAAGAAAAAAACTAAGATTTCAATAGTTGGGCCAACTGAAGTGGGAAGAGGCTCGTACTTTTAGTTTCAAGTAGTAACCTGTTTAGTGTCGTCAGCATAACAAGTCACACATCCATTCTCTGAGCTTGTAATGTGTTCCAGGTCATTTAGAAATATGATGTATAATAAAAGGCCAAGAATACTACCTTGAGCAATTCCAATTTTTTTTTCCTGCAGACTTGAAATGCACCATAAATGCCAACAAGTGTAAAGCATTCAGTGGTTTGTCTTTTTCAAATACATGGTGAAGAATACCAGATTTACTAATCCCCTATGTTTTTCTGGCCATGGACACTACATGTATTTAAAACTCTGCTTTAATGTATACGTTTTGCTCACAAAAAGTGTCATGTACTGAAGAAGGTCACCATCGTGACCGAAACGTATACATTAAAGAATTTTAGATACATTTGGTTTCATTGACCAGAAAAACATGGGGGATTATTGACATGAAACCACAGGATAAGTTTCAGACGTTAAGGGTTGGGGGTGGACTCCCTGTATACGATATAGCTGTCCAGAACTTTGAGAGTTTGTTATCTTTCCAGGCAAACATGGCTGATCAAAACTTCAAGAACATCCCGCTAACCTCAGATTCGCCAAAGATACCTGAGGACAGACCGACGCCGTTATCCTTTCAGCAATTTAACGGCGTCCATTCTTCGCACTCCTCGCGAAGCTCATCACCCTCCCTGCGTTCTGGCCAAATCCCATCCTCTCAGTTGCCCCCAAGCAGACCCATTCCACAGACCCAGCTGCCTCCTTCTAGGTCTCCGATGACGATGGTCACCCAACAGGTGGCCGGACTCAGCGTGGGCCAAGGCGGGCCCAGCGCGGGTCAAGGTGGGCTCAGTGCGGGTCAGAATACGCCCAGCAGCGGTCAGAAGTTCATGACGTCCACGCCGACAATGCAGAGTCCAGCGGGAGTGATTCATAGTAGCAGCTCGCCTTTTTCACCGGTTATGGGAGGGACTGGTAAGTGTATCATTCATATCTGGAGGTATACTTTATCTGAAGTCACTTGAAACACTGTGGAATACCGGGTGCGTTTTATATATCTATATTTAACACGCTCTGTTGTTGCAAAAATCGCCAAATTTCGCAGCAAATATCCCCCGTATAAGAGATCAAAGGCAGTTTCACCGGTCCACATGGAGTAAAGCACGCCTATGCGTGGACATAGCCAATGAGAAAGCGTGTATTTCAGAGCTCGGAACAAGTGCAGGTGGCTACTGAAAATTAAAACAGTTTAGCCAGTGCCGTGTAGCGGTGAATAAACGTGTTTTCTTTAGTCTGTCCGTGTTTTTTCATAGATTTTATTAGTTTGTGTGTTTTTGACTTTTGAATACTCAGTTTACTTGTTGATTTAATTGTTGTGTTAATTGTTTTTGTGAGTCCTAAATATGGCTCTTTGGAGACCTTGGGAAAATGCTCCAAGCCACGAGGAGATGGTTGATGAACCTGTGCAGGCAGAATTCTTTCATAAAGATTTAGAGGAACAGACCCAAAGAGTAATCCTAAATATGTATGATTGTCTGAAAAACGAAAATCCAGATTCCTCGCAAAATCAAATTTTAAACAGAATTTGTATCCTGACAAAAATCAGTCGGTCTACCATTTATCGGGTTATAAAAAGGGGAGATATAGTCAACCATTCCTTCCCACAGAAAGCGCATAGGGCAAAAATTAAAAAGAATAGACTTGGGTTTTCAGGAAGATATTCGTCGTATAATATACGGATTTTATAAAGAAAATTTGGTGCCCACGTTGGAAATGATAAATTAAAAGATTATCCTGAAGATTTTTATAATTACAAATGCTTAGACTCTGCACTGTATTGTAAAACTGTGTGGTTTTCAATACAAAAAATTAGATAAAAGAATGGTGATTATGGAGTCGTCTCGAATCGTTGAATTGCGCCAAGAATTTTTGCACAAAGTTAAAATCTATAGAGAGCAGAAAAGAAATCTGATTTACCTGGATGAAACGTGGTATGATACCCATGATGTTGTGCAGTACGGCTGGGTTGACGACAGCAACAAGTGCATTTTAAATGCACCATGCAACCGTGGAAAACGAATCATTATTCTCCATGCTGGATTTATACCTAATGCCTTGCTGTTATCTGCCAAAAATATCAAAGAATCATGTGCCGACTATCATGAGGACATGACCTCCGACTTATTTGAAAAGTGGATAGAGCAGCAGTTAATACCAAACATTTCCCAAAATTCAGTGATTATTATGGACAATGCGCCATACCATTCCCGACAGAAAAACAAAATTCCGAATACAGGCACAAAAAACAAGACATTATTGATTTTATGAAGGATAAGGGAATGGAAATACCACAAAAATCAACCAAAGCCATATTATTGGATCTTATTAAAAGACAAAAATTTGAAAAAGAGTATGTTGTTGACAATCTGCTTCAGCAAAATGGCAATGGAGTATCACGTCTACCTCCCTATTACTGCATTTTTAACCCGATTGAGTTGGTCTGGGCTGCTTTAAAAAAAAAGTAAGAAAACATAATCAGACCCCTCAATTAAGTGAATCGCTATTGGCCACAATAAGAGATGCAGTATCTCATATTGCTGCCACAGACCTATGGAAGCAGTGTTCTAGGCATATTGTTGAAAAAGAAAATGAATATTGTGTTTTGCCTCCTGTAAATCCCGTTGTAATTCCTCTACAAGATGACTCTAGCGACAGCTCCGAAGGCGAGGATGATATATAAATACCTATAATGTAAGTCTTTATATACCTTTTTATATACCTACCTGCTATGTAAATATTTGCCTATGTCAAACGTTGGAATTCTGTAATTTTTCCATTTCTTAACTTTCAGTCAACATAAATTAAACTCCCAATATAAGTATTTTTTATCCCAAATCAAAAAAATAAGAAGATAGTAAAATCCATTTATTGTGATATAAAAACATTATTATTATCGTTCTAAATAAATGCCGCACGCCTATGATACGTCATGAAATTACAAAGGACGCGCCGACCAAAGGTTTTTATGCTATTTCAAGTGACTTCAGATACACCATACAGCTTTTTTTAAGTGAGATCTGCAAAGAGGATGGTATCGGTAGGAGTGCCACAAGGTTCTGTCCTAGGCCCAATACTCTTTCTCATTCATATTAATGGAATATGGAATAACGCCCAAATATACGCTCTTTGCAGATGACACTTCAATATTTCTTGTAGATAGTTTCTAATGGAACAACAGCAAACAGACTCTGAATTGGAAATAGCCAGAATCTGTTTCTATTCCAACTATGTGTTGCTAAATAGTGAAGAGAATAAGCAAGTTGTTTTCTGTACGAGAGAAAGACACATCAAAAACGAAGTTTAAGTTAATTTTTAGGGTACGCTTGATCCTAAGCTCCACTGAAAAAGCCACATTGATGTTCTATCCACAAAACTTTCTCATAATATTCATGTCCTACGCAACTTATTTCGAGAAATGCCAAATATACCCTGTAGGCAGCTAGAGTGTTTGGGCTACAGAGGAGGGATGTTAGATTGATGGCAGGGCTGAAATACAGAGATAATTGCGAGTATGTGTTTATTGAATGGAAGCTGCTGACTGTTCCAAGTCTGTATGTGTATAAGTGAACTGATGTTTGCCAAGAAAAAAGGAGATCTGCCTGTATACCAAACCTTCGAAGGTATTCACGTATATGATATCAGAAATAAGAGAAATTTGATCCCTATATATTGGTGACTGAGAAGGTGCCAAGATGTTCCGGGGTTTTGAGCAATTAAATTTTACAACAATTGAAAGTAAATATTAGATCGCCGCCTTTAAATGATTTCCGTATTAGAAGTTTTTGATCCAATATGCTTTTTACAAAATTATTGATTTCCTAAATACTGATTTTAACGTGTTGTGACAGTTCAAAACTTTTAAGTGTTATGTACCACGTAAATGATTTCCATGCAGTATGATGAGATTTTTTTTCTCCTGTGTTATGACGATTGTAAACAATTTTTTGTATTAGTATGAATAACTAAGTGAATGAAGTACCCAACTGGAATTAATTGCACTTATGACATGCTTCCGGTAAGGAAAACTAGTTTAACACTTCGAGCATTGATATGAATTGAATGGGTCATTTCAAAAGTCCTTTTTTTCAACGTGTTATTTTTACTGAAAACGCTTCATTTAAAGTATATGCGTATGTTAGGCATACCGATTGCCGACTATTGCAGAAGGTTGATCGAATAAGTCTATGTATTTTTTCTCGGCGGCCGATTTAGGCTTTGTATGTCAAACGGGAAATTTTATTTTCCCTGGGTTTTCCCTACATACCTTAAAGATATTGAAACAAACAACATTAAAACATGTGACATGTTAATGAGTTCATATTTTTTTCAATAATAAGCAATAAAATACATTATTAATATGATTCTTTTAAGTTACGAGGTCTGTTTCAACAATATGGTTCTCACATTTCTTTCAAGCGCAAGGAATTTTTTATTTGAAAAACGAATTTACCATTGGAAACGTTGATCTTTGAACTATTTTTCTACATAGTCGCCATTTTTTTCTACGCATTTTTTAGACCTGTAATCCACATTTGCTCGATTAAGTCCTTCGTTTGTTGTGAGACATGAGGATGCGAATTGTTGTGGTGCAGTCTGCTTTAGCGAGTTTTCCCCTGCGGCGATTTTGTATTCGCCGATCTTCGAGCAAAATTTGCTCAATATTCGCTACAACTTCCTCGGAAAGCGACAGCCTCTCGCTTCGTTGTTCATTGCAGCCATTTCTGTGATTTTTTAAAATCCGCTCAACTTAACGGCCCACCCTTTACTGAACTGGCGATGAATTTCTGTGGGTGGTAACATTTTTGCGTGCAAAAATCGGATGACCGCACGAATTTTGCACCTGGCGGAGACGGCGATGGAGGACTCCATTCCGCATGGCTGTCGGGCAGATACTGAGCGATGCATATAGGCGTTTCTTGTTAGGATCGGTGGTGGAAGAGTCGACAAACGCGACGGTGTTGTGAGTTTCGCCTATCATCACCCCAAGCAAAGTTACTGCGTTGGGAACCTTATCTTTGAAACAACCCTGTATATACCACTAACCCTATTTCTTACTAAAAGAACATAAGCCCACAGCGCTTCGCACTATCTCATTTCGATAGATCACACACTTTGAGTGGTGTACGAGGGATGTCTTTTAAGTTTTGCATATAAAAGCATAGTAGGCCGCGCGGATCGAACGTCAGTACTGAATCTTAACCTCACTCTTTAGTAAACTTAAATTCAAAGTTTCACAACGATACGTGCAGTGTTCTCACTACAGTGAATTTTTAAGTGTCACCAGGTCATTAGAAAAATGGAACTCAAACGACAACATTTTCGCGCCATATTTTATTACAACTTTCAGAGACAATTATCGCAACAAGAATGCCTTGCTGAGTTACTGTCTGTTTTCGGCAACGAAGCGCCACATCAGTCGACAATTTCCCGTTGGTATGGAGAATTCAAACGTGGACGGGTGAGTCTTAGCGACGATCCCAGGGTGGGTGCACCAAAAACGGCAGTCACCCAGGAAAACGTGGATGCTGTGCGCAAACTCATCATTGAAGATAGACATGTGACATATCGCGATATTGAGGCGTCCTTGAAGATTCAATTCAAAAAATTTTACATGAAGCATTAGGAGTAAGAAAATTAGTTTTTCGTTGGATACCCCACCTGCTGACTGAAAAGCAGAAAGCAGCCAGGGTTAATTGGTGTCAAAAAACGCTTGACCGTTTCAATTCCGGAAACTCAAAAAATGTGTACAGCATTGTTAGTGGTGATGAATCGTGGATTTACTGTTATGAACCAGAAAATAAACGTCAGTCGGCTGTTTGGGTGTTCCAAGGTGAAGAAAAGCCAACAAAAGTCATCCGTTCTCGAAGTGTTTCGAAAAATGTGTTCGCGACATTTGTGACAAAAGCGGGTCATATTGCAACAATTCCTCTTAATGAGCAAAGAACTGTTACTGCGGGGGATCAACATGCTAAAGTACCTATCAAACATACACTGGGGGGCTGAAAGTAAGACACTGCTTACTATATATAGAGCACTTATAAGATCCAAGATTGACTATGGCTGCATCGCGTACAACTCAGCAAGACCTTCAGTTCTCAAACCTTTAAACGTGCTTCACAACACTGCGGTGCGATTAATATTAGGAGTATACAGAACCACACCGGTAGACAGTCTGTACTGTGAATCGGGAGAAGCACCATTACACATAAGACGTCAGATAATGAGCCTCACATATTTTAATAAGAAAATCGCAAATATCAATACATCAGCCCAAAATATTTAGCCACTACAAGGTCCTATAGGAATAGCATAACAGGCACTCCTTTTCACAACAGAATCAGAGTATACTTAAGAAGTCTCGACATCCAGAACGTACCGTCAACACTTACTACTGTCACCGATACCATCCCGCCTTGGATTATATGTCAACCAGTTACCAATACAACACTCACCAAGTTCAACAAAACCGAAACACCCAATGAAGTTATATACCAGAATTTCTGTAATATCATAAGTGACTACCCAGGGTCAAAACAATTATACACTGATGCTTCAAAAACAAAGCAAGGCGTAGGAGCAGCAGTCATCACTCCCACATCCACAATAAAACTGAAGCTCCCAGCAGCAGCATCCATATTGACGGGTGAGCTTTACGCAATCAGAGAAGCTGTCCAGTTTATCAAAAACAGTCCTTGTCAGAGGTGGGTAATAATTACAGACTCCTTAAATTCAATCGAGTCCATAAACAAACTGAATACCAAAAATCCACTGGTCAACCTAATCAAGGAGGAAATACACCGGAACTTACTTTTAAACAAGGAGATAACTCTATTATGGGTTCCCTCACATAAATCCATATTGGGCAACGAAATGGCGGACAGGGGCGCAAGATCAGCGGCGGACGCCAAAATGCAGACAATACAAAGGATTCCTGTTTCCGATATCAAGACATACTTCCACAACATGGCAATAGAACAGTTTAACAATAAATGAAGAAGCGGATCAGCGAAGCTTCTTGAAGTGAAATCTCGTCTTGGTTCCTGGCAGATCAACACTACAAATAGAAGGCACCAGGTTCTGCTGACCCGTCTTCGTCTGGGACACACCAGGGCCACACATGGTTACCTCATATCGGGAGATCCCGTACCTCTTTGTACAATTTGGGAAGTGTCCCTCACCGTTAAGTACATTTTAGTGGAGTGTCCCATGCTAGAATACCAAAGAGTGTCCTCCAACTTACGATCTAGCTTAATAGACATTATAGACTCAGAATGTAACATAAACAATCTACTCTTATTTTTACAAGCCACCAACTATGCTCATAAAATTTAGTGTAACACTGTGTACTGCTCCGCCGCTAATGACCATCATATTGAATAAAAAAAAAAACTGTTACTGCGGATTGGTATACCACCATTTGTTTGCCAAAAGTCATCACTGAGCTTCGAAAAATCAACCCCGAAAGAGGAATCATCCTTCACCAAGACAATGCAAGCTCGCACACAGCCCAAAAAACAAGGCAGTATTTAACGGAAGAAAACGTGGAATTATTGGACCATCCTCCATATAGTCCCGATCTAAGTCCTAACGATTTCTTTACTTTCCCGAAAATTAAAAACGGTTGACGCATTCAAAAATGCCGTTTTGGATCTGCCACCAAACGAGTGGAATAAGTGCTTCGAAAATTGGTTCGAGCGCATGCAGATGTGTATTAATCTTCGTGGAGAATACTTCGAAAGACAATAAAGTCATTTAAAACTACCTACCGTGTTGTTTTATTTCCATATGCAAAACTTAAAAGACGTATAGCTGCTAAACTTTCGCTCGTTGTCCAAGAGGCCCAAGCCTAGACGGTGCCGAGAAGTCGTCAAAAAGCACGAAACAGCTGACCGTGGTTTCCTGTCTTGGTCGGGCGGGCGAAAGTAGAGCATGTGTATTTTATGTTGTTTATTGACAAGTAGACCACATCTACTACTACTACATTGTAAATGGCGCTTTCAAATAAAAAATATACCCTACATACTTGTCTTATTCTATTTCCGACCCTTTATAACAACACAATCAACAAACTTTCATCATTTCAGGTAATATGAACAGACAGAACGGGACAAATCAGAACGCGACGCAAATTGCACCAGTTAGTTCCCAAAGCTACTTCACTCAACCACCCCCAGGAACGAACCAAACGCCTTCTGCTACAACGTTCCCGAAGACGGCTGTCACGACGTCATCTCAGTCACTTAGTGTAAACCAACAGACTCTGTCACCCTCAAGTCACGCACCGACATCTAGTAACGTTCCCCCTAAGCAAATTCAGAACCCTCCTAGTTTTAGTCAAAGTAGTGCTTTTCCACCACAAGTGTCTAATACGAATTTCGCGAATCAGAGACCTGCGTACGGACAAAGTGCAGGTTTACCTCCATCTGGTGCTCAATTGCCTACGAACAGTTTACCAAGACCAGCACAGACTAACCAGTTTGTAGGAAAAAGTAACGCTCCTACACCTAGCTATGGACAGACACAGAAATCTGTGCCTCCTATTACGAATAACCACAACTACGGCCCAGGTATGTAAACTTGTTAATAGATTATACAGGATGTTCTTATGGATGGGTCTTTCCTTTACCCACCGTATAGTTTATGTAAAAATTAGCCCCTTTTTGGAACACATACACTAAAGACTCAAGATAACAATTATTATTTCCAAAAAATCTGAATTAGCTAGCCTGGCTCTGCATCTAAGATAGAAATGTACGGTGTGCGTATCCAAATCAGGCGCTACTTGAGGTATAGGTCAATCGTGCTGTTTCTTTATAAATTAGATTTGAAAAAAAAACGAGAGTGTTTTCACGATAATGCTGTTCCATTTAAAAATTGCATTATTCCATAGCACTTTTCTGAGCCACCCGGTACACAAAAGAAATATTTAAATTTAAGGTATCATGCCAAGACATCACACAGCGTTATTATTATATAACGCCGCCAAATATAATGCATTAGACATAACACAGAAATTTGGTAGCACTTAATAACTTAAAACGTGTAATACACTATCAAGTATCAAGACATTATAGTATATACTTAATTTATACTTTTTATATTTTTCCAAATATTGGTTGAGTAAATTGGCCAATGGCTAGACTCCGCCATTTGCATCATACTTTTTAATGTTACGCTGTGAAGTTAATGATGCAATAAAGTCATATATTATATATATATATATATATATATATATATATATATATATACAGTAATGGACAAAAGTATAACATATAGACAATAAATAAATTCATTAGACTCCCTTCAATAAAACATTAATTGAAAAAAATTGGAACTATGAAGGACAAAAATATATAGACCAAAACAATTATAGAAAAAAGAAGCAAAGTTCTTTGAATTATAGAAAACCAACCATGTTTGTGTTAATATATTGTAGCATAACCATTAGAGAGTACCGGAATAACATCATTATCAGAGACTTTGTTAGATCTTGTTATTGTAAATTTCGAATGTGCAGGGATTAAAGCTGTACATACACCTAAAGTTAGCGATCACAGTTGGACAGTGCTGCCCTTGGTAGGGCATTTTTCTGATACAAAAATTAAGAAAATCGTAAATACTATTAATTACGAAAAACTTGAACGAGAACTTGCTGGCTGCTATTGGAATTTTGGTGAGAATATGGAAAAAATATATGACAACATAATAGGAAATATAAAAACTTGTTTAGATCTTGCAACTGATAAAAAAGTGATTTGCTCGACAAAAAATACTCCCTGGTATAACAAGAATATTAAGGCAGCTCAAAATTTGAGAGACAAACAATACAATAAATGTATATTCACAAAATCAAATGATGATTGGGAGGTATATAAAACTCTTAGGAATAAATGTGTATATGTAATTAGAGAAGAAAAAAGGAAATTCTACGATAAACAAATCGATAATAACAAATGCGACAGTGTAAAGATGTGGAAGACTTTAAAAAGACTGATCAATTCGAAGCCGCATGATTGTGTAAATCAAGTTCAAGTCGAAAACGGTACCGAAACAAATTCTTTGGTGATTGCAAACAAACTAAATGAATATTTTGCGGAAAGTATTGTTGATATTGTGGGTACTGCCAATGCTACACCTGACTATATGAAAATCAGTTTCCAGGGGGAAATGTTGCATACACTTTCAAAATTTCACAGTGTATCATTGAATTATCTAAGAAAAAAAGTAAACAGTTTAAAATCAAACAACAACTGTGCCGAAATCACTACTAAAAACGTGCTGAAAAACTGTTTCGAAATTTTGGGATATCCTGTATTAAATTGGATCAATTGTTCACTGAGAAGCAGTTCTTTTCCTGAAAATTTGAAATGCTCTACAATAACACCAGTTCCCAAAATAATAAATTCTAAAAGATGCAGCGATATGAGACCAGTAAATGTGTTACCAGACATTGAAAAATTATTAGAGTCCATAGTGCATGACCAATTAATGCAGATTATAGAAGAAAACAAAATTTAAGTGGAGGCGCAAGCAGGCTTTCGAAAAAAATATTCCACAGAAACAGCTTTCCAGTTGGTAACTGAGAATTGGAGAAGAGCCATAGACTCAGAAGAAGTTGTCATAGCAGTATTTTTTGATTTGAAGAGGGCATTTGAAACGATTGATAGAGATATTTTGTTAGATAAATTGAAGGCATATGGTATAACAGGAAGTGTTTTAGATTGGTTTAGAAATTATTTGTCTAAAAGGATGCAAGTTACAAAAGTTAATGACACTATTTCATCAAAAATTGAAAATACGTTGGGTGTTCCACAGGGCAGTATCCTGGGACCACTTCTTTTTATTTTATACATAAATGATTTACCTGCCATAGTCAAAAAATGCAAAATTCAGATTTTCGCCGATGACACTATGATTTATACAAGTACTAAAAATATTCAGACTGGTATCTCTTATATAAATGAAGACTTGAAACTTGTCTTAAAATGGTTAGCATCTAACAGACTAAAAGTAAATACAAGTAAAACGAAAGCTGTGTTAATCGGAAAAAAACAATGTACAAATGTTCAACTGAATATTGATGGTGAAGATATTGAATTCGTAGAAAATTTTAATTACCTGGGGGTTTTTGTTGACTCTCGATTAATTTTTGATATTCATTATGAAAAAGTTATAAATAAGATTAGTAGTAAAGTGGGATATTTATCGAGAGTTTCTGGATGTCTGAGTTCATATAGCAGAAAAATTATCTATAATACCATCATTCTTCCAAATTTCTTGTACTGTTCGACTATTCTATATTTAGCAAATAATTCCATTTTTGAAAGACTGCAAATTTTACAAAATAAGTCCATGAGAATAATACTAAATAAAGATAAATATACTCCAATTAGGCAAATGCTTAGCAAATTAAAATGGTTCAATGTAAAAAATTTTATCAAATATCTTGTAATGATATTCATTTATAAAGTAAAAAATAATTTAACTAATTTAACATCATCAAATGTCGACCATCATTTACATAATACCAGAAATAAAGATGACTTCCATTTAATGACCAAAAAGTATAACATATGCTACAAATCTGTATTCCATCAAGGGTTGATTGAATATAATAAATTATACTCGGAGATAAAAGACCAGAAAACTTTGACAAAATTTAAAATAAAATTGAGAAATCATCTGTTAAATCTACAATTATAGGTTGTCCAGCATTTACATTATACACCATATGGCTTGAATTTACTAGTTCTAAGTTGTTTACAATTATTCTGTTTATGTAGCCAAATGTGCTAAATAAATCTTTCTACTACTACTACTATCAATCACCGCCTGGCATCGTCTCGGCATAGATTGTAGAAGTTTCTTGATATAAGATTCATCAATCTGTCTCCACTTTTGCTCTAAAGCGGCAAAAAGTTCATTCTGGTTTGAATAATTTTTATCTCGTATTTGCTTATCTAAGTATCCCATAGATTTTCAATGGGGTTTATATCGGGAGACTGGTATTTTTTAATTCAGAAAGAATTTCTTTGCGAGATTTGAAGTGTGTTTCGGGTCATTATCTTGCTGGAAGATTAATCTTATGGGCATATTGTCTTCCATATAGGGTATCATGACATGCCTTAGTATGTCTGTGTATACAAACTTATCAATAATGCCATCTATTCTATGTAAAGGTCCCATCCCAAACCCTGAAAAGCACCCCCAAACCATAACAACAAGGAATTTAGTTTTTCTACTAATAACGCATTTGGTTATGGAGCAATGAAGTATGAATTTGTTTTATAGAGGTATTTAGGTAAATATTCATATTTGTCTATATACTTTTGTCCATTACTGTATATATGTATATATTAAAAACTGTATACACAACTTTTTCTTCTAGGTCATTTAAAAAAGTTAGAGAGGGGTCAGTTTATAGCCGCACACCCTATACTTTTGAGCATTTGTGCTGCCAATTTTTTCCTCCCAAATCGTCAGTTCTTATCACACTTGAATGTTAGAATGATTTTATTGAGTCATTATTAACGTAGTATCGTTAAACACTATAAAATTATATTGTACTTTAATTTATGCACCATTCCGTTTGTATTACAATTTGATAAGGGAAATAAATAACTAACCTAATAAGTTTTGTTGCATTCGAATTTAAAAGTTGAACCTCCAGGTCATCCATATAATGCATTATACGTTGCACATGAGTCGTCATTCTAGCTGAAGCATTATTCAAACAACTTATTCAAAATCTGTGATACAAATTTCCCATTTTCATCTACTGTTGTTACAACCGGACAAAATTCGGTACAACTGAAGCCAACTTTGTGATCTGCATACCTATTTGAATAGGAAAATGGCATGTTTGGGTCCTCTGGTCCATCTCATCGAAAAACTGAAGCCAGTTTTGTGATCTACGCGCCTGATTTTATCAAAAAATGAATTTAGGTCAAGTTTGCAGACACTCCTGGATTTTTTGGAAATCTTCAAACTCTTATGGTTCTAAAGGCAAAATTTCCACACAGTTGGCTTTTGTGGCCTGAATTGTGGGTCTGTCAAGCGTAATCTTGCGAGAGATTTGTTTCCTTTCAACAAAGACTATAACTATTCATACTTAGAGGTACTTCCAAACATTGACAGGACATTATAGGAAAATTTTCTTATTTGTTGATATTGAAGCGGCGAGTACTTACGAGGTTTGTCCGGAAAGGTGGAATAATAACCTTATTTTACAATAGGTGGAATAATAACCTTATTTTACAATTGTTCAGGTATTTCATTACGGTCTCCTTCAAAGTACGCTCCCTGGGACAAGATGCACTTCTGCCAACACCGTATCCACTGTTGATACGATCGCTGAAAGTCTGCAATTGCGTGGCTCTTCATTTGCCGTGTCGTTGCTGCCTTGATCGCTTCCACAGCCCCCAAGTGCTGCTTCCGAAGCACCAAAGCAAGCAACTCTCCTTGTTTTCTGTTCTGGAGTCAAGAGTTTCGGAACGATTTTCGCGCACAATTTTTTCATTTCAGGTTTTTCACACAATTGTTTTGGGGATTGACAGTTCCTCAGCTATCATTCTAACTATGAATCGACGGTCTTTAAGAACACAGTCCCAAATTCGTTCAACATTTCCCTTAGAGCTCGATTTGGAGGGGCGTCCTGAGCGTTGGTCATATTTCACATCTCGGCCTTCCCAAAACCTTTTCAACCACTTGTTGACGGTTGGTTCCCTCAGAGAATTGTGTCTGTAAACTTATTCCAAACACTCAAAAATCTCACGTCCATTCTTGCCTGCAAGAAATATAAGGGTTACTATCTATATCTATATTTTTTATACGTATTTTCAAGACAAACCTCGTATAAAATTCGAATGTACCATCTGGCCACACCAGACATACAGAAATGGACAAAAGTATATAGACAAATACGAATATTTACCTAAATACCTTTAGAAAACGAATTCATACTTCATTGCTCCATAAACAAATGCGTTATTAGTAGAAAAACTGAATTCCTTGTTTTTACATTATCTGCAATGAACACAATAGTCTGAATATAAGCACTTTTTTATGAGGGACAAACATATGTAGACAAATTATTTTCAACATTAGTTTAGTAGAGTTTCGTGTCACAAGAGGATTAATTTGTGTTCATCAAGAATTGTGGAATAAGTTGAGTGATTTTAAGACCATGCCGCGTGGTCCAGAAATTCCTTTCGATGTGAAAGCTAAGTTATAGAGAGATGGTCAACATCAAGTCGACATTGCCAAAAATTTGAAGCTGAAGCGTAAAGCACTTTGGGCAATATTGAACAAATATAAACAAAAAGGTATCTTGGAAGCCTCTAAGAGAAGTGGTCGGCCTAGAAAACTAAATGCTAGATCAGTTAGATTAATAAAAATAATTTCGTCCAAAGATCCGTTTAAAACTCCAAGACAAATAAAAGCCGAAATCGAGACAAAAGGAATTGTCAGTGTTTCTACGAAAACTATAAGTAGAAGATTAAATGATTTGAAGTTATTTGCACGTTGCCCGAGTAAGAAGCCGATAATCTCGAGGAAAAACCGTAAGGACCGATTACAATTTGCACGGTTGCATCTTGATTGGAGCATCTGTGACTGGAAGAGGGTATGTTTCAGTGACGAATCCAAGTTCAATATGTTTGGATCAGATGGTGTCCATTACGTTAGACATCCTAGTGGACAAAGATTGAACCCCAAGTACACTTTGCCCACTGTCAAACATGGAGGCGGGTCTGTTATGGTTTGGAGGTGCTTTTCAGGGTTTGGGATGGGACCTTTACATAGAATAGATGGCATTATGGATAAGTTTGTATACACAGGCATACTAAAGCATGTCTTGTTACCCTATATGGAAGACAATATGCCCTTAAGATCAATCTTCCAGCAAAATAATGACCCGAAGCACTTCTTCAAATCTCGCAAAGAAATTCTTTCTGGGTAAAAAAATACCAGATCTCAAATGGCCTTCACAGTCTCCCGATATAAACCCCATTGAAAATCTATGGGAATACTTCGATAAGCAAATACGAGATAAAAATTATTCAAACAAGGATGAAGTTTTTGCCGTTTTAGAGCAAAAGTGGAGACAGATTGATGAATCTTATATCAAGAAACTTGTACAATATATGCCGAGACGATGCCAGGCGGTTATGCTACAAAATATTAACACAAACATGGTTGCTTTTCTATAATTCAATGAATTTTACTTCTTTTTTCTATAATTGTTTTGCTTTGTCTATATATTTTTGTCCTTCATAGTTCCAGTTTTTTTCAATTAATTTTTTATTGAAGGGAGTCTAATGAATTTATTTATGTATAAGTGAGAATTATGCTATAACGAATTATGTATACAGGTTAGTGTATTAATAAAACAATTTAAAAAAGAAATAAAGCACAATACTAATTTGTCTATACTTTTGTTCATTACTGTATCTATAATTTCGTCATAGGTAATAGAAAATGCAATGAAAGAGTTGCTCGTGGTCCGCATTATCTGGTTGTTTTCAAAATTGACTCAGGCCGCAGGAAAATGCGTAGCATGCCTTACAAACTAAACAGTACATGTATTAATATTTTATTATTAAATAATAATCCTATTTATGTTAAATAGGTTTAAACATGCGGCTGCTGCTGCTCTATGGTATATGAAGTTTTACAAAAACATTTAAGAAATTTGAAAATATTGGCCTTAAGCTCGAAAATAAAAGATGAATGCAAACAACAACTTATTTTATACAGAGTAGTGTCTAGATCAGTGTGTCACATCACCTTCGTGATCTGTGCACCCGATTTACCCAGAAACCGGTTGTTTAACATCGCGATTAAGCTCCAGCTTATTTTTCAGGTACTGTACCAACATCGAACTACTACTTAAACCAACCAAAGCAGATGACGAATCATCAAGCAAGCCCGAACAAAAATGTATACCCCCCACAGAACGACAACCAGACGAACGCTCAAAACTACGCGAATTCGAACAACCCCCCGGGGGCGCCGCCTCCGCAGAAGTCCCCTTTCACGACGAACGGGCCCCCACAGCAATATGGGTCACAGACAAGCTACACCAACGGGACTTCGCAGGCTCCGTCGCTGCAGAAGACCGGTCTGCACGCGAATAGGTATCCTACAGCTGCAGCTAATGCTATGCCGACGCCACCTACCGGGAATGTACAGCAACAGTATCCGTATCCTCAGAAGTACCAGCAGCAAGGAACTCACGTTAGTATTTTTTCTGTTAGTACCTTCATTACGCGGCAATTAATGGAACAGTATTGTCTCTGCGAAAAAAAAAATTGAACTATTCAAATTCAAAATTCATTTACTGGAGACTATTTCCCTCGTCTTAATTTATACCAATCACAAACGCTCGATTTTGAATTACAAATTGTTTCCAGGTGGAAAAATTGTATGACAGCACCTGTCAGCAGTTTTTAAGAGTTTACCCGCGGCAAAACTTGACAGCTGTTGTCACCAAAAGATACTTTACCTTTGATAACAAGTAACTATGGTCTCCTAGGATACCAGAAAACAATTATTCAGATTTTATTGTTAATAAATTTTGTAAGCTATGTGTATGCAGAATAATCTATTACTCATGACATAGTCTTGTCAAATACCATTCTGGCATCTAATTTTGTCGCGGGCCAAAATCAGGTAACCTTTTTTTTTTACTATGTTGATCACTTATCAGTAAGTTGAATTTCTCTTTATTAATGGTAGAGTGCCGATTCCTAGGATAAACCCTTTTTAATGATTTTCTTTTGGAAAATTTCATACTTTATTGATTGTATAATTTCACACGTATTATATCTTTCTTTCTCAGCGATTCAGTATTGTGTTGAAATCGTTTGGACACTAATGTTAAAGTATTATTGTTTGTTTCAGATTTATTTAGCATTAATGCTACAATATCCCTATTACACAGTATATCACAAAATATATTATGTCTTCAAGACTACATATTTTTATACAAAATTTCACTGCTATGAATTCTGGTTTTCCATGAGATATTTTTTCAATTTCCCTTTGAACATTTTCAAACTGACACACATCTTGATATCATTAATTAATTTATTAAATTCGTACAATCCCGTTTGATATACTGACTTGCTCGTTATAGTGCTACTGCAGTTTTGTAAATGTGTGTTTGTGTTTAAGGGTTTATTTGCATTAATAACCAATTTATTACGTTTTTCATATCATTATTTAACAGCTCTATTGCAGTTTCAATGTCTTTATTTGATATATATATATATATATATATATATATATATATAGGTGAAAAATTAAAGCTTCCGCCTTTTGTTGGGTACTTCGACAAAATTTAAGCAAAGAGGACTCTTTATACTTTTTTAATTCTCTCTAGCTTTCAATGGACTTTGCCATCATCATCAGGAGAGTAGTATGTGAGGATGTTGCTAATTGTTGTTTACGTATAGGATGAGGGAAACGTCCAGTAACATGGTGAGAGCTGGATACATGGTACAATGGTCAAAATTATATAAAATATGACAAGAACAAGTTAAAAACAGATTAAAAATTATTTAAAAACATTGTTTTTTTATCCAGCTCTCACCATGTTACTGGACGTTTCCCTCAACCTATACGTAAACAACAATTAGCAACATCCTCACATACTACTCTCCTGATGATGATGGCAAAGTCCATTGAAAGCTAGAGGGAATTAAAAAAGTATAAAGAGTCCTCTTTGCTTAAATTTTGTCGAAGTACCCAACAAAAGGCGGAAGCTTTAATTTTTCACCTAACTGGTCTAGACGACAATGACCACGTCTCAAGTTATATATATATATATATATATATATATATATATATGTATCATCAGCAAATAGTTGAATTTTGCAGTGTTACAAAATATCAGGAATTTCGTTAATATATAAAATAAATAGTAATGGACCTAATTTGCTACCCTGTAGCACACCTACCGAAATGTTTTTAATGTTTGATAATGTATTGCCAATTTTAGTCCTTTGACTATCAAGATAACTTCTTTACCTATCAAGATACCTTCTTTTCCCATCAAGATTCCTTGTTTTAAAAAACTTGAGTGTACAGACAGATCCAGCGCCATTTTTCTTTTGCTTTTCATTGAGCTTTTGGGTCGTTTTGTTGGTTAATTTCCAGGTTCTAAGATATTAACGCCCCAAACACCAGATTATGTTTATTATTTTGTACCTTACGTTTAGTTGTTTTGGTTTGGGTGCTACCCCCTGTCCATTTTCTTACGGGATTTTAACCTTATTAAATAAAAGATTCGCGATTTGCTGAGCTTAACCATAGCATATTTTAAGCTTCTTGTCTCATTTTATGTCATATTTTTATTTGTTGTTTTTAGAATTCGTATGGAACACAACAGCCGCCTTACCAACAGCAAGTTCAACAACAGCCGCCACAACAGCAAGGCTATCAACAACAGCAGCAGCAGCAGCAGAATTTTCAGCAATACAAAGGAGTAACGCAAACAGGATTCAATAAAATGTGGGGTATGGAGAGCCACGACTTACTGCAAACGCCCACGATATTGCCTCCCAAAACACTAGATCCACCTAGGATCGTATTAGGTCAATCAGCTATGGATGATGCTAATTGTAGTCCGGATATATTTAGGTAAGATACTATCTTAGGTTTTCAGTTATATTGCATATTTATACACATATTCTTGAGAGTCCATCAAAGAGAAGATAATTAGACAATGCGAATGAGAGAGATAATCGATCCAAAAATATGGCGTCCACAAAACAGCTGATAGCGTGTAATCGCGTGCTGTTTTTATTTCGACGGAGATAAATGCGATGTTTCCAGAAAAATACCCCTTTTTGGATTAATTCATTGACAATCACTTGTAGTAAAACGCATTTTTTGTTCAAATTTACTTTTGTTTGTATAGTTATTCATGGGTACGTTGCCAGTCTCATCACTTAACTTACAGAGTTTATATAATTGATGTGAATGGATATTATTATTTATTCATTAGAATTTGAAGCTCCTATTATAGTTGAAATTATATCTAACACGGTTTTGTTTATTCAGGTGTACATTGACGAAAATCCCAGAGAACAACAATCTGCTCCAGAAATCTCGGTTGCCTCTCGGCGTGCTGATTCACCCATTTAAAGACCTCAGTCATCTGCCAGTCATACAGTGTAACGTGATTGTTAGGTGCAGAGCGTGCCGGACTTATATAAACCCGTTTGTGTTCTTCGTTGATAGTAAAAGGTGGAAATGTAACTTGTGCTACAGGTAAGTTACATATCTTAAGTCTAAAATGCATTTTCTATTCTTTGTAACGTATTTATAGAAACTTACATATCTTATGCCTGTCAGGGTCCTAAACATTCCGGATACTGACTTGGACGGCCTATATCTGGGAAGCCGTTGAGTTTTGTGGGCTGAGCCCATTAAGCCATTTGTTCAGGGCACCGTAACACATAACATATACAAATTTAGCAAAATTAACCAAAGCCACTCTTATAAGCCTCTGAGCCTGTTATTTTTCGATGTCTTGATTTGACCTTGAAGGTGATAATCAATGTCATAGTCAAGGTGACATTTGAACTCAAAATTTCCTCATCTTATCAATTTCGATGTGAAAATAAACCCTGCATTTTTCGTTTGAATGTTTTTTCCAGAATGCGCGGTTTAGGTGGCGAGATTAGAATGGGACATCATGTATACAGGGTGGCCAATATACAGGGTGTCCGCAAAGTTGGGGTTTTCCTTTTCAGAAACAACTACCCTTGAAATAACAAAGGTAATGTGTAGTGAAACGAGGGCGACCAAGTAAAAAAAAATAAAGGAAAAACTACTCACTCTCCAGTTGACGAGAAGGGCTAAGTACGTCTCTGCACGAAATCATACCGCTCCAACAGAAAAAGAAATCAGCTGATGCGCTACCGAGCAGACGCAGGCAAACAAGGAAGGCAAAATGTTGCGTAAAAAGTCTAGGTATTGCATCCCGTCCAATCGATTTGGGAGAATAAATGGTCCAATGAGCATACCGTTCACCATGCCAGCCCAAACATTCACCGAAAATGTTTGTTGAAAATGTGCCCGACGGACAGCGTGCGGATTTTCTACTGACCAAACATGAGTTTTGCGAAAGTTATTGACCCCATTACGCGTGAACGTAGATTCGTCTGTCACCAATATGCACTTCAAAAAGTTCGGATTATTGTCATGTTGATGCAACAACCACTCACAAAACCGCACTCTTGCTGGAAAATCGTCAGGTTGAAGGGCTTGTACACGTTGGACGTGAAACGGGTACAGCCCCTCTTCACGCAGTGTTTGCCACACTTTAGTTTTTGATACTTGCACTTCTCTAGCCACGTCTCTAGTGCTTGTTGAGGGATTCTCGTCTACGCGATTACCTCGCGTGACCGTAGCCGTCGGTTTAAGGTTGCATACTGACCTGACACACTGACCCCGACCCCCGACCCAGTTCTGTCGTTGAGCCAGTGACATTGTACCACTCCGTGATGTCGCGGCTACAGGACGGTATTCAGATATTTTTGATGTTGCAGAGCTCTTTATCTCGGTTAACTTAAGACATTGGTGTAAAAGGTACTAAGAAAAATTGCTTATGTTTTCAAGATCTACACGTCTTGTAAAGGAAAACCCCAACTTTGCGGACACCCTGTATAAGTGACTCATTTAAATTTTGCGCCATTTTTGATACACGCATTTCAGTAGGTGACGGCGTAGTAGTTGTTTAAAGTACATTCATCATGGAGCGCTACACGATCCCACAACGCGTCCGTATTGTTAAAACGTTTTACTTAAATAATGAGCCGATTTTTGCAACGATTCGGAAGCTACAAGATTTCGGTCGAAATGTCAGTGTCAACACCTTTCGTCAGTTGGTGCTTAAATTTGAACAAACAGGTGAAGTTGAAGACTCGCCAAGGTCGGGCCGTGTTCGAACTGTTCGTACTTCGAAAAATATCGAGAGAGTTCGTGAAAGTGTAGTGGAGCGCCCTGAGACGTCTACCAGACATCGTTCTCAAGAACTGGGTATTCGTCGCACGTCATTATGCACTATGTTAAAAAAGACTTGATAGCACAAGAACTATAGCCTATTGACCATGAAAGTCTTGCAATATTGCAGCTTTAAAATAAAAATAACGATTTTTACCGGCAACTGATAATGAGCGATGGAGCCCACTTCGATATGAAGGGATTTGTTGATAAGCAGAATTGTCGTATGTGGGATTAGAGAACCCTCGTGTCATCCATCAACGACCACTGCATCGTCGTCGAGTCACAGTTTGATGCGGTGTCTGGTATGGAGGTGTCATTGGACCCTACTTCTTTGAAGACGCTGCGGGAATTCTCTTACTCTCACTGGCGAGCGTTACCGTGATATCGGGCAAAACTTTCTGGCTGCTCAAATCCAACAATTTAACTTGCAAAAGATGTGGTTCCAGCAGAACGGAGCAACTTGTCACACAGCTAGAGGAACAATGAATCTTTTGCGAACAATATCTCCGGGGCGCTTAATTTCTCGATTTGGTGATGCCAACTGATCACCAAGGTTACCGGATTTAACGGCTTCTGACTTTTTTTATGGGCCCTAGAGGCGGACATTTCGTCGCTGGAAAGACAAAAGGGCGTAAGTCGGAAAATGCCCACTAGAAATCTCTAAGAGTGGATATCTATAATAAGACAAAGTGGCGTATCGCTCCTCCTTATAGTTAACGTAATATGGCAAATCAGTGTGTGGACGGATCTCCTATTCTTACTAGTGATAAAAGGACAAACGAGCATATATCGCGTCTCCTGTAAAATACCTGAATTGGAGTTACGCCTCGTTGTCTTTCCAGCGAAGATTTGTCTGGCATTATTTTCCATGCATAATTTCTAAGTGTCAATAAAAGATTAAGATGAAAAAAATGGACGTATTTTATTTGCACCCTGTATAATAAAGAAAGAACGAAAAATCAGTGTGAAGATTCCATAAAATCGCGTTTGTCGTAATGCTAATGCTTGTCTCATAGGGTGAACGAACTACCCGAAGAGTTCCAGTACGATCCTGTGACCAAAACGTACGGTGACCCTTCTCGTCGACCAGAAATAAAATCGAGTACCTTAGAGTACATAGCACCCGCTGAGTATATGCTGAGACCTCCTCAACCCGCAGTGTACCTCTATTTACTGGACGTTTCTAGATTAGCGGTGGAAAGCGGATACTTGGACATTATGTGTGAGATTTTGCAGCAGGAGATACCGGTGAGTTTTATATGTATTTTGGGATTATTTTTGGGTCGATTATAATAATGAATACTTTTGAATGGGAGCTTATTTAAAGGTGGTGGGAATATTCCCAACTAGCAAAGTAGTGGTGTAAGCTTTTGGTAAAAGAACCGTTCAGCCATAAAAGCTCTCTATTGTTGCTGCCTTAATGTTGTGTGGAATGCAGATTTGCTTTCTGCAACATATTTGCTCTAAAATGAAGTGTTTAAAATATTCTTATAGCATAGTTATACAACACCTTATAGGGCAAATTTTTAACTGTTGCATAAACGTTTATACAACTATTTTATACGGCATATTTGCACGTTAGTCGAAATGGTTGTGTTGTGGCATCCATGGTAACGTTTATAAAACAAACCCGAGCCTTGTTGTTTTGCTGTGCAATTTTCTACTTTAGCCAACAAATTGCTCCCAACGGAAGCACTTATACAACTGTTGTTTAGTAACTGTTAAAGGCTGTACATATGCTAAATATGTTGGTAAATAACTTCACCATAACCTAACTTTCTGCTGTCATATTTTTGTAAAATGCTAAAATGCCATAATCAATGTTTTAAGACAAACAACGCATGCATATTGGTTCAAAAGGTTTTATCAACTGTTCAAACTGAAGATATAGATCTGGTACAAATTCTGGGTAAATCATTCGACTCTGTCGGTATTTCATTTCAGACATTTGTCAAATTTTTGTATAACACCTACAGGCAAGACCAAAATATTCTAATAACCTAAAGACAACATGGACGATGCCATGATTTTACACAACCACCCGCCATATTGGGCAAACATTTATTCCTCTATTTAATATTAAATAATTAAGTTTCAGTTCGAAATTACAGATATAAAGTGATAAACATTAGTGTAATTGTGTCTAAATATAGGATTTGTGGAAGATTTAACGCAGATAAGTTCAGTTTTCCATCTTAAAAATCTAGACATACTTTTGATCATTGTCAAAATATGAATCAAATACGTCGCACGTAGAAATTGGGTAACTAATTTGCAAGATAATCACAATAAAATTCGCTGCGCAAGTAATTCAATAGCCCTATATCACAGTGTAGAAGTTTATCATATACCTGTGCATGAAATTCACAATGGCCGATATGTAAGTAAACAAGATGACAGTAATGTGTTAGTTATCACTTCGTCTATACAATACATAAGAAATAGTTTGTTTGCAATAAAGTAGAATCACGTAACAGAACAGTTGTATAGTTGACAAAAACTGAATCTTGCACTGACGCAAATGTCCTATAGCGGCTGCAAGAGGCTTACACTTTTGTTTTATAACTGTTACCTGCAGCCCTTATTTAACCTCTTAAATGACTGAAGTGTCCTATTAGGTGTGCCCATTCCGCTTGTATAGCTGTTCTGAGAGGGTTTTGCCAATGTTCTTACAGCATACAATGCTGTTTAAGGAATACTGTATAATCATTCTTGCAACTCTAATAGGAGTGATAATTGTTAGATGGGTTTCTAGGGTAGAAAATAGATCTAAAAATCACACGGAAAGTTTCTATAATGAAGGCTGACCTGCTACATATTGTGACGCTATCAGTAATATTCAAAATATAGACAGTCCTGCATTTTCATTTAGAGAAGTAACATTTAACGAAGAACGAGACATAACCGATAATTTAAAGTATAAACCGAGTAGTGACATTTAGGGCCTGAACGTAAAATTAATAAAAACGATGAAACATCAACATTACCATTAACTAACCTCACTAATATGTGCTTAAAAACAATATCCTTCAGATTATCTCGAGCTGGCTTTTGTTAAACCAATTTTTTCCCAGGAAATTACAGATCGATACATCTTTTACCAATTATCGCTAAAATATTGAATAAATGCGTAGCCATTCTAATCATAAAATTCTTCAAAACAAATTGATTTTTTTGAAAAGCAGTATGCTTTTAGAGCAAACAGAAAAATGACTGATGCAATCCTTGATCTGCTGGTGTGATGGAGGCTTTTCACACGAGGCAGTACAGTTCTGTTCTGTGACCTGAGTTAGGCCTTCGATTGCGTCAATCACAGCATTCTTTCTATAACTGGTCCCCCAATAGCATTGCATTGGTCGTCCTATCGGCAAGAGAGACATCAAACAGTGGAGGTTGATGGTGTGAGTTTGCAAAGAGGGATATATCGTAGGAGTGCCACAAGGTTCTGTCCTGGCCCCATACTCTTTCTCATCTATGTTGATGATCCCCGAATAATGCGATAATGCCCAAATATAACCTCTTTGCAGATGGCACATCAGTATCTCTTGCAGCTAGCTCTCTCATTGACGTACGGACTGCAAACAGACGCTGAATTGGAAAAATTCAAAATCTGGTTTTATCCCAACAAGTTGTTGCAAATCTAAGCAAGTTGTGCTCTATACGAGAGAAATAAACATCCGAAATGAAGGTCAGGTTGAATTTTTAAGTGTAACACTTGACCCTTAGCTCCAATGGAAAAAACACATAGACTATTCGAAAGCCTTTGACAGCATCAATCATAAATTATTACTTGCTAAATTAAATTACATAGGTCTTGACAGTGTATCCCTTTCATTTTTCGACAGCTACCTTCATCAAAGAACTCAGTGTGTTTTTATCAATCAAGAAATGTCTCAAGTGACAATAATTCCCTCAGGCGTACCTCAGGGCTCTGTATTGGGGCCGCTTCTGTTCCTCATATATACGTTCGACTTAAGCAAAAGTATTGATAATTCTCATGTCCAGTCATTTGCAGACGATACGCAATTGCTTCATTATTTTAACCCAGATAATGTCAATAATACTACTCAAATTTTACAAAACGATGTTAATAAATTAATTAAATACTCTTTAGATCACAATCTACTTATTAATCTAATCTAAAATGTTATTATTTTGCGCACAAAGAAAAACATACAATGTAACACAGCTCTTGAACATTCAGATAAATAACCAAATCTTGCAATTTTCTGATTCTGCAAAAATTCTTGGTGTTGTTTTTGATACAAAATTAAGGTTTATTGAACATGTTAAAAGTCTATCTCAGAAAACCTACCTACGGCTGCGCACTCTTATAGCAAACAGGTATTTACTAAATTTTAAGATGCGTAAAAAACTATGTGAAGCATTGGTCATATCTATACTAAATTATTGTAATATCGTATACTATACTTGTTTAGACAATTTCACTAAAAACGTTATTCAAGTTATTCAGAACAATTGTATACGATTCATTTATAATAAATATATATAAATTTGATCATGTATCGGCGAAATATCCCGTTCTAAACTGGTTAAAAATTAATGACATGGTCAAGTATCACTATTCAGTTTTTGTTCACAAATTGCTGCTCACGTCTAAACCTTATTACTTGAAGAAAAAAATTTCATTTAATAATGATGTTCACTGTAGAACTCTCAGAGAAAATAATAGAATACCCCTGCATACGTCTACACTTTTTAAACGCAGTTTTTCTTACAATGTTGCTATTATTCATAATAACCTTCCTAAAGTATATAAAGAATTTTCATTACCTGTCTTTCGACAAAAAGTTAAAACATTACTCAACCCTCCAAACATATAATTTACGTAATCATTCATTTCTTTTTTATTCCATCTTTAATTCAGATTAATCATTTTTTGCTGCATTTGGGTTTGGAAAGTATGCCTTTTTCTCTTTTTTTAAAATTTTACTTTTGATGTAATGAACCAAATCTGTTTGTGGATAGTGTATTCTTTTGAACATCTGCTAGAGACTATATGGTTAAGTGTAAGAGTAGCAGCATGCTAAACTTCGCCATATAAGTCTGACATTTGGCTATACTACAATGTAATTGTGGATAAATAAAGACGTCTATTATTATTATTATGTTCTATCCATAAATGGAGGGATCCCGAAATTCGCATATATTATAGCGATCCGGGTTGTAGCTCCCACCTCATGAAAAAAACATCTTTTAAGTTTTTCAATCTACAAATAGCAGGGGAGTTTCACGAAACTGTTGAACACAGCTCATGAAAGTTCTTGAGGTAAGGCTTGTTCTTGGCGACTAATTATCACAAAACATCAAGGGAATAATGTCAAGGAGTTAACACATAGCATGTAATTTCTAGTCACGAAGCGCTTCTATCAGTACTGCTCCAAATGATATTTTTTAGAACAGGTCCCAAAAAAATTAGCCCTCAATTTGTTTATACAAAATTATGTGCTGAATGCTGTCTGACGCTATCCTTAATTTTGACTCTTATATATTGGCGCCTGAGAAGGTGCCAATATGGTCCGGGGTTCTGGGCAGTTAGGTTTTTCAACAAATTTCCGATAAATATAAGATTTCAGTTTTTAAATGATTTAAAGATTCGTATTAGACATTTTTTGATCCAAAATGCTTTATAGAAAATCGGTTATTTCAAATTTTTTTTCAGGACTTTTTAAAATTGTGTTGTGCTCCAAAATACTCAGCACCAAAGAGCAGTATAAAATTTGAAAAACATCTACAGTAAGATGTTAGTAGATCTAAAAATGCTTGTAATATTTAATATGATTTAGAAGTCATTTCTCTAATGTGTGTTTTTAAAGTTAATTTTTTATCAAAAGTTGTACCTAAAACCCTAACTGTATCAGTTCTCACGAGGTCACGGCTTTCAACTTTATATTCATACATGAGAGAATTTGAACTACTGCTAAAGCTCATCTGGTAGCATCTTAGGACCGATGTTCAATATGAATCGTTCATGTTATTTTGGGATGTATTTTTTACACTATAATATTGCCAATGTTTTATATCATTCTGTATACCAGTCAGCAAAAAATGTTTTTCAGAATATACCAGGTGATGCGCGAACGCAAATCGGCTTCATATGCTACGATTCTGCGTTGCATTTTTACGCCCTGCCTGAGGACGCATCTCGACCCCACGAGATGACTGTACTTGATATCGATGAGGTTTTCTTACCTACACCCGATAATTTGTTAGTCAACCTCAAAGATAAAAGGGAAATGGTCCGTGAATTATTGGAGCAACTACCACACAGGTAATTTACTTTTACTCTCTACCCTACCACTTTTGTCGCGTTATTCAATGCCAAACAATAAATATCAGCCATCTTTCAAAAGCTATTACAAGATTGATATCGAATAGAAATCCTAGTGAACATCTGGCAATACATTATCAAACATTAAAAACATTTCGGTAGGTGTGCCACAGGGTAGCAAATTAGGTCCATTATTATTTATTTTACGAGTATATATTAACGATATTCCTGATATTTTGACAACACTGCAAAATTCAACTATTTGCTGATGATACATATATATATCAAATAAAGACATTGAAACTGCAATAGAGCTGTTAAATACTCGTAATGATATGAAAAACGTAATAAATTGGTTAAATGTAAATAAACTTAAACTAAACACAAACAAAACAAAATATACAGGGTATCCGCAAAGTTGGGGTTTTCCTTTACACGACGTGTAGATCTTGAAAACATAAGCAATTTTTCTTAGTACCATATACACCAATGTTTTAAGGGAACCGAGATAAAGGGCTCTGCAACATCAAAAATATCTGAATACCGTCCTGTAGCCGCGACCCGCGACATCACCGAGTGGTACAAGGTCACTGGCTCAACCCGACGACAGAACTGGGTCGGGGTCAGTGTGTCAGGTCAGTATGCAACCTTCAACCGACGGTTACGGTCACGCGTGTAGAGGTAAACGAACCCGTATAATCGATTGCGTTTCAAAAAAAAATAATAATGGCACACTCATACACCAATAATGAACTCGTTGATATGTTGTTAATTTATGGCGAATGTCTTCAAAATGCTACAGAGGCTTCGCGAGTGTATGCAGATCGTTTCCCTAGACGACATCATCCAAGGTCCCGCAGATTTGTGTACCTGGTCCAGAGAGTCAGGGATACGGGCCATTTGGAGGAATTTCGAGGTGGGCACAGTGGGAGGCCTAGACAACCACGAATGGTGCAAGTTGAGGAAGAACTACTGAATCGCGTAGACGAGAATCCCTCAACAAGCACTAGAGACGTGGTTAGAGAAGTGCAAGTATCAAAAACTAAAGTGTGGCAAACGCTGCGTGAAGAGGGGGTGTATCCGTTTCACGTCCAACGTGTACAAGCCCTTCAACCTGACGATTTTCCAGCAAGAGTGCGGTTTTGTGAGTGGTTGTTGCATCAACATGACAATAATCCGGACTTTTTGAAGTGCATATTGGTGACAGACGAATCTACGTTCATGCGTAATGGGGTGATAACTTTCGCAACACTCATGTTTGATCAGTAGAAAATCCGCACGCTGTCAGGCGGGCTCATTTTCAACAAACATTTTCGGTGAATGTTTGGGCTGGCATGGTGAACGGTATGCTCATTGGACCATTTATTCTCCCAAATCAATTGGACGGGATGCAATACCTAGACTTTTTACGCAACATTTTGCCTGCCTTGTTACAAGATGTGCCATTAAGTGTAAGACAATCAATGTGGTTTCTGCAGGTGGATCGGACGTAATGGACCCGTAGCGTGGCCTCCGCGATCTCCAGACTTAACACCATGTGATTTTTTTCTTTGGGGAGAAATGAAACGCTTAGTGTTTAAAACTGAAGTGCATACGGTTGACAAACTTCGTCTCAGAATTGAACAAGCTGGTGCTTTCTTTCGGGGGAGGGACTCCATTCTCAAAGCCTGCACCGATGCTTGGCTACGTCGTGCACGCACCTGTGTTTTTGAATCAAACGGCGATAACTTCGAACAATACCTATAAAGTACGTTTACCTAAAAACTGAAAACGCGGCAACGCCGTCATATTTGTTACCTCTGTTCGTGGTCTGCACCACCGCCTGCGTCTGCTCGGTAGCGCATCAGCTAATTTCATTTTCTGCTGGAGCGGTATGATTTCTGGCAGAGACGTACTTAGCCCTTCTCGTCAACTGGAGAGTGAGAACTGTTTCCTTTATTTTTTTACTTGGTCGCCGTCGTTTCACTACATATTACCTTTGTTATTTCAAGGGTAGTTGTTTCTAGGACAACCCCAACTTTGCGGACACCCTGTATACTAATAGAAAAATCTTTAGATTAAAATACGATAAATCTTACAATTAATCATGAAAAATTGTGTCAATCGAATCATTTAAATATTTGGGCATGAACGTAGACAGTAAATTAAAATTTGAAGGGCACTATGAACATATTATTTCAACAATGTCCAAGAAAATAAATTACATAGAATTTCGCATAGCCTAAGCGTTTATTCTTAGAATATTGTGTACAACACTATCATTCTTCCTCATTTGTTATATTGTCTCGACTATTTTGTTCACTGCAAATGAAACTGTATTTTCAAAATTACAAATATTACGAAATGATACTATAAGAATCATCTTAAATAAAAATAAACATACTAGAATAAATTTTATGCTGAAAGAACTACAATGTTTATATATCAAAAATTTCATAACCTACTTGGTTTTCATTTTCATATTCAAGTTAAAAAATCATCTTCTACCAAATCACTTAGAAAATTTTATTGTATTAAACAATGAGTGCCACAATTATTCTACTAGAGTAAGAACAGACTTTCATTTACAAAACTGCAGTAGCAATATAACGAGCAAGTCAGTATTTCAAAAACCTGAAACAAACAAATTAGCTTGCTATCTGAGAGAATTAGAACGTTTCCTATAACCGAACATAGTACTAATTTAACTAATATCTTTCAGAAATCGAGGTTCGGTCGTGACGTCATATGACATAAGTTCAGCTTCTGAGCCACGGCACTGACGCGGCCGTACCACTCAATGGGCCTTTCATATCGCATTCATCTTTAGCGCTTAAGCTGACTAGTCGCTATATATTGCTTGTACCTTGGAGATATTATAGATATACGATAAAATGGAAGGATGTTTTCTAATACTAAACGCCGCAATTGATGGAGTTTTTCCCAGCTATCCAATGGTGACCTTGAATTCGACAATGACCCCCTAAGTCTTTTGACGGTCAAGTAGATTTTTTTAAATAGAACCTCCCGTTGTTGACCTAGTAAATGAATAGAGCGGAAAATTGTACGTTCAGATATAGTCTTGACCATTCTTAATCTTTGACCTCATGGTCAAGATCAAATCTAGGTACGGTTATACATTCATTATTTATCATTCATCATTATTTAAATGGGCGATAGAGGGGGTTCAAAGAAGCAAAAAGTTGCATATAACATGGGGGTCGAAACGGCATTTTTTAGAGAAAAGCGACTTTAAAGTAAAATAAAATCTGACAACGCGGCAATACCAGACGCAAATTACGATGGAACGCAGTGTAAATAAAGATGGAGTTTGTTATTTTTGGCTCTTAGGTATTATTTCATTATTTGATAATGTACTCGTAAAATGCAAACAATACATTTTTCTGTTTTCTGGCTACGAAAATGGACGATCTTCACAAGATCTTGAAGGTTAAGGTCAGATCCAAAGGTCACTATTGGATATCCGGGGGAAATCATGAAAATAATGTCTCCGTAATTTCCCTACACGATCACTGGTTTTGAATCATCGTAACTGGGTTTGACCTTGGCCATGACCTCCTAAGGTCAAAATTCAAGAATGGTAAAGACCATATTTGAACGTAAAATTTTCCGCTCTTTGCTATTAAGTGGTCAAAAATGGTTCTTCCTTTTAAACTAATTCGACTTGACCTTCAATTGACCTTGAAGGGCATTGCTCAGGTCATCATTGGATAGCTGGGGAAAACTGTCAATTGCGGGGCTTAGTTTTCCGTACCATTAGTGGGGTTCCGAAACTTTTAAGACAGCCTGCATATGCCGAGTCGGGTTACGGTTTCCAGTGAGAACGGCCGCTTTTTCAATCTTCTTGACGTCATTATTTCTTTTACAGGTACGCGAATACGTACGACTCGAACTCCGCCCTAGGAGCCGCCTTGCAGGCTGCCTTCAAACTGATGGGCGCTACCGGAGGTCGAGTGACAGTGTTCCAAGCGTCGCTGCCGAACGTGGGGCCCGGGGCGCTGGTAGCCCGCGAGGACCCCCTCGTCGCACGTGGACACGCAGCTCCTCAATCCGGCCAATGACTTCTACAAAAGGCTGGCGCTGGAGTGCAGCGGACAACAGATCGCTGTCGACTTGTTCGTGGTGAATTCGACTTATGTAGATATAGCGACGATATCGGGTATCAGCAGGTAATACGAACCAGAAATGTAAATAATAATAATCTTTGTTGATATTGGGCATTGGTCAAAAAGGAAAAAAAAGAAAAGCTTCCAGTGGGCAAAAAAGTTCATGCTCGGCATTAATACTAAATGACACAAACCGGGCACATTGAAGAGATAAAGATACAGACAAGTCCAAATCACATGTAAATTACACTAAAATATATAAAGAAGATAAAATGTAGACATATCGCTGTTTCTCAAGAATAGTGAGACTATTCAAAAAAGCTTTTGATAAAAATTTTTACATTGAGCCATTTTAATTTGCTAAGCATTTGCCTAATTGGAGTATATTTATCTTTATTCAGTATTATTCTCATGCACTTATCTTGTAAAATTTGCAGTCTTTCAAAAATGGAACTATTTGCTAAATATAGAATAGTCTAACAATACAAGAAATTTGGAAGAATGATGGTATATAGATAATTTTTCTGCTATATGAACTCAGACATCCAGAAACTCTCGATAAATATCCCACTTTACTACTAATCTTATTTATAACTTTTTCATAATGAATATCAAAAATTAATCGAGAGTCAACAAAAACCCCCAGGTATTTAAAATTTTCTACGAATTCAATATCTTCACCATCAATATTCAGTTGAACATTTGTACATTGTTTTTTTCCGATTAACATAGCTTTCGTTTTACTTGTATTTAATTTTAGTCTGTTAGATGCTAACCATTTTGAGACAAGTTTCAAGTCTTCATTTATATAAGAGATACCAGTCTGAATATTTTTAGTACTTATATAAATCATAGTGTCATCGGCGAAAATCCGAATTTTGCATTTTTTGACTATGGCAGGTAAATCAACTATTTATAAAATAAAAAGAAGTGATCCCAGGATACTGCCCTGTGGAACACCCAACGTATTTTCAATTTTTGATGAAATCGTGTCATTAACTTTTGTAACTTGCATCCTTTTAGACAAATAATTTCTAAACCAATGTAAAACACTTCCTGATATACCATACGCCTTCAATTTACCTAACAAAGCGTGGCCTTGAATGATGCAATGTTCAAAAGTCTGGCGGTAAAGAACCTCATATCGTAATAATTATGTTCATCCCGGAAAATGTCGATCCAATTGTAGGGTATGCACATATTATGGTATCTAGTATCACATAGTTGTGGAACCTGACGTTCCTGTCATATTTATCAACGTTTTTTTTCTGACACGTATCAGGCACTCTAGGATGTACGCACAGAGTAGTGTTAATACACCCAGCCTGTACATACAATTGTTCCTATAGGGCGTGTTCGTGATGACACTGATGCATTCCCTCTGGGCAAGCAAACACTTCTGAGGAGCTGACTGAATGACCGCACAGTAACACCCTATAAGCCATATGAGTATGGAAATACTAATGATGTCCTTTATAGTTCTTTTCGGTTACCACGTAACGCGTTGTCATGTCAGTGAAAGCGCCGCCTTTCATCCGATCGTCGGAACTAAGCAGCGTTGGACATAGTTGGTATTTGGATGGTCTCACCACTTAGGAATTGTTATTTTTTATTTTTCATTTTTCACTTTCCACGCCTATGTGCCACCGCCTCGTTAAAGGACGGTTGGCACATAGATCGCTGTTTTTATTTGTAAACCAGAAATAGTCCATCAATTATGAATTAAAAACTAATCAAATCTCACGTATTTGACGATGAACTGTAAACTCGGTAAGCTTGATGTTTAGCATCAAAATACAGAGTGCACTATAAAAGTTTTGCAATACAGCTTTATTTACTGACTTGGTTCAAAGTAATTTCCACCACATTCCATAAACTTTCCACTACGTGACCACGATGCTATAGTCCGCATTTTACTCTGTCAATACGAATGAACAACAAAATCAATATTCAGCCCCATGTGTCCGTTTGTTCATATTGCAACACTTTTATAGTGCCCTTTGTTTCGAGATATGCTACGCAGGCTGTGTGATATTTCACGTATTATTTCTGACTACGATTTTGACATTAATTTATTGTTGAATAAAGAATGTCCATGTCAGATGTTTTTATCGGATCATATCAGTACGCGATGATGTAACAAAAAATGTACGATCGGTTACAAAGGCATTTCACCTGCTTGACCCAACTACTTAAGGCGGCTGCGACGCAGTGAGTTTCAAGCCGTTTACAAGGGTTCAGCTGCTTCGAAACTGACACTCCATTTTTTCAATATTTTTGAATGAAATTCATACAGTATGTTTAGAAGATAATTTCCCAGCGTGCTATAGGAGCACTTTTTGAAATTTGTTTTTGCACAAGTTTTATGATGGGTTGAAGTGCGCACTTTTTCTGTTCAACTTGGAAATTACTGCTCGGATTTTTATGAAATTTCCACACGGGGTTACTAGTATGCCAAAGCTTTGTAGTTTTAGTCCAATGGCAAGGGTGCTATAGGCAAAAAAGAAAAAGTAACAATTGCTGAAACTCCGTTTTTGACGTTACAAGGGTTCCTTATCACTGACATGAAAAAATGTACTGCTTAAAAAGTGGGGGTTGGGGGAAGGTGACTCTAAATGTTGCATCTTTGATATCAGTGAAACACGTTCTATTATTAAGAAGCTTCTGGTCCCAGTGATTACAAGAAATTTAAGTAACGAAAATCCGACGACAGTGGGGAAGAATGAATTCGGATATCACTAAAGTCAAGTATAGGGGAATTTAGCGTGGAACTTTAAAATTATCGATATGTCAAGGATATATGCTTTTGAGAACGATAATTTGGTAGATTTTATACCTGTATTTTCATTTGAATTTCATGACCCGTTACCGTTACCTTCAATTTGTGTTCTGCAGTTTGTGATATTTTTCTGGAAATAAGGAGGACATAAGTATGCCTAAGGTGCTATCAAAGCATTTGCGTTTGTGCAAGAATTATGGTGGGTTGAAATGCTTACTATTTGTGCTCAACTTCTTGATATTTTAAAAAGATCCTAGTGTTTAAAATCGAAAAAGTGGATCGTTAGCACCCTGTGGACTTTGTTTTTAGCACGCTGCAAGAGTTTAATTTGGAAATAATGAAAAATGAAACGTAAGCTGTGAAGTGCAAATCGGTTTTTGGGCGAAATTCGTATACTGTTTCGTCCTGCCAGTCCAAGCGACGCGACGGTGCGTTCCGACTAAGAAAAAATGTATTCAAATAATTTGATATCTTTAGTAAAATAAATTCAAGAACTCAAATGCAAATTCGTTTATTCATGTCAATAAACACAATTATGTTTACAAGGGTCATGTGGTACATGGTAACAATTGCACGAGGGTCATAAAAATATCTTATAACGTCAAAATAAGAGGAAACAGTTAGGTAGTTTTTGCAAAACAATAACCAGGTAGGCTTATACCTGGATTAAGTACATTTCTTGTCTACTGTAATAGGTAGATGGAGGCGATGCTGCCAGAAATGGATTTGTGCGACCAATAAACAAACCACAAGATTGAACTGCCATGTCCAATGATTTTGTATTGCCTTTCTTATTGCCTTACTAGAAAACTCTGTTGGGTATATGATGGAGTTTACTAGAACTTTACAGCTTGTTGTCTGCCTTCTTCTACAAACTTCGCCACATCGAGACGCTGTCAACCTTATCCTCCGATGAATGCGCCACAAAGTACAGTCCTGTGATTTGGTGACTTGTTCGATCTGCAAAATCTCGTCGTCACTTTTTTCAAGTTTCCCTAAAAATTCTAGCTTAGCAACCTCCAAATCAATGTCGTTCATGTCAGGTTTTTGAAAGAATTCGCCATAAAACTATTCATTTTCTTTAAACTCACTGCATTCGTAATTAAAATGGTCGCATATGACCTTTTATTGTCCATTATCAACCTTGATAAAAAAAGGCACTCAAGAACAGTCACACCAACAAGAGTACAGCACAACAATTCAACAACACAATATCGACGAACAATAACAAGGGGAGAAAAATACTAAAATACTTGCTGAGTACCAAAATAGGAAACAATTTACAGGCTAGATCGCTAATCGAAATCCGACTCTGTTATTATAAAAATTTACCTTGGTATGCACCAGCAGTCATCCTGTCCTCTTTTAAAGTAGCGCCGACAACCGTCTAGGGCCAGCCCACCGTCGTTTCCGTTTCACCCCCCCGTTACCTCAGCAGATGGTGCTCGTGATTGTAGGAGCCCCGTTAAATAACTATTAAGAATATTTTTGTGATGGAAATTTTAAATCTCTTTTTTCACTCAGGTTTAGTGGCGGTTGCATACATCACTTCCCTCTACTAAGGCCGAATAATATACCGATGAAGGAAGGTTTTTCGCGGAGTTTCAGACGCTATCTGACTAGGAAAATAGGATTTGAGGCTGTGATGAGAATCAGGTGTACGCGAGGCTTGGCGATACATTCGTTTCATGGGAACTTTTTTGTCAGGAGTACGGATCTTCTGTCGTTACCAAACATTAATCCAGATGCAGGTGAGTAACCTACTTCATTAAAGTAGTACTTGATATTCCATAATGTAGGACCGAAATTCTAATTGTTTATTTAAATTTACCTCTATTTTGGAATTATTGTCGTAAAGGGGGTTATGTTATTTGCTATAAATATGATAAATTTGGGTTTTGACTGTTCGAGTAATGTGAAAATAGCATCTATGGTATTTTTTGTTTTTGTTTGTTGATTTTTAGAAGTCTCCTAATCCAATTGATCTATTTTTGCTTGTTTTATGTTCCAGCTTTTGGTATGCAAGTATCTATCGAAGACAGCCTATCAGATGTACAGACGGTATGTTTTCAAGCAGCCTTGTTATACACATCAAGCAAAGGAGAGCGGCGGATTCGAGTCCATACTTTATGCTTACCTGTCGCCTCAACACTTCAGGATGTCATTTATTCTGCCGATCAAGAATGCGTCATTGGATTACTGACCAAAATGGCAGTCGATAGGTAAGAATATTCACGAATCATTATGTTTAAGTTTATTGAATCATTGATATAAACTAAGAATAGGATCGGATCTAATACTGATCCTTGAGGTCCCCTGCGTTTATATTTAATTTATTTGATATATAATGTCTTGTTAATTTTACAATTGATTACACTGGTCAACACTGGTTTTGCCACACGAACTTTGACAGCTAATTTTGTTTTATCAGTCTACCCTCATTATTACATGACAGCTGTCATATGTCTATTAGTCTCATATTTGTTGTGATACGGTAATACTCATAACTAGTACTACGGCAGTAAATTAACAGAAACGCTTACAAGTAAATCCTTATAAAAATATTTGTTGTTGAATTTGAACACTTTTTTGTGATTTATTAACCCTGTGAATATGTCGAGGAAGTGTAATAATGATCCTAACTCTTTTTGTTATGTCTGCGGAGAACTAACATTCAAAAAACAACGTCGAAATTTTACGAATCTTGTGTTGGAGTGTTATCACCAATGTTTTGGTTTTTCTGTCGCCCATCAAGACAAATCCTGGGCCCCTCATGTCTGTTGCATAACGTGTGTGAAAAATTTAACTGACTGGAAGAAAGGTGCACGACCTATGCCGTTTGCTGTACCCATGATATGGACTGAACAGCGAGATCACGTTTCAGATTGCTATTTTTGTCTCACAGACATAAAAGGTATAAATTACAAGAAAAAAACCACAGTTATTTACCCTAACTTATCTTCGGCTATAAGACCAGTCTCTCATTGTAAAAAATTGCCAGAACTAATACCAGTTGCAACTACGTCTGTTGAGAACAATTCACAACCGTCCACTTCAGGTGAATGTGTTGACGAGGACGATGACTTTGAGTTAAAAGGAATTGTAAACGAGCCACATTTGATAACTCAAGGAGACCTAAATGATTTGGTTCGGGATTTAAATTTGTCAAAAAAAGCAGTCAGAACTATTAGGATCACGTCTAAAAGAATGGAATTTGCTACATCATAATACAAAAGTTAGCTATTTTCGAAACCGTGATCAACACTTCAGAACGTATTTTTCTCAGGATGGAGATTTGGTGTTTTGCAATAACATAAATGAGATTATGAAAATGTTGGACATAGATTTTGATCTCTCTCAGTGGCGTTTATTCATTGATTCTTCGAAAGCAAGTCTAAAACCAGTGTTATTGCATAATGGAAATAAGCTTCCGTCTGTACCTCTGGCCCATGCTGCAAATATGAAAGAAACCTATGAAAATATGAAACTTTTACTTGAAAAAATAAATTAAAGTACATATTCCTTCAAAATCTGCGGTGATCTTAAAGTTGTTGCACTATTACTTGGACTTCAGCTGGGTTATACAAAGTTTTGCTGCTTTTTATGTGAATGGGATAGCCGAGACAGAACTAATCACTATATAAAAAAAACATGGCCTACGCGTGCATCGTTAGTTCCTGGGCAAAAAAACGTAAAGTATTTACCCTTTGTACAGCCAAATAATGTGCTTCTACCACCATTGCATATCAAATTAGGATTAATAAAAAATTTGTGAAGGCAATGGATCGCAATGGAGTGGATTTTTGTATCTAAAAGAAAAATTCCCTAAAATAAGTGATGCAAAGATAAAAGAGGGTATTTTTGTTGGCCCTCAAATTAGGGAGTTAATAAAAGATTCAAGATTTGAAGAAACATTAAGCGATTTAGAAACATCTGCATGGAAAGCTTTTAAAAATGTTGTTTCAAATTTTTTGGGTAACCACAAGAGTGACAGCTACAGAGAGTTGGTTAGCGAGCTATTATTGTCATATCAAGCATTGGGTTGCAACATGTCACTTAAGATCCATTTTTTAGACTCGCACCTGGATTTTTTTCCTGACAATTTAGGGGCTGTCAGCGACGAGCACGGTGAGAGGTTCCATCAGGACATTTCTAATATGGAAAAGCGGTACCAGGGCAAATGGAGCCCAAATATGTTAGCAGATTACTGCTGGACAATTAAAAGGGACCAACCAGAAGCTAAATATTCAAGAAAATCTTAGATTATTAAGTCATTTATAAAAAAAAATAACTTTTGATTTACGAGATCTGTGTTTTTTCTTAATATTTTAAATTACTCAATAGAATAAAATCCTTGTCTAGCAATTTTTTTTAACTGTTTATTTTTTCTTGCAATCACATTGTTGACCACTGTTATTTATGTTTTAAAATGATTGAGTTCCAGTACACAACCATATATGTTTAATTCGATTATTAAATTATACAGTCAAAAGCCTTGGAATAGTCGCAAAAATAGCTATTGAAATTTGTTTATTGCTTAAATTTGACTATATTGGAGTAATGCATCCACATTTTTTTGTTTGTTTTTGAAATCCAAATTGATTGCCACTTATAATTTTTTTAGTTTTTAGAAAGTCTCTTAATCTAATTTGAACTATTTTTTTTTATTATATTTGCTACAACATTAATCTTATGGTTCTATAATTTTCTGGACCTCCTTTGTAAATAGGAATAACTATTGGTGTTTTTAAAAATTCTGGCCAAACACATATTTTAAGTTCTGTGAGCGTATCAAGAGCATCAGGTGAAAGATTAGCAATACCATTTAAAGAAACTTCATGAATGCCTGATGATTTTTTATTTTTGATAGATGACTTAAGAAAAAAATGGTGCGCCAATGGTTTTTTGCCAAGTTAAAACTATTTTTGAATTCCCCGCCATTTTTGAGTAAAAAAATAAAAACCGTTCTATTGTCTAACTTGCAAAATTATTATTAATTTAATTGGATAAATTAACACATTAGGGGTAATGAATAACAACAACTGACAACATAAACATAACATTAAAACCAACGAAAAGATTACAAAATTGTTGAAAATGGCCCCCTTCACTTAGTATGCATAGCCCCACAAAAAGAAGTCTAAACTGTTGAGGTCTGGGGACCTTGGTGGCCATTCTTGGAGCCCAGCGCGGCCAATCGAACGATTTGGATAAATAGTTTGTAAATAATAACGAACCGCCACACTGAAATGCGCTGGTGCACCATCATGCATGTACCACATTTTATTTCTTATTACTAACGGAACATCATCAAGCAGCAAAGGCAACTGTTGTTGAAGAAAATTGAGGTAAGACTGTCGGTCAAGTCGTCCCAGCAAGAAGAATCGGCCAATAAAGTGGTTGCGAATAATTCCTGCCCATACGTTAACCGAAAATTGGTGTTGGAAATGGGTTTCGGTTACGACATAGGGATTTTCTTCTGTCCACAAATGATTATTGTGGAAATTCTGAATGGCATTTCGAGAAAAATTAGCTTCGTCCGTGAACAGAATCATTGATTCAAATTGCGGATTTTGTGTAATTGTTTGAAGATACAACTGACAAAAGGCCTTGGAAAGTCAATGGGAAGTAATGCCTGTACTCTTAAAATATGGTAAGGATATAACAAAAAATCCACTAAAATTCTCCAAACAATTTGATGGCAAATATTTAAGTGTCCAGCGTACTCGTTTCAGGATGTTCTTCGACTTCGAGCAGCACTGCTTCCTCAATTTCAGGTGTTCTCACACTTAGAGGTATACCTTCAGATGTTCCTTTTCTTACAGAACCAGTTTCAACAAGACGACGAAAAGGTTCGACTATCTGGCAAAGCACGATCGGGGTATCTCTGGTCATAAATCCGTCTGACTTGCTCACCATTACCGTCGGCAAGGCCATATACGTAATGCATTTCCGCCGTTTCTAATTCGCCATTATTAACAAGATTGTAAAAACTAAATAATGAAAAAGATGTCACAGCAAATAGATTGGAATAACAAAGACTTGTCAATCGTCAAAAGCCAGTGACATATTCCAGAGCAACTAGATATTTATTCTAAATTGCATTCTTCAATTATTACATTAATTTTCTCGGACAATAGAACGGTTTTCATTTTTTTACTCAAAAATGTCGCATCGAAGGAAAACAATTCAAGAGAGATCATTTGTTTTAAATTGAACGGGGAATTCAAATATAATTTTTCTTTGGCATAAACCATTGGCGTAACATTTTTTTCTTAAAAAATACCGAAGTCCTACGCACAGCGCTGTTAAAGCTAAAAATTATTTTTGCATTGAAAAATATGCAAATTTATTAACTTTCACTGCGTACTAAATATCAGTGAAATATCTGAAGCGTTTCTGAAAATATGAATTAATTGCCATTTTTTTCCTAATACTTCAACACCCCGAGTTTTTGTAAGGAAAAATTCTTGGACCATAGTTTATAAAGCAAACTAACATTAATTTTTCATGTAGATTTATACCCTTAAATATTCGCATATCATTAAGGAACACCCTGTATATTTGTACGCTTTATAAATCCATCTTTATATAATAATTATGTAGGAAGTATTTTTCACGTGAATCACAATGTATTTTCAGGTCGCTGCAAGCGAGTGTTTCGGATGCCAGAGAAGCATTCATCAACGTCGCCATCGATATTCTGTCCAGTTACAAGATGTCGCTGAATATGAACGGGCCGTCAAGTGGTCTTTTGGCGCCCACCTGTTTGAAGTTGCTGCCTCTGTACATATCGGCAATAATGAAGCACACAGCGTTCAGAACAGGTGAGGAGGTTATTGGTTTCATACTTGCCTTGAAATGTGATCCAATGATGTTTAAGGCCATGGTGCATAACTGGTTTTAACCTGATGTTTCTCAATGACTACTGATGTTCTATATATCGACTTCTAGACGATTTACCAGGATGCTTCAGGTTCTGACCAGGGTTGAGGAATATCATGAGTTTTTTTTTGTTTCTGACAAATTTTTGATGTAAAAAAAACAGCCTCAAGCAGGTCGACTCTGCACGTATTATTAGTATCATACTTCCCTTATAACAGCCTATTCCGAGAATGCTTAAGCTTATCATGCATAACTAGTTCTAACCCGGTGTTTCTCAAAGAAAACTAGCTTCTACGCTATTTACCACGATACTTGTTTGATCTGACCATGGTTAATAAAAATTATGATCTGTTTTTGTTTCTGGCAGATATTTTTTATTGAAAAAATGGCGTCACTCAGGTTGACTCTGCACTTTACTCGCAATGCTGACCTCAGTTCATAAAGGCTTATGTTAGTCCCATTAAGCTAGCTACAAACATGTATAACAAAAAAAATTTAATAATAATAATAATAATAATAACCGTCTTTATTATTGACATAAGACATTGGCAAAATGGTAAGTGAACATAAGTACATCCAGTGTCAATAAAAGGCGAAGTTCAGTTTGATTAGTACACAGTACCAACAACATGCTCTTCCACTTAGCCCAGTATCCTCTACGACATATGACATCCGATAAACCGATAATACATACATGTCACTATAAAAGAGGGACATACCTACACGCTAACAAAAAAAAAACAATCATTCATTCATTCATGCGGTGCTACTGTTTTTTCAGCAGTTCCTTTTTAAACATGGCTTTGAAGTTATCTATTCTAGAAAATTTTAGTTCCTTCCGGACTGAGTTGTAGACTTTATATATTTGGTATGTGAAGCTCCGTTTGAAGATTGACGTTCTAAACTTGGGTGGCGAAATAAGACCCTTACTTCTTACGTTAATGTTATGAACGTCAGTCCGGTAGGTTATTTTTTGATAAAGATATTGTGGTGTTCTGACTAAAATTAATTTATGATAAAAACAGCAGAGTGGAGGAGCCTACGATTTTCCATATTTAACCAACCTGCATCTTTCAATTTGTGAGATATTCTATGTCTCCTCTGTATACCAAATGCAAGGCGCAAGCATGAGTTTTGAACCAGTTGAACTTTACGTCGATACAGGTTAGTTAAGTGTGGGCCGTAAAGCACATCAGCGTAGTTGAATAAAGATAATACTAAAGTATCACATAGCATGATCTTAAGTTTTATTGAGAGAAATTTCCGTCTACCGTAAATAAATTTCAACGACAAATATGCTCCTGCATAATTTTGTTGATGTGATACTCAAATCGAAGATTACTATCAATCACAACACCTAAATTTTTTACATTGTCCATTATTTTGAGAGTTACACCATTTATCTCAATTTTAATAAGATTCTCTATAACATTTTTACGTTGTCTAGGTCCAAAAACAATTACGTGAGACTTGATGGATTTATTAAAAGACAGTGGCGTGTCGCACATTCTACAAAGGAGTTTAGCTCATTATTAATGATCAACGAGAAACGATCCATCAATTGTGGGGGGAAGCTGCAATAGATTTGGGTGTCATCAGCGTAAAAATGCACATTACATAGACTAAGGAAGTGCATGAAATTAGATGTATAAATTAGAAAAAGGAGTGGTCCAAGTATGGACCCTTGGGGTACGCCGGATTTCAAATTTAAAGATAAAGACTGAACTCCATTTAAAACAACTGTTTGTTTCCGCTTAGTGAAGTAGCACTGAAATAAATCTATAGCGTTTTGAGAAAGACCAATATGATGTAAAATAGCAAGCATTAATTGATGGTTTAAAGTGTCAAACGCTCTGCTGAAATCCAGCAGAACAAGAACAGTACACTCGCCACGATCTGTAGCTCTAATTATGTCGTCTGTTACATGAAGTAAAGACGCCGTACAGCTATGATTTTTCCTAAATCCAGACTGTACAATTGGCAGTAATGAAAATTGTGACAAATGATAAGAAAGTTGCTCCTCCATTGCACGCTCCAGTAATTTAGAGAAAAATGGTAAAACACTAATCCCTCTGAGATCTTTAAGATCTGAAGGATTAGGTTTTTTTGGCAGAACACAGACATTTGCTTGCTTCCACAGATCAGGGAACTGATTATGCGTAAAACAAAAATTAATTATATGAGGGCAACATAGTTTAATAAAATTTAAATTAAAACTATCGCAACCACGAGCATTAGTTTTAATACGGCAAATTGCTTCATAAACAAATAAATCATTAACTTCTTTGAATTCAAAATTTGAAGAATTCCTCCTAGTATTTCTGTAGAAATTTATTAAGTTAGGAGAAGGCTTTATATTAATGTTAACAAAAAAATTATTAAGTTCATTGACATCATTAAAGGAATTTGGAATGGTGTTATCCTTTTGAGAGACTATTCCATTGTTCCTTAACCTTTTCCACATTTCTGTTGAACTGCAACTTTCTAATATGTATGTATAATAAGATTTTTTTTTCTCTGATGATAGCAGCATTAACTAAATTACGCAAGTCCTGATAATATCGCAAATGAGCATTCAGTCCTGTTCTTCTAAATCTAAGCAGCGCCCTGTCCCTGAGATTCTGCATTCGCTTCACCACATCTGTAAGCCATGGGGCTCTAGGTTTAGTAACTCTCATTGATACCAAAGGAAAATGCCTATCAAAAAGGTTTGTAAGCAGGTTTGTAAGAAACGCAACTTTAGAGTCGGCGCTATATTGGTCAAATAGCATGAAAAACGGGGTTGCAAATAGATCCCTGCAAAAACTTCATTAAAGTTTTTATATGAGCGAATAGTAATGATTTTAGGTTTATTTCTATTAATACCAAATAGGCCCGTAAACAGTTGGTACTTACTCCATAGACCCCATCCATTTGATAACGCTAATGCTAGTTTGTTTCCTTCTCATCCATCTGGCAACGCTGCTGAACCACAGCGGTCCAGTACGTTAATAACGCCAGTCACGATATTATAACATCACACAGACTAGAGATAGCAGGTTAAACTGCGTAAGGGATACATGTATTGTATGAAGCGAATCTTATCGCCAAGGATGGTGGTGCTCTCGGAAATCTAGTTGGCGTAAAACATGGTGCAGAGCGTATGCGCATTTAAAAATGTCATCATAACCTGCTGCAATCTGCATGTGTATTTCACTCATGTTTTGCCATGCTTTGTAGTTTCATTACTTCTTGGTTTATTGACATTATCTAGTATTTCTGCTAGCAACTCGTCCTCTCCTGGTATAATTATAATAAATAATATAATGAAAAATATAAAAATACATCGGTTGCTTTTGATAAAACTCCAAAACAGATGGAGCTCTATCGCTACGTAAAGGGCAAACTTAATGAAAGGATCCCGCAAGGTGAAAGTAACCTCAGAATTAAATATTTCAATGGGGTTCCGAAGATTGTTACTTTAAACGCATAACTGAACCCAATAACAGACCAAATTGTCATGAGAGACTTAAGCTAAGGTGCTCCTACCAGAACGTTCGTGGTCTCAATTCTAAGACGGTGTCATTCTTCAATGCAGTCAGTGACTACGAATTTGATTTAATTTGCTTGACTGAGACGTGGCTGTCTGTGAATGTGAGTGATAGTGAATTATTTCCGGCCGAATACTGTGTGTTCAGATGTGATCGTGACTTTATTCGATCTGGTCTAGTTTCCGGCGGAGGAGTCCTGATATCCATGAAACGCGATTTCCATGCAATTAGAATTGACGCTAGTGCTTTGAAACTTTCCGTCGATTGATACTGTATGTATTAGGCTTATTATTAACCATGAGCATTTTGTTATCTTTTCTATTTATATTCCACCTTCAATTAATTTGGACATGTTTAGTCAGTACCTTGAAGCTTTGGAAGTATTTAACAATGCATTCAGTAATTGTAAAATAATTGTTGCTGGTGTCTTTAATGTCGCATCATTCAACAGTGACGTTAATGATCAGAAGTCTCAATTAATGAGCAACTTTATTTCGTTTTTAGATTTAACTAATTTTAATAATATTCCAAATATAAATGGTCGAATACTGGATTTAATTTTAGCAAATATCGAAATAGAAGTCCTCAGAGATAATACACCTTCTGTTAAAGAGGACGTTCATCATCCTGCACTGATCATGGAATTCATTACATCCGGATCTCCAACGAAATTCCCATTTGCTAATTCTCCACGGTTTAACTTTCGCAAAGCTAACTTTCCTGAAATGTACACAGCCTTGCAAGATGCTAATTGGACGGAGGTGATCAGTGCAGTTAATGTTGATGTCGCTTGTACCGCCTTGTATTCAGTTATCAATAACATCTTTGAGGTCCATGTCCCTAAATGTAAAAATAAAATGTTTTCGTATCCCCCATAGTTCACACGTGAAATTATACTTAATATCAAGAAGAAGGACATAGCAAGAAGGAACTGGAAACGTGACGGTACTAAGTTTTCTTATGATCAGTTCAGTAATTTTACGAAGCTCATTAAGAACCAGATCAGTGTTGCCTACTCCGCTTACGTCCAATCGGTTGAGGATGCCATTGCCAATGATCCTAGCAAATTCTGGTCATTCGCCCAGATCAAAAAACAGCAATCTAGAATCCCCCCAAGGATGACGCTTAACGGCAATGTCTGCGATACGTCTCAGGATATAGTGGACAGTTTTGCTACCTTCTTTTCAACAGTTTTTATCCAGTCTGGTCTACTAGGGTCATTTCCTCCAACGATTAATTCTACCGATATCATTTATTTAAAAAATATGAGTGAAGAAAACGTAATCAGGGCTTCGAAAAGATTAAAGAACAAAATGACGTCTGGATGTGATGGTATTCCAAGTTTTTTCGTTAAAGATTGCATTCATATACTAGCGAAACCGCTGGCTTCCTATTTCAACCTAATTCTAAAATCAGAGACATATCCAAATATCTGGAAGACCTCTAAAATATGTCCTATTCACAAAAGTGGAGATATCTCTGATATTTCCAACTATCGCGAAATAGCAATCCTGTGCAATTTCAGCAAGTTGTTTGAGATCATCGCTTATGAAACGGTTTACTGCTCGGTCAGGGGTGCAGTCTCTATTAATCAGCATGGGTTTATGAGAGGCAGATCTACGGTCACGAACTTGGCTCTAATTACTCAGTACATTTCTGAAGTACTGGACGGTCAGGGACAAGTTGATGTCATCTACACAGATATTCAGAAGGCGTTTGATCAAGTTGATCATTATGCACTTCTGGATAAGCTTAAAACAGTGGGCATGTCTGATGCAATGCTGTCGCTCATGAATTCATATTTGAGGGATAGAAGGTTATTCGTCGAATACGGTGGTCATAGGTCCAGTTACTATCGGGCCACGTCCGGGGTACCTCAAGGGTCAAATCTAGGTCCATTATTGTTTTTGATATTTATCAATGACTTGTCTTTTGAACTGAAGTGTTTCCATTTGTTTTTCGCTGATGACCTTAAAATCTGCACGTCAGTCAAGACAATCGAGGATTGCGTCATGTTGCAAGATGACTTAGCTCTAATTTCTTCATGGTTTTCACGAAACTGTCTCAGTCTGAATGTTTACGAAATGTAAAGTTATGACATACAAGAAAGGTTAACTATTTAATTTATGATAATTATAACATCAATGGTCAGGTTATAGACAGATGCACCTCTTATAGAGACCTTGGAGTCACTTTTGATACCAAGCTAACGTTTTCTGAGCATATACTCAATATCTCGTCGGCTGCCACTCGACTACTTGGTTTCTGTATCAGAAACTGGAAGGGTTTCTTCAATGTTGATACATTAATGACTTTATTTTTTACTTTTGTCAGGAGCAAGTTTGAGTATGCGACTCTGATCTGGTCTCCTATATACAAAATTCTGTAGTGATCCTTGCTGCCATTCAACGTAAAGCTTTAAAGTATTTGCACCTTAAATGCACAGGTTCTTATCCAGAAAGAGGTTCACAATAAAATTGACTGTCAAAATTTACTTGAAAAAATATGTTTCCGCGTTCCAAGGCAAGGGAGTCGACAACAAACGGCATTCTATTGTCAAGCTGGTCGTACAAATGTTATGACAAAATCGCCAATTAATCCCATGTGCTGCGTCATGAACAGATCATCCAGTCTTATTTAGAATGTGTGATACTATAGATTTAAGTCCAAGAACTATGTCTCTTTAATTGTTATTTTTTTCAGTATTTCCTGTAATTGGGTTTCACCTGTTGGAACTAAATAAATAAATAAATAATTACTCTTTTGTTAAACTGTCATGGTAAACAGTGTATGTTGTCAGCTGAATCGATAATGGTTGATAAAAAAACTTGGTGCACACTGTGCACTGAATGTCAAGGTGACATATAAAAAATATTGGCCATTCACCGTATACCGGGTGCGCCATCTTTTATCTCGGTATTGAAACATCGAATGACTTTGATATGTACCAACCGAGTGATTAGGTTATACGTGTTTCTGAAACGTCAATTTACTACAATTTTAGTCGTGAATCGCTTTAAACCGAAGCAACGCGCCGAAATAGTCACAATGTACATTGAAAATCGTCGTTCGGTTATATTAACGCATCGTGCATATCGTCGAAAATATCGTGGCAAACAGGCACACAGACAACACTATCCGTCGTTTGGTTTCGAATTTTCTAGAGTACGGGACAGTGGGAGATCGTCGACATACCGTTCATCAACGACCAAGACGTTGCATTGAATTGGTTGAAGCGGTCAGAGACAGCGTTGCCCAGAACCCAAAAGTATCGTATCGTCAGCGCGCTCAGCATTTTGGCATCAGTGGAACCACGTTGCGGCGCATTTTGAAGGATGATTTGCATTTGTTTCCTTATAAGGTGCAGTTAACAAAAAAAATATTGCCAACTGACCGTCCACGTCGCTTGCAATACGCCGAAACAGTCGATCGCATGGTTGATGCTGAACCTGATTTTTGGAAGCAAATTGTGATGGCCCACGAGGCCCATTTGACGCTCTCTGGCGGCGTTAATAAGCAAAACTGTCGCATTTGGGGAACGGAAAATCCACATGAGATCCATGACCGGAAAGTGACTGTTTGGGCCGGCGTTTGCGCCAAAACCATCATTGGGCCATTTTTCTCTAACGAAAACGAAACAGTCGATGGAAATCGATATAGGTGGCCGTTGGCTTATTATGTCTGCCCACAAATCTTGATGGTTACTGGTTTCAACAAGACGATGCGCCATGCCACACTGCAAATGAAACAATCCAGTTTCTGCAACGAAAATTCCCTGGACATCTGATGTCAAAAAGAGGCGACATTGACTGGCCACCCAGGTCTCCAGATTTGACCCCACCGGACTTCTTCTTGTGGGGTTATTTGAAAAGTCAAGTGTACGCCAGCAAACCCCAGACCACTGAAGAACTCAAGGCAAACATTCGTACCGCAATCGCCGCTATACCACCAGAGATGCTCGAAAAAGTAATGGAAAACGCAGCAAAACGGGCACATTTTGTTTTGGCCAATAAAGGTGGCCACTTGATAGACGTTGTGTTAAAAAACTAGTCCCAATAAATTGTAAAGCACTATATTTAATAAAAATACCCGATATACAGAAATCAGTTTTTCGTTTTCAAAGTCATTTCATGTTTACATACCGACATAAAAGATGGCGCACCCTGTATTTGTAGAGCTTTTGCTCTACAGAGGAGGTGTGTTTGGTACATAGCAAGCCTGAAGTACAGAGATCCCCGTTGGATAAGAATTCATAAAATTAATGACTGCCCTGTGCTTACATTTATTACGGTCTCATTCATGTCAAGAGTCACGCATATACAACCCACCAAGAAATTCACTCATACAATATTCGAAATTAGTCAAACTACTACATAAATCATCACAGAATCACTAAAACCCGAAATGGCTTGAAACTTTTAGTACCTTACCTCATCAGAGAAGATATGACGGTTTTAGTGGGTTTATGAAGAATTACTTTTATCATGAGCTTTCTTTGATATCCATGAATTTATGACTTACGACTTCTCGGTTTTGACATAGCTTTCCTATTTCTTTGCTACCCTTCTAGTCATTATATTTTGCCGTTGTTCGTCTTATTTATAATGTCGTATTTTTGTTTGTTTGTTTCAGATTTATTTAGCATTAATGCTACAATATTCATATTACACAGTATATCACAAAATATATTACGTCTTCAAGACTACATATTATTATACAAAATTTTACTACTATGAATTCTGGTTTTCCATGAGATATTTTTTCAATTTCCCTTTGAACATTTTCAAACTGACACACATCTTGATATCATTACTTAATTTATTAAATTCGTACAATCCCTTTTGAAATACTGACTTGCTCTTATATTGCTACTGCAGTTTTGTAAATGAAAGTCTATACTTCCTCTAGTAGAATAATTGTGGCACTCATTGTTCAATACAATAAAATTTTCTAAGTGATTTGGTAGAGATGATTTTTTAACTTGAATATGAAAATGAAAACCAAGTAGGCTATGAAATTTTGATATTTAACCATTGTAGTTCTTTCAGCATAAAATTTATTTAAGTATATTTATTTTTATTTAAGATGATTCTCATAGCTTGATTTTGTAATTTTGAAAATACAGTTTCATTTGCAGTGAGCAAAATAGTCGAACAATATAACAAATGAGGAAGAATGATAGTGTTGTACCCAATTTTTTTAGAATAAACGCTTAGGCTATGCGAGATCCTATAAAAGTAATTTATTTTCTTGGATATTTTTGAAATAATATATTCATAGTGCCCTTCAAATTTTAATTTACAATCTACGTATATGCCCAAATATTTAAATGATTCGATTTAAGAGCCTACTTACAGTTTCAATGTCTTTATTTGATATATGTATATATTAATGTATCATCAGCAAATAGTTGAATTTTGCAGTGGTGTTTGTTATTTGAGTATATACCTTTATATTTTGCTCTGACCTGTGTAAGCACATCACGCGCATTAACACCGATAAATATTATCATTATTTTCTTGTTTCAGCAATTCCAACCAGGATAGATGACCGTACAATGGCAATGATTGATATGAAAACGAAACCCCTTTATTTGCTCATGCAAATGATATATCCTGACCTCTACCAAGTACACGACTTGGAGAACCAAGAAATTATTTTGAACTCGAGGGGGAGTCTGTATCTTTACCACCTAAGCTTCAACTTTCAGCTAGATGGTTAGATAGTAAAGGTAAATCTCATTTAGATATTTCAAATTTTCGAATAATGAATGTATGATGTTTCTGTCAAAATATAAGCGGTAAGTAAAAGGCAGCATGGTTTCCGGCACCAGCGATCCACTATTCACTATTTCATGTAAATGTTGGCCGCGGCTCCGCTTTAGATGGCCATATGCACAAGATCCAATTTTGGCACACCCTCTCCAACATATCGGCAGGTATCTCACGAATAAATGCTTCAATATTGGCTTCCAGTGCGTCAATCGTTGCTGGTTTATCCATGTAGACATGGCCCCACAAGAAATAGTCCAACGGCGTTAAATCACACGAACTAGGCGGCCAATTGACGGGCCCCAAACGTGAGATAAACTGTTCACCGAACTCGCCTCTCAATAGGGCCATTGTTTCGTGTGCGGTGTGGCATGTGGCACCGTCTTGTTGAAACCACATGTCAGCCAAGTCCAGCTCTTCCATTTTGGGCAAAAAAGTTTGTTATCATCGCACGGTAGCGCTCGCCATTCACAGTTATGTTCCCGCCATTGTCGTATTTGAAGAAGTACGGCCCGATGATGCCACCGGCCCATAATCCACACCAAAAAGTGATTTTTTCGGGATGCGTCGGTAGCTCTTGCAATGCTTCTGCCTGGTCTTCACTCCAGATGCAGAAATTTTGCTTGTTAACGTACCCATTCAACCAGAAATGAGCTTCGTCGCTGAACACAATTTTTCGATAAAAATGTGGATCTTCCTCCAACTTTGCCAGCGCCCATTCACCAAATTGGAAACGTTGTGGGAGGTCGTGTGGCTTCAATTCTTGCACCAGCTGCATCTTATAAGGTTTTACACCCAAATCCTGTCGCACGTAGTGGAGTAACAGAGGCCCAATTGCTGCGAACGGCGGCGAATCGACATTTCACGGTCATCACTAACACTGGCGGATACAGCCGCAATATTTTCTTCAGTCCTCACTCTACGTCTGCGTGTTGGTGGTTTAATGTCCAATAATGTAAACTGGGTTCGAAATTTAGTCACAAGCTTCCGAATAGCTCCCTCAGTAGGCCGACCAAATTGCCCATAAATTGGAAGCAGTGCTCTTAACCGAGCATGAATTTTGATAGTAAAATTTGCAAGCGTTGTTCGTTCGTAAGTCGATTCATGGTTAAATTATAGACCAAACTGAACAAGTTTGACAATGACACAAGACACGATTCACGCGTCATCTGTCAAAAACAGTGTTGCCAAAAAGATACTACCAAAAAAATCACCCATTATTATGATTTTGCGAAGTTAGGTTATTTCACTGATTATTTTTATTTCATGGGTTTGAGTGATACCTTAATAATAATTTAGTGGGGAATTTTTGTTTTGAAAAAAAAACAGTTTTGAGTAGAATATCTTAAGGCAGGAACACCAAAGACCAAAGTATCATTCGAAAACAACCTAACCTGTTTTAACATAACCTAACTATTCATCTTTCAAATATGATCCATGATGCAACATGAAAAAGTCGTACTATCTTTGTCGGATACATGCAAATTAGCAATACAGTTTATTTAGACAATAAAATTCTGTTTGTCTCTGTCTAACATATCTGAAACTTCATTAAAAATATTCACCAATCGCTGTCGTTTGTCTTTACTACAGACTAAAATGATGACGTCATCTTTCGTGATTTCAACTATAGACAGAGACAAACAGAATATTATTGTCTAAACAAACTGTATTGCTATTTTGCATGTATCCGACAAAGGTAGACGATGTTTTCATGTTGCATGATCGATCATATTTGAAAAATGAATAGTTAGGTTATTTTAAAGCAGGTTATGTTGTTTTCGAATAATACTGTGGTCTTTGGTGTTCCTGTATTGAGGTATTCTACTCATAACTGTTTTTTTCAAATCAAAAACTTCCCACTAAAATTATTATTAAGGTATCACTCAAAACCATGAAATAAAATGAAAATAAAAATAATCAGTGATATAACTTCGCAAAATCATAATATAAATTTGTTGTCATTATGTTTCTGACTCCTGATTTTATCATCGAGGTTCGGCGCCACGTACTAGAATGCGTGAATCTGGTTTACATGTTCTGTAACTTCAACTTTTCCCTTTTCAGGTGTCTTTTTACTGGACGCCGGCGACCAGATGATAATGCTGGTCTGCCAGAATGCACCGACAGCTTTCCTAAATGACGTGCTCAACGTGCCGAGCTACGCGCATATGCCTGACGACCTTTACGAATTGCCGACTTTAAACAATCTCAGGAACCAGCGGGTGCACTTCTTCATCTACTACCTGAACGAGGACAAGCCGTATTCGGCGCCGTTGCACATCATTAGGGACAACAGCAGCAATAGGGTGTTGTTTTACCAGCGTTTGGTGGAGGACAGGATGGAAAATGCGCTTTCGTATCACGAATTCCTGCAACATCTCAAAACTCAAGTAAAGTAATGGTTGGGTTTCATTCTAGGTCATTTTTCAATTTATTATATGGCGGTGGTTGGGCGGTTTAAAGCATGGTTCAGGTACAGTCACAGTTTATGCCCCTATGGGAGTTTGTACGGGGACTGCGGCTTTAAATTAACATCCCATGTAACTTTTTTATATGACGTTTCAGAAAAAAAGTTTTATACAAAAGTTATAGGGTCTAATACGAGGTTTTTCATATAATATTGTTTTTCGCCCCGGGAAAGTGCTATCGGATATCTTTTAAATGAAATCCCTCTATATTTTGGGCCAAATTACAGTCGCTTCTTTTTTATTCAAAATATATGTGTATATATTGTAGATCCTTTTAGCTTCAAGTACCACGGCAAGTGGCTATAACCAGCCGCGTAGTTGTGGTTAGGTGTCGCCTTGAGGACTCGAGGTTTTCTGGCAAATATACTACAAAAGAGTGGGATGGCTCTTGTTGGTGTCTTCGTATGTTGTTTAGTTCTTTTCCATTTTTCTTTCCTCAGGTTACACCCGTATCCAGATGTATGGGCATGTATATAAACTTTTGTGGTTGCATATGTGCATTTATTTCTGGCCTGATGAAGTCAATAAGCAGAAATACGTATTGCTCGGGTTACCTATCCTTTTTTTCTGCTCGATTCAACTTTTCTAAAATAAATTATCGTAAAACAAATAGAATCTAACGACTAGATAGAGCGAAAAATGCGCTTTAAAATATGTATAAAGTCAAAGTATTATAAATAAATTTTAGTGCAAAATACGTCATTTAAAATATAAATAAAAACAGCAAGAACTTTCCGATCAACCTAATATTAAAACCAAGCATCCGTTTTATTTATGGTTTCAAGGCTTTCAACTATACGATACATCTGCGTAAAGAAGAAACTGGCGATCGCTGAAAGATTGTGCGATATTATTTATGTAGATTAAGAAGAATAATGGACCTAGGTGGCTACCCTGAGGAACTCTCGATGATAGAGTAACGACTCTGGATTTATATATCAGCCTCAGCAAATTTTGTTGATATCAAAAGTCTTGCTGAAGTCGGTATAAATAGCATCGACTTTGAAATTTTTGTCGAAAGCATCGGAAACGACGTTTTTACAAATTGATATCCAGGCATCTTTTCGGAAAAGATCCATGCTCTTGCTGAATGATTACGTTTTTTACATCAAAAATGATGATATGATTAAATGATATAGAAGCTTCAAATTTTTGACAGAAGTAATAAAAATAAGTTCTACAATCCTTATATATTTGGAATAGATGAAGAGGGACTTTTTTCACCTGAAAATATACAGGGTTTTCCATTTAAAAAATACAACTTCTATTCGATAGCACTTTTCTGACACACCCGGTATACAAAAAAATATTGCTTTAAAAACTTTTAGATGCAGAATGTCAAGCTTTCGAAAATGTTTTATTTTCATTTTCTTCTGGACGTGCTACAAGAATTTTGCTTGAACTACAAAACTCATTACAATATCGATAAAGAACTACTTACAACATTGAAATCCTGTTTCAGGACATGCGATCTAAAAAAACGGAGAAATGTCAATAAAGCGTGAAAACAACAGATTCATAAGTTACGATATGAAAAAATAATCATGGTTCAAATTCTGTAATAAAGATTTAAAACTTATTTACGGTAATTCCATACTAATGGATGGAATAGATATTAAAAATCAAATATGGCGGTTGATCTAAGCTGAGATTAAATTTGCTACAGTTGAAATAATTATTCAGTGCTTTTCAAAAATCCCTCTTCTTTATTTTTTGAACTGCTAAAGTTAGCGAGCTGAAATTCCGGATGATGAAATTCGTGCACGAGTACTATATTAATGTATACGCGAAAGAGGTGTTTTAACCTTTCAAGATGGCGACTGGGCACCACCTTGGATAATTCTGTTTTAATGGAATGGGGGTCACGTGATGACCCATTTCGAACCTCTTTACGAGTTCTTTTCAGCAATAGAGTATAAATTTAATATTTTAAAAATGGCGGACTGGCGGGTTGAAGTATCAGTTGACCCCCATTCCATTTAAAAAAATTGCACAATTTTCAACTGCCACTTTTACGGTAAAACAAAAGTAAGTGAGGGTGGGACTTTTTGCACTGTATAATAAGCAACGGCTACCCCTGACCACCGCTAGACATTATTAGGTGCAAAATTATTGCTTAAACTCCGAATGACTGACTACCAGAAATCGAAAACCGAGTTCGAAACCATATTCGAACTGCTTCATCTATTATATGGTTTGTTAAATGTTCGCATTGTTAAAGAACCGAATTCGGTTTTTTAATTTTCGGAAAGGGTTTTCGGATTTTTTTATATGGTCTAAGATAAAATTTAGAATTTCTCAGAATTCCAGTTTCAAACCAGCAATGTAAAAAAATATTTGGAATTTCAATTTTGAGAAAAAATACTTTGCGTTGATAATTTTTGCCAAGAAGAATGATTATTGGGAATTAAAGTTGACATAAATGGAAACTTACGGCATGAGAGGATGGAAATATTAATTTGCTGAAATTTGAAGTAACAAAAGATGCGTCATCATTTTGATGTCATTGTATATTCTATCATAATGGTTATATGCGAATTAATTTTTTTTGTTGGGTTTATTTGTTCTGGTATAGAACGAAGGCATCAGTAGAAAATTATCACAAGACTGTAACAGAAATATTAGCAGAACTTCAGTTTATATGGATGTGCTTGTACTGCAAAAAATTTGTGATGAGATGCGTCTTGTATATGGATAATGTTGCATTTGCATATATTTTTCTTCACAATGTAATTGAGATTCCCAATGATCATCACACACGTATACAGAGTTTATCAATCGTATGGGTAATATTCAAGATGGTTCCCCTAATACTTGAAATACTTCGATCAGTTTGAACTTTCTTTTCAAAAATCATTGAAGGACAAAATATTCTGAGAGAGTAATCCCTGCATTTTTTGCCCTATGTTCAATAAACGCTCTATATAATATAACACTGCTTGGTTTCTTTATGGTTTTGATATTTACAGAATCACATTTTCATTTATAAATATTGTGATACATAGCAATACTTTTGCATTTAAAGATTTGACATACATGCCATTATTTCACTATTTCGTTTTAAAAGTGTTATGCAGACGTTCTTGTAAAATAGGTAGTACATATATTTTAATTATTGTAATGGTCATATATTTTCCCTGTATTTTTTAGTTTAGTATTTATAAAAGTTGTTGTTTATATAATACAGAAAAATAAACAATGTATATATTTAACAGTCTTTCCTTTTACTTTATTGAAAACGTTTCCGTCACAACAGCGAATTTCTTCAGTACAATGACTTTGACAATATATTTTTCTTCCAGGTGGCACCACTAAGTTTGTTTTTTCTTTTCATTTGTATATTCCTATACAGGGTGTCGCTACAAAAGGTGAGAGGTCCCGTAACATGCTGAGATTTTTTTTCACCGCGGCTGCTATGATGCATAGGACTCCTAGAAGATACGAATTGCTAATCAGTAAACGCGGGTCTGCCTGGCAGGCACATCGTTTTAAAAAAAAAGACGTTAACCTTGATCAGTCTTTACTGTAGCTAAATCAGTTCCATGGACTTGGTTATAACGAACTGTATTAAGAATCGTATGAAATATTAAAGTACACAATTTTCCATAAGGGGGCAAAATTATTTGTAATCACTCGCCAACAAAAACAATATCTCATGCGCAAGCACGTGAGAAATCTAATGTTCCGCCAACCTGATTTCATCCTCGACCCATACGTTGAAAATGACAAAGACTCTTACGCCCTCTGCTTAGAACTGCTTGAAACGCAGATAGATGGCGTACCAGCATCACGGTCAATCCATCAAGTACCCAAAATACAAAGAATCAAAGCAAACCAGCAATGGTTTCCTCTTCATGAATTGGCACATGCTGAATTGGATAGTTTGCTTCACATTGGTAACCATGATCAACCGCAGATAGCACCGTTCCATGTTCTAGCACTCTTCAGTGTAGTATCTTCTTGGAGAAAAAAAAAACAAACGAAAAGCAAATAAGTAGGTCTGCTTTCAAGAGCAGAGCTGCACTGATAGCCGTCTACGCTTGATTATATAGACGGAACGCAACAATGCATTTACATTTTAGCTGAAGATTGCATAATAATTAATCGACAGGTCTAGGTGGGATTACACGTTCTTGCAGCTTTTGGCGTTTTTCTGACGATGGACGAGGCTGACGTATCTAGTAGTAGTAGTAGAAAGATTTATTTAGCACATTTGGCTACATAAACAGAACAATTGTAAACAACTTAGAACTAGTAAATTCAAGCCATATGGTGTATGATGTAAATGCTGGGCAACCTATAATTGTAGATTTAACAAGTGATTTCTCAATTTTACTTTAAATTTTGTCAAAGTTTTCTGGTCTTTTATCTCCGAGTATAATTTATTATATTCAATCAACCCTTGATGGAATACAGATTTGTAGCATATGTTATACTTTTGGTCATTAAATGGAAGTCATCTTTATTTCTGGTATTATGTAAATGATGGTCGACATTTGATGATGTTAAATTAGTTAGACTTGATGGAAATATATTATTTTTTACTTTATAAATGAATATCATTACAAGATATTTGATAAATTTTTTTACATTGAGCCATTTTAATTTGCTAAGCATTTGCCTAATTGGAGCATATTTATCTTTATTTAGTATTATTCTCATGCACTTATTTTGTAAAATTTGCAGTCTTTCAAAAATGGAATTATTTGCTAAATATAGAATAGTTGAACAGTACAAGAAATTTGGAAGAATGATGGTATTATAGATAATTTTTTTGCTATATGAACTCACAGACATCCAGAAACTCTCGATAAATATCCCACTTTACTACTAATCTTATTTATAACTTTTTCATAATGAATATCAAAAATTAATCGAGAGTCAACAACAACTCCCAGGTATTTAAAATTTTCTACGAATTCAATATCTTCACCATCAATATTCAGTTGAACATTTGTACATTGTTTTTTTCCGATTAACAAGGCTTTCGTTTTACTTGCATTTAATTTTAGTCTGTTAGATGCTAACCATTTTGAGACAAGCTTCAAGTCTTCATTTATATAAGAGATACCAGACTGAATATTTTTAGTACTTATATAAATCATAGTGTCATCGGCGAAAATTTGAATTTTGCATTTTTTGACTATGGCAGGTAAATCATTTATGTATAAAATAAAAAGAAGTGGTCCCAGGATACTGCCCTGTGGAACACCCAACGTATTTTCAATTTTTGATGAAATAGTGTCATTAACTTTTGTAACTTGCATCCTTTTAGACAAATAATTTCTAAACCAATCTAAAACACTTCCTGTTATACCATATGCCTTCAATTTACCTAACAAAATATCTCTATCAATCGTTTCAAATGCCCTCTTCAAATCCAAAAATACTGCTATGACAACTTCTTCTGAGTCTATGGCTCTTCTCCAATTCTCAGTTACCAACTGGAAAGCTGTTTCTGTGGAATATTTTTTTCGAAAGCCTGCTTGCGCCTCCACTAAAATTTTGTTTTCTTCTATAAACTGCATTAATTGGTCATGCACTATGGACTCTAATAATTTTTCAATATCTGGTAACACATTTACTGGTCTCATATCGCTGCATCTTTTAGAAATTTTTATTTTGGAAACTGGTGTTATTGTAGAGCATTTCAAATTTTCAGGAAAAGAACTGCTTCTCAGTGAACAATTGATCCAATTTAATACAGGATATCCCAAAATTTCGAAACAGTTTTTCAGCACGTTTTTAGTAGTCATTTCGGCGCAGTTGTTATTTGATTTTAAACTGTTTACTTTTTTTCTTAGATAATTCAATGATACGCTGTGAAATTTTGAAAGTGTATGCAACATTTCCCCCTGGAAACTGATTTTCATATAGTCAGGTGCAGCATTGGCAGTACCTACAATATCAACAATACTTTCCACAAAATATTCATTTAGTTTGTTTGCAATCACCAAAGAATTTGTTTCGGTACCGTTTTCGAATTGAACTTGATTTACACAATCATGCGGCTTCGCATTGATCAGTCTTTTTAAAGTCTTCCACATCTTTACACTGTCGCACTTGTTATTATCGATTTGTTTATCGTAGAATTTTCTTTTTTCTTCTCTAATTACATGTACACATTTATTCCTAAGAGTTTTATATACCTCCCAATCATCATTTGATTTTGTGAATATACATTTTTTGTATTGTTTGTCTCTCAAATTTTGAGCTGCCTTAATATTCTTGTTATACCAGGGTGTATTTTTTGTCGAGCAAATCACTTTTTTATCAGTTGCAAGATCTAAACAAGTTTTTATATTTCCTATTATGTTGTCATATATTTTTTCCATATTCTCACCAAAATTCCAATAGCAGCCAGCAAGTTGTCGTTCAAGTTTTTCGTACTTAATAGTATTTGCGATTTTCTTAATTTTTGTATCAGAAAAATGCCCTACCAAGGGCAGCATTGTCCAACTGTGATCGCTAACTTTAGGTGTATGTACAGCTTTAATCCCTGCACATTCGAAATTTACAATAACAAGATCTAACAAAATCTCTGATAATGATGTTATTCTGGTACTCTCTTCAATTTTTTGCTTGAACCCATAGTTGTTTATAGTTTCTTTCAATTTTCTTGTTTTCATGCTTTTACCATAATAATTTAAATTAAAATTACCTAAAAGTATTATATTGTTTCTAAAATTCCACATTAAAAAAAGATATACGAACGTTCCTTTGTCCCTAAGTTATCGAAATTGTGGAACAATCTACCTGAAGAGGGTCTTTTCAGTTCTACTAATCTTAGTCAGTTAAAAATCGGAAAAAAATGTTTAAGTGCCTCATAGCATCAGTTGTACCCTGGTATTTAGGCTTCTGCCTGGGCGGCTGCTTCGATATAAAAAACAAACATAATATGAGAATACTTTATTGCCTAGAAATAAATAATGGAATACTTAGTCCAACATATTCTATACAATTAAAACATACTCTATACAGTGTGACCCAACCATGCATTATCGCAATATTGTTCCTAAAATAAAGGTTTTCAAATATTGTATCCTCGCTTTAAGAAACATAAGATATCCATCCCATTACCAAGTCAAATTTACGAAAATGTTTGAATATATAATTTCATGTGTAATCCTAAACATAATAAAATCGTGTCTACATATACTGTGAGTTGGAGTTGAAAATCTGTCGACGTACAGTTGGATCACCCTGTAGTGTAGAGAATACAAAAAAAATGTTTGATGTATTGACACAATACAGTTAAAACAAGAATGCTGACACTAATACGTCACAGTCTTTGATAAACAAAACACAAAGCAACAATTTATAAAAGCTCTTACATCCAATTATACTTGATGCACTTGCACTGTGGGTGTAAAAAATATACATATTTCTTTCTTACAATCCTAGTTTAAAAACTTAATTGTGAAAATTGAAGAAAGGGATAGCACATTAATGTGGAAATTCCTGTATGTAGCTCTGCAAATTGTATTTTTTCAAATAGTCAGTCAGGCGTCAGCCTGACCAAACACCAGCAGTCAACGTTTTTATCACTGACTACTAAAAAATATAGACATTCGGATTTTTGCAAACATCTCGGAAATTTACCATGTTGCATGTACCTCAATGGAGGCTAGTATATCTCCGAAAATGATTTCTATCTATAGTTCTAGTGGGATAAATATGGATGTTGGCGTCCACAAGGATCTTTGTTGGGGCCTGTTCTGTTTGCAGTATATACCCTTGAGCAGTGCTTCCCCAGAGCACACTTTACCTTATACGCGGACGACACATCGATTATTCTATCAAATAAAGATGACGTTATACTAATTAACGACTGTAATAGCTTATTACATAGCATCAATAGCTGCATCTAAGCTGTGAAAAAACTACAGCAATAAGATTCCACAATGCCCAAAAATCAATACCTCCCCTGCAGCTTACATTGGATAATTCAGCCCTGCCCATCAGTGAGAGCACAACATTCTTGGGACTGCACCTGGATGAGTGCCTCAATTTTAAAGGACATTGTCTGCGAAGCTTTTACACGCGACCAGTTCTTGATGTTATATCACAGTCATATCGAGTCGCGAATGCGGTATGCATTGTGTTTCTGGGGTTCCTCGGTGAATACTTCAAAGGTATTTCCAAGTCAAAGAGATTAATAAGGTGCATAGCAGGTGTTGACAGTATATACAGTTGCAGTGACTTGTTCCCGAAATTAAAAATTCTCACACTGCCCTCGTTGTTTCTTTATGAAATTGCAATATATACGTATATTAACAGAGTTAATTTCACTTTGAATAGTAATATACATACATTCAATACTCGTAGGCAGCACCACATTCATCTACCCTTTGCTCGATGTAAGCTGGGTAGTAGATCTCCCTCTATTTAGGACCAAAGGTATTCAATAAGCTGCCTGAGTATATTAAGACAATTAGCTCATTAAGCAATTTTAAAGCCGAGTTAAGAACTTACTTGATTAATAAGACTTGTTACGCCATCAGCGACTTTGTGGATATTTAGATGTTCTTTTTTTGTATTGTTTGTTATCCACGTATTGTTTGTCTTTTTATACATTTTTTATTGTATTTACGTTAATTTATTAATTTTAATTGCTGGAAAGCTAATCTATTTTATCTGCTGTTGTTTGCCTATGGTGTCCATTTTAAAATATCTAATTTAAGCTATTGTATGTTGTTGCTTGTCATTTTACTGTTTTTTTTATGTATCTACATACTGTAAATTGTTTGTTGACGAACCCTATACATGTCTAAAGGGTAATAAATATTATTATTCATAAGTCGAATGTGACATTATGAGTTTTTCTGTTGACGGAACAACTTGGCATAGAAGTTATGTTTGTTTTATTTTCGGGTCCCAGTGGCGTGATTGTTATTCACTGACGCCAAGTTGGAAGTTTTAATGCTTTTCGACTCCGGTTTATACATCTGATATTATTTTTTCTATGCGGACATTATTTTTGCGCAATATATGATGTGTTACAATTTTTTCTCTTCATTCCACTTGTTATTTTGTTAAATCTGAACTGTACATATCGATACTGGAAATCAAATCCCTGAAGTAGCAGCAAGATTCATGTTTAATTTATTTTTGAGGAATCTCAGTATTTTCAAATTATTTGATTAGTGGTGACTGTAAAGTTGACGTTTTTATCACCTAGATGCTTACAATCATATTAAGAGAGCTGCATGATCTGACATACGAGGGTGGTCCCAGAAGTACCCGGCCTGACCTAGAGATGGCGATATTTGTTTGAAAAATATCATCGTATTAGAAAGTATGCAACCTATAAAGCATATGTGTCAAGTTTAAAGACGCCACGTTGTTTAGTATTTGTTTGGCAGCCATCAATACTGAACGTTTTCAGTGAATTTGTGAAAATGGAGAAAATTGGTCATCGTTATGTGGTACAACACTTTTATTGCAAAGGCCCAAGCAATATAAAAGCTGAACTGGATTCTACTCTGGGTGAGTCTGCTCCTTCGTTTACAACAGTAAAATATTGGGTAGCAGAGCTTTAACTAGGCCGTATGAGCTGCCAGGACGAGCATCGCAGTGGTCGACCAAATCAGGTGACGACTCCAGAAATGGTGAAGAAAATTCACAAAGCAGTACTGAATGATCGTCGACTGAAAGTGCGCGAGCTAGCAGACATAGTAGGCATTTCAAAAAGAGCATCGCAGTGGTCGACCAAATCAGGTGACGACTCCAGAAATGGTGAAGAAAATTCACAAAGCGGTACTCAATGATCGTCGACTGAAAGTGCGCGAGCTAGCAGACATAGTAGGCATTTCAAAAAGTGCGGTTCATCGCATATGATGAAAATTTGGACATGAGAAAGCTGTGTGCAAGATGGGTGCCGCGATTGCTTACAATCGAGCAAAACAGTGTTGTGAAGATGTTTCAGTTGACGGTTTAACGAAGTTTCACAGCAACAAAGCAGATTTTTTGCGTCGTTTCATAACCATGGATGAAACATGGGTCCATCACTTCACAAACGAGACAAGTGAACAATCAAAACAATGGACTCAAAAGGAACAACCGGCTCCAAAGAAGGCGAAGACGGTTACATCTGCCGGCAAGGTTATGGCGTCGATTTTTTGGGATGCGCGTGGGATAATTTTCATTGACTATCTTGAAAGAGGTAAAACTATCAACGGCGAGTATTATGCGAACTTATTGCAACGTTTGAGCGATGCAATCAAGCAAAAACGGCCGCGTTTGGTTAAGAAGAAAGTGTTGTTTCATCAAGACAATGCACCAGCTCACAAATCCGTTATTGCAAAATTGCCAAAATTAACGAATTAAAGTTTGAATTGCTACCTCAGGCACCCTATTCACCAGATTTAGCCCCCACGAAACTTGAAAAAATGGCACAGTAGTCAAATATTTTCCAACGATGTAATGTAAAGGCCGTTTTGAGGGGCAAGACAGTTCTTATTATAAAAAGGGTATCGAACTTATAGAACATCACTGGGAATAAATGCATTTTTTTACAAAATTTTTGTGTTTTCTTCGTTGGATCGGGTACTTCTGGGACCACCCTCGTATATATCTGAATGAAAATTTGTTTCACTACTAACTCGTGAAATGGCCATCATTACTGATCTCAATGCCTTATTGAGAAGTAGCATTTTTTCACCGAAAAACAAGACGAGGATTCTGTGTTACTGTATCAAATAAAACAAATTATCTTAACAATTTGTCACTTGATTTATAGGATGTACCGAACAAGTGGGTTCACTTGAAAAAATGCCGACCTCTCCTTTTTTCATAAATTCGCGCCTGAATAATACTCGTATTCAAAAATGAAATTTTCGTACTACGACCTCGAATATCGATCATATGCTACGCCACTGGATCACACTTCGAACGTTTGATTTTTGATGAAAGAATCAAGAGGTCTATATTGTTTAGTAATCCACGGATTTTATCCATTTCATTCAATTTCATAACTAATCCTCGAAACCTTAAGCGAAATATCACATTTCATCAATATTTTACGGCATCTACACTTGAGCAGTCGTGCAACTTAGAACCACCTTCACACTTCTGAGTGCTATTCGTCACCTTAAAGTACTTTAGCAGCGGACTTTTTGGCATAACGAATTTTCTACACCTCGGAGATTCCACTTTGGGTGGTTTTGGTATGGTACATCCTTCCGTCCTCTCCTGCATGTCCCTATTATAGGAATTATAGAACGAAAATAGCATTACAAGATTTACAATGAAATACTATTTTCTATTTTAACAAAGCAGAAACCTTATTCACTCGGAAAAAGTTCGCCAGGACCAAAAGAATTTTTCTGAAATTTTGGAAGCGAGAGCTACCAAAAATAATGGAAAAATACATTTTGAAAAATTCAAATCAAGTGAACAAAAAGTCAGAAAAAAAGATTTACTAAGACAATACACAAGAAGAATCTATACTAAGTGACATATAAATCCGAACACCTAGTTTAAATGGTTTTATTTTAATAAAAGTTGGTGAATGTATTTATCTTACTGTAAATAACAAGTGAAAAAATGTTCAGCCTTATCAGTTGGACATTCCGGTTTTTATACTGCTTTTTTTTTAATTCACTAACTCTCTAAAAATGAATATTTCAGCCGCAGTAAAGAATCAACGTTGGCGGATTTTGGTTCTTGACATCCTTTACGATCGGTTACGATGCCTAGAGTACGGAGACCTGTACGATTTCGTCAACTTAGTGAGTTTGATAGGGGCCGTATAGTGGGACTTCGGGAAGCTGGACTTTCTTTTCGGGCAATTGCAGTTAGAGTGCAAATAAGTGTAGACACTGTGGTTAGGTGTTGTCAGGCATGGCTTCGAGAAGGCCGTACGCAAAGAGCAAGGGGCACTGGACGCCGCCGTAGAACAACAGACCGTAAAGATCGCCGCCTAAGATTATTGGCCTTAAGGGACCGTTTCTCCACTACCAGGTCCATTGCAAATGAATGGTTTGCAGAACACGGAAGACCTATTGGCATGCGAAGTGTTTACCGACGAATGAGAAGTTTTGGCTTGTTTTCATACCGGCCACACTGGGTCCTCCCTTTAACTCGAGAACACCAACGTAATCGCCTTGAGTGGTGCAGACAACGGTCACTCTGGGATCAGGAATGGAACAGTATTGTCTTTAGTGACGAGTCTCGATTTTGTTTAGGCATGCACGATGGTCGTGCCAGGGTTAGAAGGCGACGTGGTGAAAGGAGGAATCCACAGTTTTTTTTGAAAGACATGTTCATCACACTGTTGGAGTTATGGTTTGGGGTGCTATAGCTTATGGTTCCAGGTCACCTTTAATCTTCATCAGAGGTAACATGAACGCGCAGCGTTATATCCACGAGGTTCTAGAACCCCATCTTTTACCCTATCTTGACACCCTGGCAGATCCAACTTTCCAACAAGATAATGCCCGACCACATGTTGCAAGAGTCACAATAGACTTCTTTCAACATAATGATGTCACATTGTTACCATGGCCACCAAGATCTGCCGACTTACCCCCAATTGAGCACGTGTGGGATATGATGGGTAGGAGATTGCTCAATTTGCAACGTCCTCCTCAGACTCTAGAAGCACTTCGAGAGGAGTTGGTGGTTGCCTGGAATGAGATACCACAGGAGGACATTGACCACCTGATCAGAAGCATGCCTAGGCTCGTTGGAGAATGCGTAGCACATCAGGGTGCATCCACACATTATTAAAGGTTAAAGGGCTTTAAAGCAGTGCAATCATTTTAAAATTTTTATCATTTACTTATTATGCTTCATTAAGTACTTATATAAAATTTTATTAAAATAAAACCATTTAAACTGGGTGTTCGGATTTATATGTCACTTAGTATATAAACTACATAGCAAACATATAAAAACGATAGCAATAAACGTGCGTTCATATTAAAAGTTATATGATAATTCAGGCTCCAACAAATTAAAAATGCTTTCTTTAAAATGGGACATTATGAAGAAGCGTATTAAAAACCAGATTTAAAAACAACAACGAACAAGTATGCAAAACTGTAGCAACCAAAACGTCCTTACCTGTTGAATGGCACATGCAAAACACATCCCAAGGAAAACAACCACCCCTCAGGTCAACAATGAAAATAAATAGAACATGAAAAAAAATGTCAGTTCGACTGCATTTTTGGACTGTTGCTCTCAGATATATGTATACGAGGAGCAATCATCAATTCTGAGAGAACATTACACTGCTTAGTGTTTAATTCAAATAAAGTTCTTGGTGAAGAAGTTATAAATCTGACTAAGGTCGTCAGTGTCTTTTTTTTGTTCGCAGCATTGTTATGTAAAAAGATAAGAACGATTTGGCTAAGAAAACATTTTTTACTTGCTGAATTATCATATGATAACTTTTAATATGTACACAAGTTTATTGTCATTGGTTTGTTTGATCTGTAGTTTTCGTATTCTTGTCTATTTTCTTAGTGATTCTTTGTAACTGGCCTTTTCAACTTCATTGTTTTACAACTTTGATTTTTTAACGCATTTTTTAACATTACTACACTACACTAAGCAAGGCGTAAAATAAACGCCGAAACGTTGGCAATTTGATTAAAGACAACACCTGTTGATTTATACCAAGAATCCACAAAGACAAGTGGGGCATATACAGTACCAACATCTGACGCACTCGAGTATTTCCGCGTAACTTTAGAGAATTCCAAGGTAGCTGTTTTGTTAGGAATGACCCAAAAAAAATATTTTGACGCAAATTTAGAATCAAGATTATGCAAAAGATCGGATACCGAAAATTTGTTCCATCAGATGCGAAGATATTGCCCGGACTTTTAGAAAAGTTAAGCTCAGCGCATGGTACCGTCATATGAAAATGATACATACTCACCAAAACCCGTGAAAAACCCGAGACTTAATTTACTTATAGCGCAAAAAGTAAAAGGCTACCAGAACATACCTTCGAAGTTGATTTTCTATCCTGAGCCTCGTCAGCCAGTCATGATTCTTTTTCTTCGGTGGAGAGTAATTCAAATGCGGAGCAACTCCATCTACAATGTAATTAGGAAGATTCACAGTTGGGGAATTTTCGATGTTGTTTCTCGGACACTTCGCAGGCGGTTCGTAATCCATATCGTCATTCATGTCCCTATTAAGTCTAGTCTGTTGATTTGAATCGTCTTTGATAACCGACAGCGGCACACACCCAGTGTCCTCGGATATATCTTCTATGATCACCTTATGGTTGTTTGGCATCTCAAAGTCACCTATTCGAGACATTTTGCACGGCGGCTCGTATTCATTGAAATCGGAAGTCTTAGACATAGCTGTAGCTGAACTTTCAGTCTCATTTTCATTTGTGGTGGCTACATTGGTACTGTTGACGAACAAGCGTTTGGGCCCGAACTCGGTGTGAGTTGCTACGTTTTCATTGTCCAGTTTAGTATCACTTTTCCGTTTCGACGAAGGACAACTTTTGCATGATGTTGTAAAAACTCCCGAACACCTGCAAATGTTATCAATTAGAGTATGTTTGCATTTTTGCGAGGTGTTCAAGTCAGTACTGATTCTTAACCTCACTGTTTAGTAAACTTAAATTCAAAGTTTCACAACAATTCGTGCAGTTTTCTCACTACAGTGACTTTTTAAGTGTCACCAAGTCATTAGAAAAATGGAACTCAACCGAGAACATTTTCGCGCCATAATTTATTACAACTTTCAGAGACAATTATCGCAACAAGAATGCCTTGCTGAATTACTGTCTGTTTTCGGCAGCGAAGCGCCACATCGACAATTTCCGATTGGTATGGAGAATTCAAACGTGGACGGGTGAGTCTTAGCGACGATCCCAGGGTCGGTGCACCAAAAACGGCAGTCACCCAGGAAATCGTCGATGCTATGCGCAAACTCATCACTGAAGATAGACATGTGACATATCGCGAGATTGAGGCGTCCTTGAATATCTCAAAGACCTCAATTCAAATAATTGTACATGAAGAATTAGGAGTAATAAAATTAGTTTCTCGTTGGATACCCCACCTATTGACAAAAGAGCAGAAGCAGCCAGGGTTAATTGGTGTCAAAAAACGCTTGACCGTTTCAATTTCGGAAACCTCAAAAAATGTGTACATCATTGTTAGTGGTGATGAATCGTGGATTTACTGCTATGAACCAGAAAATAAACGACAGTTCGGCTGTTTGGGTGTTCCAAGGTGAAGAAAAGCCAACAAAAGTCATCCGTTCTCGAAGTGTTTCGAAAACGATGGTCGCGACATTTGTGTCAAAAGCGGATCATATTGCAAGTAATTCCTCTTAATGAGCAAAGAACTGTAACTGCGGATTGGTATACCACCATTTGTTTGCCAAAAGTCATCACCGAGCTTCGAAAAGTCAACCCCGAAAGAAGAATCATCCTCCACCAGACAAAGCAAGCTCGCACACAGCCCAAAAAACAAGGCAGTATTTAACGGAAGAAAACGTGGAATTATTGGACCATCCTCCATATAGTCCCGATCTAAGTCCTAACGATTTCTTTACTTTCTCGAAAATTAAAAACAGACTGCGTGGTCAAAGGTTCCAGTCACCAGACGAAGTAGTTGACGCATTCAAAAATGCCGTTTTGGATCTGCCAGCAAACGAGTGGAATAAGTGCTTCGAAAATTGGTTCGAGCGCATGCAGATGTGTATTAATCTTCGTGGAGAATACTTCGAAAAACAATGAAGTCATTTAAAACTACCTACCGTGTATTCCATATGCAAAAACTTAAAAGACATTCCTCGTATGAGAGAATCAGGTATTACCACTGTGGCAATTAAGTGAAAAAGTTGCTGGTGCACTTGAGTAGTATTTCATCCATACAGATAAACTAGTTTCAATCATTCGAAGCTGAATCAAAAAATAATCATACTATTAAGTGTGTGATAGAGAGGCAGAAAAATATATATATACCGTCGTCAACTTTATATTACTTCTCAGTAACACAAACCTTTTTTGTTGGAGATCTTACCTTTCACATTGAAGAAGCATTCTTTTTGGCGTAGAGACTTCGACTTCCTCAAGTATCCTCTTCAATGTGAAATTTCGTTCAGTATTTTTAACAATAGGAACAACCTCTGCACATCCCCTACCATTCACGTCCCAATCATCGGGCAACTCTTCCGGACCAATCGTCCAGATTTTGTGAGTCATGTCATCTGAGCAAGTGATCAGTACAAAGTTTTTGTCACTCCACGCGACACAAGTCACTTCAGCTGTATGCCCTAAAAAAGTATCTATTATACGCACTTTCAGATCATATCACAGGTGTTATGAAACATATAATAAATAAAATTGGTACCATACAATGGCCACAGGCGCTATATCGTGCTTTTATATGGAGGGAGACCCATCTGGCAAAATGGAGGGAAAATGCAACTGACTTAGATTTCAATGACAAGACATTAACAAACGTAACGGACCAGTTGTTTGCATAATCAATTAGCCAAAAATATATACAGCAGACGCTCGATAATGTAAACTAATTTAATCCAAGTGTGGTTCACATTATCGAAATTTTTACATTAGCGAACGTGATTTATATAATATTTAATTTATTAAAAGAAACGTTTAATACATACTATTTATAACAACATAAACAAATATTCTCACAGCGATAAGTATTTTTTTAATTAGAAGAAAAATAATTAACAATTTTTGTCTGCGTAAATTTGCGCTTAGCATTGTCTTCCAATGCCTGCGCCCGTAATTTACGAAGAACTAAAATATGAAACTTCTTTTCTTTCAGCCCAATCTAAAGCTTGGTTAAAAACTTGTATAGCTTGTGCGTCAGTCACTACACTTCTGACTTCAATGGGATCGTTCTCATCATCCTCGCTGTCCATATCCTCCTCCTTATCAGCATCATTCGTCTGCTTATCTTCGTTCCATAAATTAATATCAGCAGGAGTACAAACAATGTTGGGATTCACTGTTTTCAATAAATCAACAACATCCAATGACACACTAATAACATTATCATTATTGGATCGCAAACGTTCTCTAATTACGCTTAAGGGGACATCGTCTTCTTCATCATCTTCATTATTCGTACAAAAGAGATTGTTCCAACATTTTTTAATAGTTTGCTGGTTAAGTTCATTCCAGTCCATATGTAAATCTAAAACAGCTTCTCGTAATGTTACTTTTTTTGAAGCCTCAGATAAGTTTTCAGGATTCTTTGATAAGACAGACGAAAGTAGAAACTTCCTACAGTATAGTTTGGTGAGTCTTATTATATTCTGGTCCATCGGTTGCATTAACGGTGTTACGTTGGGCGGCATGTACATGACGAAAATTGACCCATCCCTGCTCCTCAGTTGTTGCTCGGGAGGATGACTTGGTGCATTATCCAATAGTAACAACGCGTTTATTGGAAGCTTTTGTTGTTTTAGGAAACCTTTTACCTACAAATTGAAAACACATCTTCAAATTATGAATAGAGCATTTGTGATAATTGATTGTCATACCTGAGAGACAAAGCACCTGTGGAACCATTTCAGGAATATACTGCTAGTCATCCAAGCGGTTTTTGAACAGTCATAATCAACAGAGATATTAACATTTTTAAATGAGCGCGGATTTTTTGCTTTCTCAATTACCAGTGGCTTTATTTTGTGTGAACCATTAGCATTAGTGCAGGCTAGAAACGTTATTCGTTCTTTCTCCGGCTTTCTCCAGGGGCAGATTTTTCAAATGATGCAGCATAGGTTTTCTCTGGTAACATTTTCCAATAAAGGCCACTTTAATCTGCGTTGTCAAATTTGTTCCATTCTTAAATTTAGCTCGGTAATTGTTTTCATCAATTTTTCTTTGAATGGTTGCACTAATTGATGGTTGTGCTGATAATTTTTCACCAGATATAGACAGCAGTCGAATTCCATATCTTGTTTTGAATCGTTTCAGCCAGCCATCACTAGCTACGAAATTTTCAGTTTAGTTTCATTTAACAGTCTCGCTCTCTGTTTAAGTACTTCGCCACTAACTGGGACATGATTTTCCCCTTGTTTTAAAAACCACTTATACAGGGAATTTTCCATTTTAGGTGCCTTCGCATTTTTTAAAGTTTTTCTTTTTCCCGGACCTCCAAATGTATTGCACGTTCTTTGTAAAATTTGAGTTTTGATACGCTTAATTTTACAGATTGTTGCTTTCGATACTACATATTTTTTTGCTAACTGTGTCACTCCCGCACCTAGTGCAACTTCGTGTATGATTTTCACTTTCTCACTCAACTTTTAACACTTTCTTTTATAGGATGTTAAGTTCAAAAATGAAATACATACGTACGTATAAACGTATCCTAAACGATCATACGACTGACCGAGTTTGTCGTATTTTATCGCAGAGGTGAATCCCCTACACTCTACATCATAAATCGGGGACTCCCCGACGCCCGACATAAATCATTGATGCTTCAGCATTTTACCGTCGCGCTGTTTCCGTGCGCCGAGAGTTGTTTACGTTATCGAGCGTACACATTGTTTACGTTATCGCGCGTTCCGTTTGATCCTATAGAACGAAGTTTGTGTTTACATTAGCGCAAGTTTTCATTATCCCGTGTTTACGTTATCGAGCGTCTGCTGTATATTATAACTTTTCAAAATGCAAGCAATCTAATATTTGGAGAAGTTCCATTTTTGACCCCGAAAAACAATATGAAAAAACGAAAATTCTAATGTTGTTAAAGTTCCTAGATATCCTTCAAACATCCATCAACAAGATCAAAAAGCATTTTGGGGTGTATCGTACTTGTAAGCCTTTGTTTTTGAATGTTAATCAAACTCGCACTCAACGTATATTCTGCGTGAACCTCTAATTAACAATGAAAAACAATGGTTTACAAAAACGATACCCCCTAAAATGGTGAGGGGTTTTTTTCATTCATGTGAAATGGATATTTAGGTACTTTGGCAAGATTAAAATGTTCGTTCTTCATATTGTTTTTCGATGCGCAATATGGCATATTTTGCACCTTATTCAAATACTAAATTGCTTATATCTCGAAAACTATCAACTTTAGAGAAAAGTTCGTCAGAACCTTTTTTGTTTAGAATCAGCCAAAAAACCTAAAAAGACTTGTCTGGATGAAAAAAATAATTGTCGGAATTTGTATCCTGGACTGTAAAATACAGATATTCGCAACTGATTAGTTTCGGTATAAACCTTGGTAAGATTAATACTTTTGTCATTTTACATAATGCCATTTCTGACCATGTTTCTACTAGGTTGTCAGATGCATTTTCCAGCATACTAGCGCTAATATATACAGTGAATAATAATTGACTGACATACCTGAAAGTTTAACCAAAGGCAAAGAATGTTTTGTACTCCAAATATAAGCATTTTCATCACTACTACCACTAATTAGATACTCGCCATCTCTACCAAGAGACGATTTTACATAAAAAGTGCTGTTTTGATGGCCTCTGTACCTCATCACAGGCTCAGTAGGATAAGTTGCCACATTGTAGCAATATATTGTATTGTCTAGACAATTTGCATATATTCTGAAAAATAATCCACAATCAAAATAACATTCAAATATTATAAATGGTATTTCTTACCTAATGCCCTCATTATCAATGATGAGACTGCTATATCCATTTTTAGTGGTATTTCCTGGATATGGTATAACGCTTTTAGGTGCCGCCTCCTTTTTATACGTTGTATAATTCTTTCGGAGATCCCAAATTTTTATAATGCCATCCCCAGCACCACACGATATTAGTGTATTGTTTCCCTGGAAGGCTAAACCAGTGACAGATTTGACACTTGATGGTGTTGGTGAACTGAACTTCCTTCTTGATTTAGTCGGCGTAAATATTTTTGCAGTATGCGAATTTGATATTGTTCTGTCAGCTCTTCCTACAAAACTATTAATATCAGTTCTGGTATCCCATACAATGATGTTTCCATCTCTTCCTGCAAAATATTTTTCAGATTTACCTACGCCGCCGTCAATGAAAGAATTGAGCATGGCTTTTTGCTGTTGCTTTAATGCTAGCAGTACAAGACTAACAGCATTTCTTATGAAAGACTAGTAATATTATGGTGTAAATAAAAAAAAGTAATGCAAACAATAAATACACTAGTCTACTGGAGAAGAACATTTACTACCAATTCATCAAAATCTGTAAATTGATTTTGGTAAAAATATGTTGTAATAATGGTTTAAAAAAAAATTAGTAATATAGCTTTCATTTGTCTGACCACACATAGTCAAGCATGGAAACCTGGTGTAGGCTTGATCTTGATGGACAATGAATGAAAGTTGAGCAACTCTACTCTTTTACATTCCTTTTGTAGCAAAAAATGTACCTCAAAGATAACAAGACACATGCATAATAATTACCTCCTGTTGCAAAAACACTGGTATCATCCTTCCTAAAAGCTACAGTTTTAACAGATCTTGTATGACCACAAAATACTTTTTCTTCTCTGATTTCTCCATTACCAATATCATACAGCTTTGATGTGTGATCTCCTGAGGCAGTCACTAATTTCATCTGATTGAACATCCAGGCCAAGTCAAAAATTGCATTGTTATGGGCATGGATACCATACCTTGGAATGGTAAACAGTTATGAATGAATAACATACTCAAACGAGTAAAGTTAATTGTAAATGGAAGTAAAAACTGTAGATCCAATATTTGCATTGGCATTATATATAAACACTTTCACTGCCGATGTCACGCTTAAGTGACATTCAGTTTTTTGGCCAGTTGCTAATCACACTTGCGTTACATCTGACCATTTTCTCTATAAATTTGGCTTTATAAAACCTTTCCAACAGAAAAAAATATAATGACACACATGCTATATATATATATATATATATATACGAGCCCCTTCCCACTTCAGTTGGCCCAACTATTGAAATCTTAGTTTTTTTCTTATCAAACACAAATGTAGCAGGCTGTTATAGATTTAAAATATTAACAATGAATATTTTGATAATATATAGTAGAAAACACCAACTTTATCACTCCCTAATCAAATTTGCAGCATAAAAATAACACATGTTGCAATTACAGCATATCAACCTATTTTCATTTCAATGCAAAATAAGTCTATAACGCATAGGTGGCTGTGAGAAATAAAAGCCAAGACAATTGTTTTTATTAATCACAGTTGTCAGAATATGTTTAAAATAGTTTTGGGTAGTTAAGGTTTTCAAAATGGGTACAGGAAAAGTTATTAATGAGAAAATTCGGTTACTGATAATTTTTTAATTCTGGGAAATCAAACTCAGAAATTGCAACTTTGTTAGACTTATCCTGGTACAGTGTGAGAAGTATTGATAGAAGATATAATGTAACTGGTTCAGTTAGTATTAAGCCACGATATGTGAAAAAAAGTAATATCACAAATGCCGACCGAAGAGCATTAAGAAGAATAATCGTGAAAAACAGGCGTGCCAATTATTTACAATTAAGTGCTCTGTGGAGTGACACTGTTGGAAGGAGAATTTCGAGGTCCACAACTCATAGAGAGGCCCACAAACTGGGATTTAGCACTTGCAAGGTATGTTTCCTTATAAAAAAAAGTGAAGTAAAAACCCTAAAGTGGCACAACTTGTTCATAGGCCAAAGAAAGGCCACTATTAACTCGACTGCAAAAGAAAAATCGGCTTAGATGGGCTAAAGAACATAGACAATGGACACCTCAACAATGGTGTGCAATACAATGGAGTGGTGAGAAGTTTGTGTTGGTGACAGTCGCAGTAGAGTTATACGCAAAAAAAATGAAGCATTCCATGTTGACTGCCTGAAGAGAAAAGTGAAATTTCCAGCATCCATTATTCTCTGGGGCAGTATGTGATCAAAAGGAGTAGGAAAACTTCATGTTATTGATGGAAATGTGGATACAAACAAATATTTAGCAATTTTAGAAGATTCACATTTACCAGTGATGGAAGAATGTTTGACATCCGGCCAAGATTTTCTGTTTCAGCAAGATGGTACAGCGTGCCATACCTCAAAAAAGGGTATAAAATGGATGGATGAAAATAATGTACCACTTTTGAAATGGGTGAAACTTTGTGGCACGAGATGAAAAAGGTTCCAGGACAACATCCTGCTCGTACAATCACCGAAATGCGACAAACACTTCAAGAAATACGGGATTGTTTTACACAATTTGATGCAAATAGATGTTTGTGACATAACCTCAAAATAGAGCGCTGACACAAAGAAGTAGAAAACTATGACAATCAAGGAGGCCATAAACGCGCCCTACAATTGTAGGGACGACTGACTATACGGGCCTAAGAGATTTCAAATATGTATTTTTTATGACTAGAGTGTACCTAAAATGTTATTGAGAAAATAAATTGTTTTAGAAATAAATAGTTTTGTCATGTTTAGTTTATTTGGTACAAATCTTGAAGTGGGCCAACTGAAGTGGGAAGGGGCTCATATATATACTTAGACAATTATAAAGCCTAAAAAATAAAAATTTTAGAAAAAAATACAGCCACATCTGGGTTACTCTGCATCATAGAAGCGAGCAGTGAAAGTATTGAGGAGGCCTTGAGGAATGACTAGGCATTTATCCCTCACTGATACAAAATGTCAACAGGTAATTTGTTGCAATTGGGGTATAAAGCAATTACCTCTCGTCTGTGTTACTATCATGCACAGCCAACTTTCCATCTTCATTTGCTAATGCTAAAAGATGTTCATGATTCTGCTGGGGTGAAAATTTACAAGTAAATATTGGAGTATCCCTATACAGAACACTGTCTTCTCTTTGTGATAGCAGGTGAGTATACGAGTCTTTTTTACTGCACCTTAGCCTTTTGATCGGTGCATCTGATTGTCTCCATTTAGCTGGAAGAATTTAAAAATCAAAGACGTGTACAGGAGAAAGGTTAGGCTACTTACAGAATCCAGTTTGTTGATTTATCAATGACTGAACATCGTTCATAGGCATGCCAGACTCTTCGAGTTCCTTTGCATGCACCATTTACAAATATGAAATATTAGCCTGGTAGGTAGCAGAGCACCTCAAAGCTTTTTAGAAACCCTTTTAATAGAAATGTAAACAATTTGAGGTATAGGAAATTAATTTATGTATTATATAGGCCGTCCTGAAACACATAAGCTAAATACCATTTTAAATCCACTTTTACGTTCGTGAATCACCACCGTTCACTCTGATTATTAACACTTTGAGTTTATTCAAATTCAACTGATTTTCTTCTCCGGCTTTAAAAATAAAAATTTCCAGAATTTTGACATCTGTCTTCTCGCCACAGAACACATAATAGTTCTCGAACTTTCCGTAGGCTTGTTCCATTATTGTTTCAGAGTAAAATTTACTGGAACAGTGCAGACTACCTAATGCGGGTCCCACACGATGCTTCCAACGTTGTTTACAACGTTCGACACCCGACCATTGGCAAGTGTATCTCCTACACGATGGGATGAACTTTTTAGTCTCCGAAGTTCGCCGCATGGTGGTGCCAACGTCTATTATCGGTGTCAGTGTCGCGCCATTACAACTGAAGGAAAAATTATACAAAATGAACGATGAAACAATTTTTTCGAGCGCCGAAAAGTAGTTTCAGATCTGTCCTCAGCGATCAAGACTTAGGTCTGTCAGAAGCCTCAAAAATGTCGAAAAACGAAGTTTGACCGTTTTTTGACGACAGCTCCACCGCCACTGTACCGATATTCAAAAACTGCAGAGCTTTCCGTAGTAGTAACCTAGGGTCAAAATTCCATCAAAATCGTGATAGTACCTTCAGAGTTATCATTTCTTTAATAATTTTTGTTAGTTATGAAATGCAAGTCAATATTTTCTCAACTAGTCTTGCATTGCAACAGGACATTATAATGAAACAACTGTAAGCACTTGATAATTTATAATTTATTAAAATACATATCCTTAGGCCAGCCATAACTCACCTGCGAACGTTCAAAATATTGGCAATATGAAAAAAGTGCTGTTATGACAGCCTACGTTTTGTATGTATACTAATTTAATTCATTCTTCTCAAAAGTTAGTTGCTGAACATACATTATTAATGAATAGGCAGGTATTCATATCAAAATACCTCCCACATACTACTACTTCACCATAATGACAGGAAACAAATAAATAATGTTGTCGCCGCCACTGGTTCTGACCTAAAATCTCTTATGGGGGCATAACGAACCAGGCTTCCAACGTTGTAACGTCCTTTCACGCGGGTCAAATTTACCGACAAGAGCCCGAACGTGCCACGTAGTGAACGTTGGACACATGCAATCCGTCAGCGCTCTCCCACACGATGTGCCGAATTGCCATGTGTCCAATGTTGTAAGGCATTCGCCATATCGTGTGGGAGCGGTTTAAATGAAACCTAAAATTGATATGCTTCGCATAGATTAAACAAGAGTTACACATTATAAATATATCTGTAAGTAAAAGTTCCTAAAATCAGTAATCAGTAATTCCAGAAAATGTGCCCTACCCGACAGTTATGTTTGCAAGGAACAGACCCCATAGGATAGGACTCAGGACTGACAACGTGCCGTCAACGCTGATTGTACAGGGTCCGTCAGAAAGAACGCATGTTTTTCGAATATCACAAAACATATACACTGAAGAAGGTTTAGTCACGTCCTATCCATAGGACCAAACGGTCGATTTATGTCAGTGTCAATAGCCGTTTTTTCTGGATGCCAGATTATGCAGGAACGCCACATGCGACGTTGCCGGCTCTGTGCATAAATCTGAGAGTCTTGTATAATTATAAATTGGACATTTACTAATGATATATGGAAGACTTTATAACGACATGTCACATGTGTTATTAACATATTTTTGCTGTTTGGACAACTAGATAGTCCTTCTGTTAAAGTAGCTGCGTCAATAACACAGGCCATTATAAAATCATCCATATATCCTAGCTATTTGAAATGTTGACAACAGTAAAAGAATCTATACTTTAGAATATACTTCCATAACAGTGATAATTAGAATACAAAAAGTATATAATATAATTATATAATTTAGGAATTTTTACAGCATCATGTATCATATTTACTAAAGTATCAAAACCCTTTATGTTGAAGTTCATATTCAAAATTGAAATCTATGGAAATTGTCGAGAGTTTCTCATATCAACTACAGAATACCAATACTAACAGCTTTATAAATCACTCAATTTGACATAAAATTACATTAGCCATAATTGTGAAACACATTAGCCATTGTCCTGAAGCACTCAGTTGTCGAGATATATGCTCTGAAGAGAAAAGAGTAGCAGATGAATCTATATTCTATCTATCTCTGATCACCATGGGTTTGTAGTGGAATGAAGCGCCTTCAACTCTTACTTCATCAATGTTTCATAGCATTCCACATTTGTGACTGTTGAGTACAAACAGAAATCCCTAAAGTCGTAATGATCTAACAAATACCTTCAGTCCGGGTAAATATAACATGGCCACGCAAGCCAACTGTTGAAATGTATTCTACTAGACGCTAGAAGACTATGCGTAGGAAAATTTTTGCCGAAGTCGTTGCGCAACACTTTGTTGCTAATAGCTTTGAGATTTTTCAGAAATGAATGTAAGTACATAAGAATACTTATAAGAACGTTAGATTAGTGAACATCTCTGTGATTTTTTTTATAATAATGTATAGGGTGGTCAAGATAAGGATCAGACTAGGTTAAATTCAGTAATCACACAATCTTACACCAAGCATTTGTTTGCAACGTCTACTTGAATAAAATGAAAAACAGAAAAAACACCTTTGTTTATAACTTGAAAAAAACAAAGGTAACGTAAGTTGTAGAAAAAGATGCTATTAGATACAGGGTCGTAATTTTTTAAATGTTTAAAAACACCATCATGTAGTGCCATTAGTTTTTTGACATTTCTCAAAATAAACCCGGACAAAAATAAAAACGATTTAGCCAAATTTTAGTTTTTCCCAAATACCTTAGTATATGACTAATCTCTCAGTGTATGCAATGTGCGCAATTATTTAATAAACATAGGATGTCAACCCTAACACACAAGTAGATGAATATGCAAGGCGCACCTACTTTGCTGCACATGTATCCTGTTTCGCTCAGAAGGGTTGGAAGTAAACCTAATTTCCACTTTGGAGACACTTAACACCCACGTCACAACACAAAAACACCAAGGAGAGAAAATCGAGAACCCTATAGTGGACACCACTACTAAAAAAAATAGCTTAACCGAGAGGTCAGCACGCAGCTGTGAACGCGTGGACATTCCGCTACGCCGACAGTTGCCGAGAGACTGAAGCAGGTGAGTGCTGTACCTCGCTGCGGCGATACAGTGCGGCCGGGTAGTACAGCCACGCCCCTTTCCAGCTCCCACTCCACGCGTCTGCGTTTTCTTATCTGCCAGTATCGTGAAGCGACTCGATGTTTACGTTGACCGGGAGCAGACGGGCGAAGTGGGAGCTGGAAAGGGGCGAGGCTGTACTGCCCGGCCGTACCGTATCGCCGCAGCGAGGTACAGAACTTACACGCATCACGTGGGTGTCAAGTGTGTTCAAAGTAGAAATAAGGTCTACTTTCAACTCTTCTGAGGAAAACAGGATATCTGTGAGCGTTGCATATTCATCACTTGTGTGTTCGGGTTGACATCCTAGGTTTTTTTAAATAAATGAGAATTTTAATAACGTTGTATAGTAGAAGACAACGATATTGTATTCGTTTACATTTTTTGCCGATAGGCATAAAACGGCTATAAAACCGAGAACCGCAGGCATGAGGACGGATCTGATAATTTTCAAACATTTTCTCTTGCAAGTATGGATGAGATGAGAGATCTAGACATTAGTTAAAAATTCATACTATTAACCAAAATATACATACACGCACTTCAAGATCATTCACCTAAATACATAATTTTTGGTGACAGCAGCTGTCAAGTTTTGCCGCGGGTAAACTGGAAAAAAATGCTGACAGGTACTGTCATACAATTTTTTCATCTAGAAACCATTCGTAAATCAAAATTGCGCGGTTGTGATTGGTAGAAATTAAGACAAGGAAACATATAGTTGTCGTCATGGCACAAATTTTTTATACATATGAAGTTGTATTATATTTCAGTGTCCACTCCGAAGATATTTTACAAGGTAGTACACCAGGGGCGTACTACCTTGTAAAATATCTTCGGTGTCGACACCTACTACCTTGTAAAATATCTTCGGAGTGGACTCCTTATATAATTACGATCGAACTTCACAGGTAAGTTCGTTTGATCGATTAATTATCTACGAAAACTGTGATTTATAAATGTACAGCAAATTTTTGAAAGCTGTACGTCATATCAAAGCTATTTAAGGTTTAGGTCCCACGCGGAATATTAGACGATTTAGCTTGGCAACAAAAGAGAAACGTAAGCTTGAAATTCAGATTCTCTTTAAACTCAAATTGCTAATTTGGGATTTGAAAACGAAACGAGCGGGAATTTCTAATGACGCCACAGCTGACAAAGCAGGAAAATGAGATAAGACGAAGAATAAAAGTAAGCACTGGAGTAGCTACCTTGGGTGGCACCCGTTGCGGAAGTTGGTGTCACCCCATCGAAATTAAAAAAAAATTATATGATTTATAAACGTCATGGATTATTTAATATTTCTATTTAAAATATTGAACAAAACACAATAAAAACTAAGACACAAAAGTATTTATATCACACAATTAAAATCTTTTGTCTAGCTTTGACAGCTGCAAACTCAGAAATAACTTCATCAAAATTTATATTGCCTCGTGTAATATGCCAAGATTGCTAAGCCTCGAGCGGATAATTGTGGCGCGTAAATAGTTTTTTATTAATTTTAGCTTACTGAAACTCCTTTCACATGAAGCTACGGACACGCAAACCATCATGAAAAATTTTAGTGCCATCATGAGATTTGGAAGAGATTCTGTAAAATCCCATTCCACAATATACTTCTATCTAGAGATACCCAATCAGAAACTGTGACATTAGCGGCTTTTAAGTGTCTTCGGAGTCATGGTATCCCCAAAAGTAATTCTGTTTCATAGAAATCAGTAAATTTCGATGTAGCTAATTTCAGTTCTCCAGTATTCCTCAAAAGCAAAGTACAGCAGACGCTCGATAACGTAAACACGGGATAATGAAAACTTGCGCTAATGTAAACACAAACTTCGTTCTATAGGATCAAACGGAACGCGCGATAACGTAAACAATGTGTACGCTCGATAACGTAAACAACTCTCGGCGCACGGAAACAGCGCGACGGTAAAATGCTGAAGCCTCGATAATTTATGTCGGGTGTCGGCGAGTCCCCGATTTATGATGTAGAGTGTAAGGGATTCACCTCTGCGATAAAATACGACAAACCTGGTCAGTCGTATGATCGTTTAGGATACGTTTATACGTACGTATGTATTTCATTTTTGAACTTAAGTGAATACATTGCACGCGTTAATATATTTTACGACTATGGCATCCACATCCTATAAAAGAAAGTGTTTAAAGTTGAGTGAGAAAGTGAAAATCATAGACAAAGTTGCACTAGGTGCGGGAGTGAAACAGTTAGCAAAAAAATATGGAGTATCGAAAGCAACAATCTGTAAAATTAAGCGTATGAAAACTCAAATTTTACAAAGAACGTGCAATAACTTTGGAGGTCCGGGAAAAAGAAAAACTTAAAAAAATGCGAAGGCACCTAAAATGGAAAATTCCCTGTATAAGTGGTTTTTAAAACAACGGGAAAATCATGTTCCAGTTAGTGGCGAAGTACTTAAACAGAGAGCGAGACTGTTAAATGAAAAACTGAAACTGAAAATTTCGTAGCTAGTGATGGCTGGCTACAACGATTCAAAACAAGATATGGAATTCGACTGCTGTCTATATCTGGTGAAAAATTATCAGCACAACCACAATTAGTGCAACCATTCAAAGAAAAATTGATGAAAACAATTACCGAGCTAGATTTAAGAATGGAACAAATTTACAACGCAGATGAAAGTGGCCTTTATTGGAAAATGTTACCAGAGAAAACCTATGTTGCATCATTTGAAAAATCTGCCCGGGAAGAAAGCCGGAGAAACAACGAATAACGTTTCTAGCCTGCACTAATGCTAATGGTTCACACAAAATAAAGCCACTGGTAATTGGGAAAGCAAAAAATCCGCGCTCATTTAAAAATGTTAATATCCCTGTTGATTATGACTGTTCAAAAACCGCTTGGATGACTAGCAGTATATTCCTGAAATGGTTCCACAGGTGCTTTGTCCCTCAGGTATGACAATCAATTATCACAAATGCTCTATTCATAATTTGAAGATGTGTTTTCAATTTGTAGGTAAAAGGTTTCCTAAAATAACACAAGCTTCCAATAAAAGCGTTTTTACTATTGGATAGGCACCAAGTCATCCTCCTGAGCAACAACTGAGGAGCAGGGATGGGTCAATTTTCGTCGTGTACATGCCGCCCAACGGAACACCGTTAATTCAACCGATGGACCAGAATGTAATAAGACTCTCCAAACTATACTATAGGAAGTTTCTACTTTCGTCTGTCTTATCAAAGAATCCTGAAAACTTAAAAAAACTTTAAAAAAAGTAACATTACGAGAAGCTGTTTTAGATTTACATATGGCCTGGAATGAACTTAACCAGCAAACTATTCAAAAATGTTGGAACAATCTCTTTTGTACCAATAATGAAGATGATGAAGAAGACGATGTCCCCTTAAGCGTAATTAGAGAAAGTTTGAGATCCAATAATGATAATGTTATTAGTGTGTCATTGGATGTTGTTGATTTATTGAAAACATTGAATCCCAACATTGTTTGTACTCCTGCTGATATTAATTTATGGAACGAAGATAAGCAAACGAATTATGCTGATAAGGAGGAGGATATGGACAGTGAGGATGATGAGAACGATCCCATTGACGTCAGAAGTGTAGTGACTGACGCGCAAGCTATACAAGTTTTTAACCAAGCTTTAGATTGGGCTGAAAGAAAAGAAGTTTCATACACGGATATTTTAGTTCTTCGTAAATTACGGGCGCAGGCATTGGAAGACAATGCTAAGCGCAAATTTACGCAGACAAAAATTGTTAATTATTTTTCTTTTAATTAAAAAAATACTTATCGCTGTTAGAATATTTGTTTATTTTGTTATAAATAGTATGTATTAAACGTTTCTTTTAATAAATCAAATATTATATAAATCACGTTCGCTAATGTTTCGATAATGTGAACCACACTTGGATTAAATTAGTTTACATTATCGAGCGTCTGCTGTATTTGTTTGTACGATCTCAAACAATGAAGCTAGCTCTTGAAGAGACTTCGATCTTGTCTGGAATTCAACTTTGAGAAAGTTGAATCACTGGGTAGCTGTCACCTCAAAAAACGCGATACCCGGCGCGGACCACCACCGCCGCCCCCTTGCTACGCCACTGGTCCATACGCGGAATACAAGACGATTTAGCTTAGCAACAAAAGACAAACGTAAGTTTGAAATTTTAATTTTTTGAAAATTCAAATTGCTTATTTGACCAATCACCAAAGACCGTCATGTATCTATACAGTCTCAGTTTAAAGCGCCATCTATAATCTACACACTGAGCCATTTGAAAACAAAACGAGAGGGAATTTCCAATGACTTCACACCTACACGCTGTCAGAGAGCGGGAAAAGGATAGAAGATAAAAATAACTTACGAGATGCAACCTCTTAAGCACTTATTTCGAATATATAAAATACAACGCAATATTTAAAAACAATATATTCACATTTTTTCATTACTATTATTTTCATCTTCAACATCTAAATTTGGCCCTTCCATACAATCTTCAATTTCCATGGGTAACCTATCACCCCATTTAGTTGATCTTGCACAATGATAAACTGGCTTAGTATGTTTGGAAGCTGTAAAAATAACTTCCCTCAATTGCCCATTCGGACTGCACATTCTACAAATGGTGTGTTTTGATCGCACCAAAGTTGGTCTCACTAGCCTTGGCCATTTTGGCTCTTCTTCATTTCTTTTACCTTTCTTCAAAACCACATAAGAATAAAGTTCTCTTTTTTGTTGAGATGAGGCTCCAATCGGAAGGGTGAAGTATTTGACCTAGAATATGACGGAAGTTAAAACCAAGTTTTTTCTTGTGGGAAAAATAATAGCAATAATAGCAGTTCCAATATACAGGGTGTAAACGTTATGATAGTCATTATTTAAATGGGTGATACAGGGGGTTAAAAGAAGCAAAAAGTTTTATATAACATGGGGGTCCAAACGGCATTTTTTAGAGAAAAGCGACTTTAAAGTCAAATAAAATCTGACAACGCCGCAATGCCAGAAGTAAATTCGACGGAACGCAGTGAAAATAAAGAGGGAGTTTGTTATTTTTGGCTCTTAGGTATTATTTCATTATTTGATAATGTACTCGTAAAATGCAAATAATTAAAAAAACGGACTTACCACTAACTGTCTCAGCGCTTTACCTGGTGTGTGAAAGTTTATTGAACGTATTAAAAAAATCCACTTATAAATAGGGAACACAATTTTGATACATACATTATTTTTTATTTTTAAAACCCACACTCCACTTTTTTGTATTTAAAGAAGGTGTTCAAAATGTCGTCCCCCACTTTCCACACAAGCTTCATTACGACGAACCCAGTTTCTTTTTACTCTAAGTCCTCGAAGTTGTCCATTTATTATTTCACCCGCATTAAATTTTTTTTCGCGAAGTTGTGCTTCAGTTGTTATTGGACCAGCCCCATAAACCATCCGTTTAAGTTCTCCCCAATACCAGACATCCATCGGATTGAGGTCAGGAGATTTTGCTGGCCATTTTCGAGGATCAGGAGAATTTCGACCGATCCAGCGATTTGGATAATGTTCTTTCAAATATTGAATGACGCCTCTAAAAATGTGTGGTGGTGCCCCATCATGAAGAAACCACAAATTGTCTCCATTGTAATGGCATGTTGTCTAAGGTCTGTTCCAAAAGTTCTGGTAGGTTATTGGCTAGAAAGCTAAGGTATCCTTCTCCTGACAACTTTGGGGGTAACTCGCAAGGGCCGTGAAGAATACCCGCCCAAATATTTATTTTAAAACGTTGTTGGAAATGACCTTCACGAATGGTATGAGGATTTTCTTGGGTCCACGTGTGAGTATTATGGAAATTTAATATCCCGTCCCACGTAAAAGTACACTCGTCCGTCGCTAGAATGTTTTTAAAAAAATCCGGAATTTCAATGTTTTTGTGCAAAAACCATTGACAGAATGTTAGTCTGCGAGGATAGTCTTCTAGTAACAAGGCCTGCACTCGTTGTACATAGTAGGGATAAAGCAAATTTTCCCGTAGGATTCTATGGACTATGGTATGCGATAGTCCTACGCGGCGGCCTAATTCCCGAATGCTGATATCTGCATACATTTCCACGATATTTAAAATTTGTTCCTCCTGGTCTACAGTAACCGTCTTTTACGAGTGCGAATATTAGTGGGCTGAACACTTCCTGTATCTTGAAGTATACTAACCACTGTTACCATTTGCGATCGATTGAAGGTTCGATAAGAGTGATGATGACCGACGCGCTGTTGTCATGTGTGTTTTAAATATTCAATTTAATGAAATTTACTTACTGACTAAAAATTTTGGCTTAACTTAGAAAAACTTAATGCCATTTATTTGTTAATTACCCAATTTAAAAACGTTTTAGATTAGATTATAAAAATTAGTAAGATTGTGGTCGATATAAAGCACACAAATTTAGACAAAAATCTATTGACTTTTGGACCATGGGTCTCACGAACTTTTTGACTTGTTTTGACCCCCCCCCCCCCACTATTACCCATTTCAATAATGACTACCGTAACGTTTACACCCTGTACTACTGAATTCCAATAGATTGACCTCCAACAGTAAAAAAGGTTTAGTGCAAATAGTATAAAACTGTCACCACCATAATACAAAACTTACTTCAAAGTTACAGGGTGTTCCATCATCTAACACAAACCTAGGACAGATGTTATCATGAGGACATGGACTAAAAACATGACCTTTGCTCTTTTCTTTTTGTATTTGTAGAATGAAATCTCTGAGCTCATTTATAATTTTAAACCCCGCATTTGTACCTGAAAGTTCAAAACAAAAATAGAATTATGCAAAAAAGGTCAACACCTACGTATATTTATTGGAATTCCAGAATTTTTTACATATTGATTTATCTTGCCATGAACAAGAAGTGATAAAATGGTCCAGTTTTTCTGTTACATTTTTCTAGTGGCTGCGTGTATTGTTTGGCGATAAAAAAGCATTCAGTTTTCGTACATTTACCAGTCTATCGATAAGAGAAGTTTCTAGAAGGGCCAACAGATCCTTACTCAGTACACTGCAGTGTGAACGAGCGTGGACTCAGGAAAGCCGAGGACAGCGAGCGAGGGATTCTGGGCGTCCCATAGGGACCACCTAGCGACAAGACCGCCGGTTAAGGCTTCTGGCTCTGAGAGATAAATTCAGTAGTACATCGCTAATCAGTGGTTTAAAGAGCATGGAAGGATGGTTGGTATGCGTACGGTATGTCTTATCGCTCACAATGGGTGCTACCTCGCACAGCTGAACATCGGAGTAACCGTTTGCTCTGGTGTAGAGAAAGAATTCTATGGGCCGGGAATGGAATCAGGTGGTCTTTAGTGACAAATCCCGCTTCTGACTGGGTATGAACGATGGTCGGCCAAGAGTGACGTGGTGAAAGACGTGACCCGAGCTATAGGGTGCTATTGCTCATGTAAGTGGTGGAGCCTCATCTGATTTCATACCTAAACACCATCCAAAAACCCGATTTCTCAGCAACACATGCCAGACCGCATGTTGCCAGAACATCGTTAGCCTTCATGGATCAACACCGCATCAACCGTTTACCTTGGCCACCGCGATCCCCTGACCTATCTCCAATTGAACATGTCTGGGACATGATAGGTCGCAGGCTCTTGAATTTGCCTCTCCACAGACTTCAGCAACTCTTACTCACGAAGTTGCAGTAGCCTGGAATGAGATACTCCAACAGGATATCGACCACCTTATCAGCACAATGCCAAGGGGTGTCAATGAGTGTTGACAAATCAAGCTGAAAGTTTAATCATTTTACTAGTAAGAGATACTGAACGTATATGCCAAAATTATTAAAAACGGATAAACATACGTAGGTGTTTACCTTTTTTGTATTGAACAGATGAGTTTTACTATACCTTGTTCGACAATAACCAGGTACTTTTCAGTCTTATTCCACAAATTCAAAACATTTGATAGCCTATCATGTGCAGAAGGCATTTCAAACATTGTATATGCAGAAACAACTAGGTCATAGGTTGTGTTACTGGCAGGTAAGAACTGTCTAAAGAAAACTCCCTTGGGCATAACTCCAGTGGATGTCCCACCTTGTAGCAGCAGTTGGGCCAAATCGTTCATATCTCGCGATGTATCTACATTGTAGTATTCAAAGATAGAGTTTTTCCAGTAAGTATTTGCAGCCCAAGAGGCTGTACCAGTGCCTGAACCAAAGTCAAACAGACTGTTGGGTTTAAATTCTGGATCTCTAGCTTGTATTTCTCCTAATATTTTCACCAATACTGCATATTCTGCTGCAGATCTGCCTAAAAATAAAGAAATAGAGTTAAGCTGCCATCAGGTTGCTTTTAATGAGAACAGTACGCTTAGTATTTAGCCCAGAGGCAAAAGGGCCATCGTCCGAAGCAGCAGGCTTCAAGTGACAGCTTAAGCTGCTTCACTCGACAGTTTTTGCTTTGCATTCATTTAAGGGGCAGCAAACCTTAAGAAGCCCAGTGCACTGAATTGTAAAATATGCTTCTGCTTCCAAGAATACATATACAGTAATGGACAAAAGTATATAGACAAATATGAATATTTACCTAAATACCTGTAGAAAACGAATTCATACTTCATTGCTCCATAAACAAATGCATTATTAGAAGAAAAACTAATTTCCTTGTTTTTACGTTATCTACAATGAACACAATAAAAGTCTGAATATAAGCACTTTTTTATGAAGGACAAAAATATGTAGACAAATTTTTTCAAACATTAGTTTAGTACAGTTTCGTGTCAGAAGAGGATTAGTTTGTGTTCATCAAGTATTGTGGAATAAGTTGAGTGATTTTAAAACCATGCCGCGTGGTCCAGCACTTTCTTTAGATGTGAAAACTAAGATCATTGACTTATACAAAGATGGTCAGCATCAAGTGAACATTGCCAAAAATTTGAAGCTGAAGCATAAAGCAGTTTGGGGAATATTGAACAAATATAAACAAAAAGGTATCTTGGAAGCCTCTAAGAGAAGTGGTCGGCCTAGAAAACTAAATGCTAGATCAGTTAGATTAATAAAAGTAATTTCGTCCAAAGACCCATAACTCCAAGACTAATAAAAGCCGAAATCATGACAAAAGGAATTATCAGTGTTCCTACAAAAACCAGAAGTAGAAGATTAAATGATTTCAACATGTTTGGATCAGATGGTGTTCATTACGTTAGATGTCCTAGTGGACAAAGATTGAACCTCAAGTACACTTTGCCCACTGTCAAACATGGAGGTGGGTCTGTTATGGTTTGGGGGTGCTTTTTGGGGTTTGGGATGAGACCTTTACATAGAATAGATGGCATTATGGATAAGTTTGTATACACAGACATACTAAAGCATGTCATGTTACCCTATATGGAAGACAATATGCCCTTAAGATCAATCTTCCAGCAAGATAATGACCCAAAGGACACTTCAAATCTTGCAAAGACGTTCTTTCTGGATGAAAAAAATACCAGTTCTCAAATGGCCATCACAGTCTCCCGATATAAACCCCATTGAAAATCTATGGGAATACTTAGATAAGCAAATACAAGATAAAAATTATTCAAACAAGGATGAACTTTTTGTCACTTTAGAGCAAAAGTGGAGACAGATTGATGAACCTTATACCAAGAAACTTCTACAGTCTATGCAGAGACGATGCCAGCCAATGATTGATAATAATGGTTATGCTACAAAATATTAACACAAACATGGTTGGTTTTCTATAATTCAATAAACTTTGCTTGTTTTTTCTATAATTGTTTTGCTTTGTCTATATATTTTTGTCCTTCATAGTTCCAGTTTTTTTCAATTAATTTTTTATTGAAGGAAGTCTAATGAATATATTTATGTATAAGTGAGTATTATGCTATAAAGAATTATGTATACAGGTTTGTGTATTAATAAAACCAGTTAAAAAAGAAATACAGCACAATATTAATTTGTCTATATACTTTTGTCTATTACTGAATATAAATCCATGTATCATGTATGTATATGTATCAGCACTTACCTAAAAGATAGACAAGAGAGTTATGTGCATCATAGTTCATGGGCTTCCAGTTGTAAACCTTCGCCCGCAGTAAGTCCTTAGTCTTATCCTTGACCATCTGTCTGAACCTTATCTCATCTTGTTCAGACTTTATTTCATAATCACTGTGCTTTGCTATAACACGATTTTGCAACTGCTGAGCTATTTCTTTATAATCATCATTCTCTGTTGGTGCCACTCTATATCTCAAGTGTCTATTCATTGATTGACTAGATTCAACCAAGGCTTTAACAGGATAATCTCGCAAAGCGATAACTGATGCTTTGACGAATGATTCTGGCGTTAAAACCGAGTTCGGTAACACTCTGCCTGGATGTCTTCGGGGCTTTATCACGCCGTTATTTATGCTGTTTAGTACATTTTCGTCTGGTTTTACAAGACATTTTACAGAGTACGGACATTTTTGGATGCGAAAGATTCTGTTTACGTTTCCAACTGATGACATTATCAACTATTTATTCGCAGACAACATATACACACTTATTTCTATAATCCTAAACATTAATCACAGGAAGTTTTGTATTTTTTTAAATATTTTATTGTACGTTTGTAGGATGAGGTTATGTTTTCTTTTACTGACATGTGACAAGTTTGACTCGCACCTAATTTGACAAGTATAAAGAATAAAAAATCAAATTCAAGCGGATAACCAAATGGAAATGGTATTTACCATTTTGGGTTGGTATTTACCAATCCATTCAAGCGAGTGTAGTTATCAGTTTGGTTATAAGATCCGTGACGTCACGAATCAGCTGTTATATGTCATAGTTATCACCGCAAAACTGTGGTATTTACCCAACTCAAGAGTAGTTTTATATTTCTGGTTATTATTTGAAATGTGACAAGTTAGAATTTTGCCGGGTATTGGATATTGTTATTGTACTTCAGCTTCATTTTTGAGAAAAATGATACAGGCTGACTTCAGTTTTACCATAAAGTGGAGCACCTTATTAGTTATACTCATTACGGTTGTTGGGGACACTTTAAATGTAGTTCATATGCTTAACAACGTATCCTGTGTACCACAAGAATATTAAAATATGGCCATATAAACTCACTAAATGATATCCACCTGTATACGGTTTTGCTAATTTCTTTTTTCATCATTTCTGCTGAATCAATAAATGTCTTCTTTGACATGCGGAAAAATTTAGAGAATTGAAAGTTATAATAGCTACAAAGCCATGGTTCCATCATTAAAAAAAAATCTGAAAAAACATTTCTCCCATGAATATTATGAAAGGTTTCTTATTTAAACTTTCCATATACAGTTGTAGACGAAAAAGCACCGATTATTAAGTGATAATAAAAATAATCAGAGATTATATACGCGCTTTTCTAAAATAAACAACTTGCAACAAAACCGCGGTTAAAACCAACGCGTTCAAGCGATTCGTGTAACTGACGTCATCAACCCGTGTGTCATCTTGAACCATATTATAACCGCGGCACATAACAGAAATTTTGGTTATTCGCTTGGATTTGATTAAAGAATGGCAACTTGGCAAGAGCCCAATACCGGGTGTACCAACGAAAATGGAAAGCACTGTGAGAGACTATAAAATACAGGGTATGCCACTAAGTTGAGCGGATTTTAAAAAATCATAGAAAAAACTACAAAGCGTAGTGGATGTAATTTATATTTTTAATAGACACAGGGAAATTTTATTTTTTTAAAATAAAATCACTGAGATATGTGAGCCATCGAGACCGTACGCTCTCCTTAACCTCGACTTTAAATTCGTGAAAACTCGCTGGTATAATATATCTCGTGGGAATGGGGGTCATCTCAAAACTAAAATATGACATTAAATCTTTAAATTCGTTAATTCAATGAACCATGCATTAATAAATAATACAAATAGTTGAAAATAAGTTTTAAAAATTAAAATGTGTGCAATAGAAGTAGCTATCATATTAGTGGGTAAGATATTTAACAGAAAATAACTATTATTTAGAATAATACATCAAAATACAAAACATTTTAAACTATACCTACTTCAAAGCTAAATCCTCACCTGATGCTCTTGAAACAAAGGCTACACGTTCTACCTGAGTTTCATTTGGATATAGCGCTCCCGAGAAGCTATACCAATATAAATATAAAACGAAACTATTACTATTATAAATAATAGTTTATTTTTCAGAAACCGACAAAGCTATTTTTGTCCGTTTTCTTGGTAATTGGCCCTTGTCTAATAAGGCACTCATGTCGAAATATCCTTTTAAAAGTTGTCTCACAAAAATAAACGAAGCACACAAAAAAAATTCAACCGCACGCCACAGACCTTCGGAAATAATTAATGTGCTATTGTGAACTTGGGGGCTTATCTACTGAAAACGGACCAGTAGGAACGAGGCGCGTGCCGGTCTGATGATTTATTACCCCGTAGGTTCGCTGGATAAATTATATACTAAGTGACATATAAATCCGAACACCCAGTTTAAATGGTTTTATTTTAATAAAATTTTGTATAAGTACTTAATGAAGCATAATAAGTAAATGATAAAAATTTCAAAATGATTGCACTGCTTTAAAGCCCTTTGACCTTTAATAATGTGTGGATGCACCCTGATGTGCTACGCATTCTCCAACGCGCCTAGGCATGCTTCTGATCAGGTGGTCAATGTCCTCCTGTGGTATCTCATTCCAGGCAACCACCAACTCCTCTCGAAGTGCTTCTAGAGTCTGAGGAGGACGTTGCAAATTGAGCAATCTCCTACCCATCATATCCCACACGTGCTCAATTTAGGATAAGTCGGGAGATCTTGGTGGCCATGGTAACAATGTGATATCATTATGTTGAAAGAAGTCTATTGTGACTCTTGCAACTGTGGATTCCTCCTTTCACCACGTCGCCTTCTAACCCTGGCACGACCATCGTGCATGCCTAAACAAAATCGAGACTCGTCACTAAAGACAATACTGTTCCATTCCTGATCCCAGAGTGACCGTTGTCTGCACCACTCAAGGCGATTAAGTAAGGTGTTCTCGAGTTAAAGGGAGGACCCAGTGTGGTCGGTATGAAAAACAAGCCAAAACTTCTCATTCGTCGGTAAACACTTCGCATGCCAATAGGTCTTCCGTGTTCTGCAAACCATTCATTTGCAATGGACCTGGTAGTGGAGAAACGGTACCTTAAGGCCAATAATCTTAGGCGGCGATCTTCACGGTCTGTTGTTCTACGGCGGCGTCCAGTGCCCCTTGCTCTTTGCGTACGGCCTTCTCGAAGCCATGCCTGACAACACCTAACCACAGTGTCTACACTTCTTTGCACTCTAACTGCAATTGCCCGAAAAGAAAGTCCAGCTTCCCGAAGTCCCACTATACGGCCCCTATCAAACTCACTAAGTTGACGAAATCGTACAGGTCTCCGTACTCTAGGCATCGTAACCGATCGTAAAGGATGTCAAGAACCAAAATCCGCCAACGTTGATTCTTTACTGCGGCTGAAATATTTATTTTTAGAGCGTTAGTGAATTAAAAAAAAGCAGTATAAAAACCGGAATGTGCAACTGATAAGGCTGAACATTTTTTCACTTGTTATTTACAGTAAGATAAATACGTTCACCAACTTAAAATAAAACCATTTAAACTGGGTGTTCGGATTTATATGTCACTTAGTATAGTTGAAGGGTATATACAGGGTGACTTCGAAGTTGAGTCATTTATTTTAACAGTGAGTAGATCTGATCAAAAGAAATGTTTTTTTCCTTTACCATCTTTCTGGTAAAATTAAAGTAACAAAGTTATAGCCCTTTGGAAGTTTGAGTACCGCCCTGCCTATTATATGCTCGTGTTTGGCGACAACGGATATAATCCGCCTGACCGGTTCATCGCATCGGAAACAAAAAAGCGAAAGAATTTGAAACGATGTTTTTCGTCAGTCGATAACGCGTAAGTGAATAGTAGTGTGTTGCGTGGTTCAAACGAAATCAAAAATGGCACATGTTTACGAAAATGCTGAACTTGTGGACATGATTCTTATTTACGGGGGGGCAGTCTTTACAAAATGCTCCCGGATGCATCACGGATTTATGCGAATCGGTTTCCCAATCGAGTGCAACCAACCCCTCGTGCCTTTGTTAATGTAGTACAAAGGGCTCGTGAATCAGGTGACTTAAGACCTCACAGGTGAGGGCATGCTGCTCCAAGACCGCACTATTAAATACAGGTCCGCACTGAAATACTTGTCGGGAGGATACTTTATTAAACAATGTAACATTTTTTTTTTATTTTTACACACATATTTTGGTTTATCTTCCTTCTACAATCATTATCTGAAAATTAATGACTCAACTTCAAAGTCACCCTGTAGGTGCAATTTAATCTCTTTTACCAAAATACGCTTTACAGATGTTCTTGATATGGCAAGCTCAGCTGATCTCTTTCGGGATGATAACAGTGGATCGCGCCGTACGGACCTCGCAAATTTGCTGGCATTTTCCTCTGTTCGTATTGACCTTGGACGCCCCGCAAGTTTCTGATACAGTGTCGAACCGGTAGACTCGAACTTTCTGACGCACGACCTGATCCCCTTTTTGACTAGGACATTGATTAGATCATGTAAACTAAACTCAGGACGAAACAGACGCCGCACAATAGTGCACGAATCTCCATTTTTGTAACAAGCCTTAACACAGTGAAACGCTCCATGGCGACTGAATTTCCGAAAACCAAGCTACTTATTCCTACTACACGTGTCCCGCTCCCGCGTGCCTGTCACGAGCAATGCGGCTTTGAAATTCGTATGTCTTTTTGGTCGACCCTGTATGATCAAAAACTGTGTTCGCAGCAAGTTGTGCCGTAGAGTCATTTGAATCAGAAAATTAGTCGCCCATTAATCCCAACACCTAATTGGTATCCCCTTCGAGATCTACACGTACCTGATTTTCCTAGGAAAGTAATTTTGGTCCAGGTTACTTAAGCAAAAGGATTTTTGTAAATACGATTTTGACTCGCAAAATAATCATTATCGTTATCCGTGACTTTAAGCGATTAACGTAGTACTTCTGGAGATAGTCACTTACGGTGTATTCTGGCGTACAAAAAGGGATCTGAAAGATACCAGCGACATCTACGAGACACTAGCAGAATTCAAAAATGAATTTAGAAATCTACTCTGGAAAGAGTGTTTGGTTCTGCTACTGTCTCATAGATGGCGTTAGAGCCTACATTCCCTTTTTTGCTCATTTTAATTGGGTATCTTAGGCCCGTATCGTCAGTCGGCCCTACAATTGTAGGGCGCGTTTATGGCCTCCTTGATTGTTATAGTTTTCTACTTCTCTCTATTTTGAGGTTATGTCACAAACATCTATTTACATCAAATTGTGCTTGCTTTTGAGTTTTATCAGCCTGAAATTTCCTAAAATTTAAAAGGAAAACATATCTTACCAATAGGAGAGCGCCGACGCTGACACGGGACGAGTGTAGTCTAGAAATTTTTGAAGGAGAGAAAAGAGTATGACAATCAAGGAGGCCATAAACGCGCCCTACAATTGTAGGAATGACTGAAGATTCGGGCCTTAATGCAGTGAAACCAAATTGGAATAAGGTATTAGCTGGACCAAAAAGGCACTGCATATGCCCAAAACACGAGTTTTGATCTAGGTTGTTGAATATTGCTGTTAATAAATGCTACGAGGTTTGTAAACTAAGCGATGAAACTGGTTTTTTAATTTTTTTATTCAAATATACTAAGTGACATATAAATCCGAACACCCAGTTTAAATAGTTTTATTTTAATAAAATTTTGTATAAGTACTTAATGAAGCATAATAAGTAAATGATAAAAATTTCAAAATGATTGCACTGCCTTAAAGCCCTTTGACCTTTAATAATGTGTGGATGCACCCTGATGTGCTACGCAATCTCCAACGCGCCAAGGCATGCTTCTGATCAAGTGGTCAATGTCCTCCTGTGGTATCTCATTCCAGGCAACCACCAACTCCTCTCGAAGTGCTTCTAGAGTCTGAGGAGGACGTTGCAAATTGAGCGATCTCCTACCCATCATATCCCACACGTGCTCAATTGGGGATAAGTCGGGAGATCTTGGTGGCCATGGTAACAATGTGGAATCATTATGTTTAAAGAAGTCTATTGTGACTCTTGCAACATGTGGTCGGGCATTATCTTGTTGGAAAGTTGGATCTGCCAGGGTGTCAAGATAGGGTAAAAGATGGGGTTCTAGAACTTCGTGGATATAACGCTGCGCGTTCATGTTACCTCTGATGACGATTAAGGGTGACCTGGAACCATAAGCTATAGCACCCCAAACCATAACTCCAAGAGTGTGATGAACATGTCTTTCAACAAAAAACTGTGGATTCTTCCTTTCACCACGTCGCCTTCTAACCCTGGCACAACCATCGTGCATGCCTAAACAAAATCAAGACTCGTCACTAAAGACAATACTGTTCCATTCCTGATCCCAGAGTGACCGTTGTCTGCACCACTCAAGGCGATTACGTCGGTGTTCTCGAGTTAAAGGGAGGACCCAGTGTGGCCGGTATGAAAACAAGCCAAAACTTCTCATTCGTCGGTAAACACTTCGCAGGCCAATAGGTCTTCCGTGTTCTGCAAACCATTCATTTGCAATGGACCTGGTAGTGGAGAAACGGTCCCTTAAGGCCAATAATCTTAGGCGGCGATCTTCACGGTCTGTTGTTCTACGGCGGCGTCCAGTGCCCCTTGCTCTTTGCGTACGGCCTTCTCGAAGCCATGCCTGACAGCACTTAACCACAGTGACTACACTTCTTTGCACTCTAACTGCAATTGCCCGAAAAGAAAGCCCAGCTTCCCGAAGTCCCACTATACGGCCCCTATCAAACTCACTAAGTTGACGAAATCGTACAGGTCTCCGTACTCTAGGCATCGTAACCTATCGTAAAGGATGTCAAGAACCAAAATCCGCCAACGTTGATTCTTTACTGCGGCTGAAATATTCATTTTTAGAGCGTTAGTGAATTGAAAAAAAGCAGTATAAAAACTGATACGGCTGAAAAATTTTTCACTTGTTATTTACAGTAAGATAAATACATTCACCAACTTTTATTAAAATAAAACCATTTAAACTGGGTGTTCGGATTTATATGTCACTTAGTATATAATTACAAGTTTACATTTTCACCCTCAAAATAACTTCCTTCTGAAGCTATACAGCGCTGGAGACGGTTCTTCCACTCCCCACAGCAGTGCTGGAACTCCGTTACTGCAGCTAGTCGGTTACAACCGTTTGAACGTTTTCGACTGTCCCTTGATGTGATTTTTCAACTTCGGGAACAAAAAAGTAACAAGGACTCAAGTCAGGAGAATGTTTTTACTGGCCAAAATCCCGTTTATTGACATTGCTCCGTGACAGTGGTGTGGGTCAAATTTAACTCTTCTCCGATCATGCTGTCCGTCAACCGACGATCTGAACGCGTAAGATCCCGGACTCGATATTTTCATTGGTGCCTGGAGGTGAAGGCGCTCCGCTTCGAGGTTCATCTTCAATCGACTATCTCCCTTCCGAAAATGCCTTAAACCCCCGAAAAACCTGGGCTCTTGTCAAAACACAACTCCATAGGTCTGCGAAAGTTTAGCAACAGTTTCCATTGCGCTGTGTCCAAGTCTGAAGTAAAACTTCATAGCACACCGCTGCTCGAAGCTGATGCCACTCATATACAGAACACAATAGAAAAATCTGATTGACAAAAAAAAATCGCTACAGACAACCAAAAATGACTCGAGCGGTTTAAAACTTGTACTGAAGGCAGATCGCATGTTGCCCTGTCTCCCCTCCAAGCCCAGCGCCTCCAGCGTTGCCAGATCGAACGCTACGTAGCTAGACTCATCACTTAATTTACAGACCTGCCTTGAAGTTTTTCTGGAATAGAAAAATGGGGTGCTTCCATCAATGCATGGACCAATAAAACATCATATACGTTACAAATAAAAATTTATTACAAATTCATGGAAAACCATTTCACTCACATTACACTGTATGATTATGGACATACAAAGCTGCATAAAACCTATCTGAATACATGGATACAAAATGCAATTATTAGCCTTGTATATGTTTAGCTTACATTTTCTATAATTATATAAAGCTACTTCGGAGTATAAAACATATACCTACAAAATTATATACAAATACTTAAAATACAAAACAGAGAGACAGATTAGAGATCAAAATTCCTGCCGACCATCAACAGTCACAGATTAATACTTTGAATCTTTGACATAAAAACAAATGTACGATATACAAAATAAGTTAATCTTTGGAAATAGAATTAGTTTTATGTTATTCTAACCGAGTAATAGCCGAGTATCACTTTTTCACAGAACCCTTTGAGAAAATTCACTGTGGTAGAGCATAATTGGTCCAATTTTTCGAACGGTTTACCAGTTTGTTGGCACAAAGATAGAATATTACATGAATTTTTAGTTTTGTAAGGAAGATCCCAGAATATGCGAAAAAACTCTTGAAAGTCCCTATAAAAAATATCGCTACAAGGACGTCGCTGAAAATTGTATTTTTATGAATAACTTTAGGACGATATATTCCGACCATATTCAACGGATATTTTAAAGAAATTGTATTTTCGGCAGCATCTTTTAGGGACACACTTATCCTTAAAGAATTGTTATATAAAATCTGTGAGATCATTTTTCTTGTGAACCGCGAGCCTGCCCACATATTCTGAAATATCCCGGAAACGTCAAATATTTTCGAATTTTAATCTGCGAGAACTTCAAAAAAGTATCCAGAAGCGTCAGTCTTTCTTAGTAAGTACTATGTAACGTAAATATATACACGAAAGCTGATAAACCTGTGAGTTTTTGGCATTTGTATACAGACGTTTAACTACAAAAAGGTAGCAGATGGAGTAAAGTAATGAACCTAATGTCCTAACCTAAGCATACTTACAAAAATAAATGAATGTTCTTTCCTCAATGTGCACAAACGCTTTATGTATTTTAAAATGAAAAGCTATTATAGACCATGATGACTGGCCAAAAATCGACCCTGTTTGAGAAAAAAATTGTAATAAACGGTTTTACAGCGAAATTATATTCTTGGGCGTCCTTATCGAGAAATACACAAAATTTTACTTGTTTTCTTTTTTATTAAACGTCAAAGTTGGAAAAATTACTTTTACGCTTATATTCAAATAGTTATGAATTATTGGTGTAGTGGTTCAACAAAATTTGTAGTGTAGCCAACAATTTTTTTGTATCTCTTATCGAGGGACTTTCCGTATACCCAAAAGAGTATGATTCCTTTGTACAGCAGCTTATTGCAATTTTTTCACAAATTCTAGATATCCTGGTCTAATCTGGCGTTTTTAGAGATATAGAACTTAAAATAAACTTAGAGAGCAAATACGTTTCATAACTTACAAATATGAGATACATTCGTTACAATGGAGTATTTTTGTGAATATCACACTAATTAAACAGCATTTAAGTGTTGAACGCGTCCATCATATGACTAATTTATATAAAGAAATGATGGTACCACGCATAAAAAATTGTTTAGAACATATAGCATAAATACTTACTCAGGAATTTTACTCCTACAAATTTGGTTGCAGATTCATTTTGGTCCAGTCTTAAGGAGCACTATAAGACGTTTCGTCTAGATTCCAAGTTGAATAGGCCACATTTCGATCAAGTGTTACTTTCAGAACGGACTGGAAATCTCGCTGTGTATTTACCAAAACCAAGACATGTTCTAGATATCCCATGTACAGGCGTTTCCGCCATATTTTCTCCTATCATTGAGTTGAGAATGAAAATTCTTCGTGCTTTTTTCATCCCATTGATGTTTAACAGTCTTCGAGTATATCATCTGTCTAAGCTCGTCCTAATGACGTTGGAGTATTATAGACTTTATCAAGAGGAGGCACTCAATTTTTGGATTCAGATTGGTAAATTTACAGCGAAATCTCCTACTAATCCCGACATTTACATTTAACACTATCATTTAGTCTGTAACTAGACATATTACCAGCTAAATTGATATGCGCATGACATATTAATTTTCTCGCTACAAATTAGACTGTGTAAGCAACAGTTGAAGCGCCATGGACAGTTTTAGCTTTCTGAATACATAAATTGAGCCAATTTGCATGTGAAGGTAATAACCCAAAATTTCTAACATCTCGTTGACAGTACTAGTCTGAAAATTAGTCTAAAGCGGCATATTGAGGTACAATTTTTTGCTCTTTAAAGAAGTCACAGTGGTCCAAATCTTTCTTTGGTTGCAAATCTTGTCTTATTATAAACACCTTTCCTTCGCTCATGTCTGGAAGTTTGCCATGCCATACAAAGTTATAGAAAAAGCCCTGGAAAGAAAAAAAAAACAGCAATAAGAACGATCGGATCTGGATGAAATATGGTACAGAGGTAGATCATAGTCTGCAATCGCACATAGGCTACGTTTTATCCAGGGAAATAACTTCGAAATATTTATTTCGCGGGCTACAAAAATAAAACATCATACACAGGACCGCATTTTAAGGGGGGTCTTCTATGTAACATTTGTAAGATTTACCTAAGTATTGTCCACATTCAAAAGCATATATTTAAAATTATCGTGCACCACCCAACTAACAATTATCACGCCTATTAGAGATGCAAGAATGATTATACAGTATTCCTTACACAGCATTGTATACTGTAAGAACATTGGCAAAACCCTCTTAGATCAGCTATACAAGCGGAATGGGCACATCTAATAGGACACTTCAGTCATTTAAGAGGTTGTATAAGGACTGCAGGTAACAGTTATACAACAAAAGTGTAAGCCTGTTGCAGCCGCTATAGGACATTTGCATCAGTGCAAGATTCAGTTTTTGTCAACTATACAACTATTCTGTTACGTGATTCTACTTTATTGCAACCAAACTATTTCTTATGTATTGTATAGACGAGGTGGAAGAATATATATCTAACACAATACAGTCATCTTGTTTACTTACATATCGGCCATTGTGAATTTCATACACAGGTATATGATAAACTTCTACACTGATATAGGGCTATTGAATTACTTGCGCAGCAAATTTTATTGTGATTATCGTGCAAAGTAGTTACGCAATTTCTACGGGTTTCGTATTTGATTCATATTTTGATAATGATCAAAAGTATGTCTAGATTTTTAAGATGGAAAACTGAACTTATCTGCGTTAAATCTTCCACAAATCCTATATTTAGACACAATTACACTAATGTTTATCACTTTATATCTGTAATTTCGAACTGAAACATAATTATTTAATATCAAATAGAGGAATAAATGTTTGCCAAATATGGCGGGTGGTTGTGTATAATCATGGCATCGTTCATGTTGTCTTTAGTTTACTAGAATATTTTGGTATTGCCTGCAGGTGTTATACAACAATTTGACAAATGTCAGAAATGAAATACCAACAGAGTCGAATGATTTACCTAGAATTTGTACCAGATCTATATCTTCTGTTTGAACAGTTGATAAAACCTTTTTAACCAATATGCATGCGTTGTTTGTCTTAAAACATTGCTTATGGCATTTTAACAAAAATATGACAGCAGAAAGTTAGGTTATGGTGAAGTTGTATACCAACATATTTAGCATATGTACAGCCTTTAACAGTTACTAAACAACAGTTGTATAAGTGCTTCCTTTGGGAGCAATTTGTTGGCTAAAGTAGTAAATTTGCACAGCAAAACAAGAAGGCTCGGGTTTGTTTTATAAACGTTACCATGGATGTCACAACACAACCATTTTGACTAACCTGCAAATAAGCCGGATAAAATAGTTGTACAAACGTTTATGCAACAGTTAAAAATTTGTCCTATATGGTGTTGTGTAACTATGCTATAAGAATATTTTAAACACCTCATTTTAAAGCAAATATGTTGCAGAAAGCAAACTTGCATTCCACACAACATTAAGCCAGCATTTTGGTGTTCAGGCAACAACAATAGAGAGCTTTTATGGCTGAACGGTTCTTTTACCAAAAGCTTTGAGCATTACTTTGCTAGTTGGGCAGTGGCGGAGTTACGCGCAATTTTTCGAATTTCACCTTCAATTTGCTACAAATAATTATGTAATCTTGTTTTTTCCTAGAGTGCACTGTTTTCGTAAAAATAAAAATAAAACCAAATAAGATCATTCATAAAGAGCCGAGATACAATTAGTTTCAAAATAAAATAGGAGGCCTTGATACTTTGTCAAAGTTATGTGTCATACCGTTGTTACCGTTACTATCGCCATTTATTTTTGTTGTAAAAGTCAAGTCAACAGTTTCTTTTTTCCATTTTTGGGTGTTGTGAAATGGACTTTAGCAATAATGAGTACTTCAATATTATTTTTGTGTACGGATTCTGTAATGGTAATGCTTCAGCAGCTTGTCGGGAGTATCAACGCGAACCTGCACAAAAGGTTTTTACGCGTTCATTCCTAAGGCTTCGGCAATATGGAATCGCCAAATTTCCCGGTGTTAGAAGCCGAAATACTGTGATGAGGAACTGGAAGTGATTAATTTGGCGTTGGATGATTCTAGTACAAGGATTAGGCAGATTGCAGCCCAGTTACCAAGTTCCCAAAGTCTTGCGTGGAGAATTTTAAATCGGGAAGTTTTACATCTAATCTAAACATTTTGGTTTGTGTTATCTACAGAGCTCCTTCGAGCAGATTATCAAGTTTTATTGATCATATATACAACTTTCTCTCATTTGTGTCTCCTCAGTATGACAATATATGCTTGCTGGGTGATATAAACGTTGATCAACTTACTGACCATTCTTTTCTAGATTGCATTACATGCTACGATATGGTATCTCACATCACCCAACCAACTAGGATAACTTTAACCACGGCAACCTCCATAGATGTCATTTGTACAACAAATAACTTAGCTGAATCATTAATTTCAACTAGCTCTGCACCTGATCCGAATTTGTCAGATCATAATGTAGTCAGATGTGACTTCAACATCACACGACCTAAGAATTTTCAAAAGACTGTCAAATATAGATACTTTAAACATTGTTGTAAAGATCAGTCTTTGGTGGATTTGTATAAAATCCCATGGGACGATATATATTACATCAGTAACTTAGAGGATAAAGCTACGTTTTTTTCTAATCATATTTTGGATTTGTTTGATGTCCATGCTCCTGTTGTTTCAGCACGTATTACTAAACCTTATGCTCCATGGCTCACAGGTGGCATAAAATTTTTGATCTCTGAGAGAAATAAAGCCTTTAGAAAATATCAGATTTTAAAAAGTCCAGCTAGTCTCGAATATTACCAGAAATTAAGAAATGATGTCATTTCCGCTATTAGGCGGGAGAAAGCAGCATATCTAAGCTTTAATGAACAACTAAATAGTAACAAGCATCTCTGGAAAGCGGTACATTCATTGAAACTCAAAACTAATCTAGATAGATCTTTACCTACGCAGTTGAAAAACGCGGATGAAGTAAACAATTATTTTTCTTCCGTTTTCACGCCTTCGGGCAATTGCAAGGATCTAGTTGATAAATTTAATAGTACCAAAATTAATGAAAGTGCTAGATTTGAATTTAGTTTTGCTACCCCACAAAATGTGCTAGACATTATTCTGTCCCTAAAATCTAATGCAGCAGGTTCGGATGGTATAACAGTCTCAATGCTGAAGCTTTGCTTGCCTCGAGTATTACTACCCCTGACGCATTTATTGAACTGTTGCCTGGAGGCTCGGTATTTCCCTGATGCTTGGAAACTATCTCTTGTCAAGCCCTTGCCTAAATGTAAAAATCCAAAATGTCTCTCAGACTTAAGACCTATAACTTTGATTCCTGTTGTATCGAAGATATTGGAGAAATTGATTAAACATCAGGTTTATCATTATTTCTCTAATAATGATTTCTTTCCCAAGTGTCAATCTGGTTTCCGCAGTGGTTTTAGTACAACTACAGCTTTAGCAAGGGTTTTAGATGACATCATTAGATTATTCTAAGGCGTTCGATAAAATAAATCATGAGCTTTTATGTGCTAAATTGAAGTTTTTTGGTTTTTCAGACATAGCTCTAATGTTTTTTATAACATATCTTTCAAATCGTAAACAAGTAGTAGAGATAGACAACACTATATCTAGTCCGATTGATATAACATCAGGTGTCCCTCAGGGTTCAGTTTTAGGGCCCTTGTTGTACTTAATTTATACTATAGACTTGGGTAGCTCTGTGAAAAACTCTTCTGTGATGTGCTATGCCGATGATACACAGATATATAAGAGCTTTAATAGTAACACTTTGCATACTTCAATCAATGAGCTTAATGATGATTTGGAGGCAATAGTAGGATACTCAAATGGTAACAACCTTAAGCTCAATAAGGATAAGTGCTCAGTGATGCTTTTTTGTCCTGCTGTCAAACGTAACACTATATTGTATTCTCTTGATGTAAAAATTGACAAGGAGCGTCTAGCTGTCGTAAATACTACAAAAAATTTGGGGTTGATTATTGATTATACTTTACGGTTTAAGGAACATGTTTAGTCTATCTTAAAAAAATGTTATGCAACTTTGAAGTGTTTTTATGTCAATCGCTCTATTTTGAATTTTAAAGTTAGAAAAAAGTTATGTGAGGCTATTATATTTCCAAATTTATTTTACTGTAGCACTGTGTTCTATCATTGTCTTGATTCTATCACAAAAGCAAGACTCCAAAAACTCCAAAATACTTGTTGTCGATTTGTATTTAATCTCAAGAAGTATGATCATGTTTCCTTAAAGAGAATTCAGCTTGGTTGGATGTGTATAGAAAATGCTTGCAAGTACCATATAGCAGTGTTTACACATAAGATCATATCTTCTAGATCCCCCTTGTATCTTTATGAGAAATTTGTTTTCAGACGAAATAATTCAGACATTGATTTCAGACACAAAAAAAGACTAGAGATCCCTATGTATAAAACAACTTTATTTCGTAGTTCATACACTTACAATCATATCCTGATTTATAACGAATTAGATGACAATATAAAGGATTGGCCAGTAAACAGATTTCGTAAGCATGTGAAACAGATTTATTTGTCATTGTAGTAATTATGGAAAAGTTAGTTTTTAATTCTTACATTTTATTTTATTTTACGTAATATATGTGTGTATAATATGTATGTTAGGAAGCTATCAAGCTCGTTGTTTTGAAGCGTCTTTTGCTGCTTGTCAAAGTTTCCTTTGATTAAGTGTTTCAATTTATTATTTTTGTAGGTTAAGTAGAGTAGCCAAGAGCTAGACTTCGCCTACGTAGAGGTCACATTATGTTGTAGTTTATATAATGTGCCTAATAAAGACATTTTATTATTATTATTATTATTATAATAAACAGTTTTACAGCGAAATTATATTCTTGAGGGTCCTTATCGAGAAATACACAAAATTTGGCGTTGGATGATTCTAGTACAAGGATTAGGCAGATTGCAGCCCAGTTACCAAGTTCCCAAAGTCTTGCGTGGAGAATTTTAAATCGGGAAGTTTTACATCCTTATCATCAGCAAAATGTGCAATGTCTGCAACCCGGCGACGAAGTGCAACCGCGAAATTTTTGTGAATGGTCACTGCAAATGCATAATCAAAATGCAGATTTTATTGATTTGGTTTTGTGGTCAGACGAATCGCTTTTTACGAGGAGTAGAAAATCTCGGTACTGTAAGGATCCACTCGTTTCAACACAGATTTTCTAGAAATGTCTGGTGCGGCATTTTCAGTCGCCAACTGCTTATGCACGTATTGCCACAACGTTTACATGCAAACTCATACTTGGCGTTTCTAGAAAATTACACAGAAAATGTGTGTTAGCAACGAGAGTACCAATGTAGTATCAACACGACGGTGCCCCACCGCATGTTCCTCGCGACATAACCGCATGGTTAAATAATGATTTTAGACAACGATGGATTGGCAGAAACAGACGCGTTCGTTGGCTTGCGAGGTCTCTTGATTTGAACCCCTGTATCTCCGTCACTAGTGCACGTTAATTTTAAGTAAAGACTTTTGAATGTGGACAATACTTAGGTAAATCCACGTGTCAAATTTTAGTTCATTCCAGTTGACGGTCTTGAAGATATGAAAAAAAAAATACTTTTAAACTTCAACACCCTGCATCTTTTTAATGAAGCCTTCGAGAAAAAATGTTACATAGAAGACTCCCCTTAAAATGCGGTCCTGTGTATGATGTTTCATTTTTGGTCACGAGTTGTGAATCACCCTGTATACATAGGGCATTTGTATCGTGCATTTACCGCATTTCGCATTCGTTTTCTTAGCGCGATTGTCTTGATTTATATTTGCTTGGTGTTTTGTTTTATTTTAAGTATAATACATACTGCGAATACATTTTTATTGCCTTGCCATACAATCTTTAATGCTGATAGGCAGTTAAGGTGCATTTATCTGATATCCAGCAAACTCTAATGCTGTGTGGTCTGCTATCTTCTGCCATATATTTACAGTAATGGACAAAAGTATATAGACAAATATGGATATTTACCTAAATACCTTTAGAAAACGAATTCATACTTCATTGCTCCATAAACAAATGCGTTATTAGTAGAAAAACTAAATTCATTGTTTTTACATTATCTGCAGTGAACACAATAGAAGTCTGAATATAAGCACTTTTTTATGAGGGACAAAAATATGTAGACAAATTCTTTTCAACATTAGTTTAGTACAGTTTCGTGTCAGAAGAGGATTAGTTTGTGTTCATCAAGTATTGTGGAATAAGTTGATTGAATTTAAGACCATGCCGCGTGGTCCAGAAATTTCTTTCGATGTGAAAACTAAGATCATTGAGTTAGACAAAGATGGTCAACGTCAAGTCGACATTGCCAAACATTTGAAGCTGAAGCGTAAAGCAGTTTGGGCAATATTGAACAAATATAAACAAAAAGGTATCTTGGAAGCCTCTAAGAGAAGAGGTCGGCCTAGAAAACTAAATGCTAGATCAGTTAGATTAGTGAAAGTAATTTCGTCCAAAGATCCGTTTGAAAGCCCAAAACAAATAAAACTCGAAATCGAGACAAAAGGAATTGTCAGTGCTTCTACGAAAACTATAAGTAGAAGATTAAATGATTTGAAGTTATACTAAGTGACATATAAATCCGAACACCGAACACCAACTCCTCTCGAAGTGCTTCTAGAGTCTGAGGAGGACGTTGCAAATTGAGCAATCTCCTACCCATCATATCCCACACGTGCTCAATTGGGGATAAGTCGGGAGATCTTGGTGGCCATGGTAACAATGTGACATCATTATGTTGAAAGAAGTCTATTGTGACTCTTGCAACATTTGGTCGGGCATTATCTTGTTGGAAAGTTGGATCTGCCAGGGTGTCAAGATAGGGTAAAAGATGGGGTTCTATAACTTCGTGGATATAACGCTGCGCGTTCATGTTACCTCTGATGAAGATTAAAGGTGACCTGGAACCATAAGCTATAGCACCCCAAACCATAACTCCAACAGTGTGATGAACATGTCTTTCAACAAAAAAAAATCTGTGGATTCCTCCTTTCACCACGTCGCCTTCTAACCCTAGCACGACCATCGTGCATGCCTAAACAAAATCGAGACTCGTCACTAAAGACAATACTGTTCCATTCCTGATCCCAGAGTGACCGTTGTCTGCACCACTCAAGGCGATTACGTCGGTGTTCTGGAGTTAAAGGGAGGACTCAGTGTGGCTGGTATGAAAACAAGCCAAAACTTCTCATTCGTCGGTAAACACTTCGCATGCCAATAGGTCTTCCGTGTTCTGCAAACCATTCATTTGCAATGGACCTGGTAGTGGAGAAACGGTCCCTTAAGGCCAATAATCTTAGGCGGCGATCTTCACGGTCTGTTGTTCTACGGCGGCGTCCAGTGCCCCTTGCTGTTTGCATACGGCCTTCTCGAAGCCATGCCTGACAACACCTAACCACAGTGTCTACACTTCTTTGCACTCTAACTGCAATTGCCCGAAAAGAAAGTTCAGCTTCCCGAAGTCCCACTATACGGCCCCTATCAAACTCACTAAGTTGACGATATCGTACAGGTCTCCGTACTCTAGGCATCGTAACCGATCGTAAAGGATGTCAAGAACCAAAATCCGCCAACGTTGATTCTTTACTGCGGCTGAAATATTCATTTTTAGAGCGATAGTGAATTAAAAATAAAGCAGTTTAAAAACCGGAATGTCCAACTGATAAGGCTGAAAATTTGTTCACTTGTTATTTACAGTAAGATAAATACATTCACCAACTTTTATTAAAATAAAACCATTCAAACTGGGTGTTCGGATTTATATGTCACTTAGTATATTAACACAAACATGGTTGGTTTTCTATAATTCAATGAACTTTGCTTCTTTTTTCTATAATTGTTTTGCTTTGTCTATATATTTTTGTCCTTCATAGTTCCAGTTTTTTTCAATTATTTTTTTATTAAAGGAATTCCAATGACTTTATTTATGTATAAGAGAGTATTATGCTATAACGAATTATCTATATAGATTGGTGTATTAATAAAACAAGTTAAAAAAGAAATACAGCACAATATTAATTTGTCTATATACTTTTGTCCATTACTGTAAGTCAATTTTTTGGCAGTTCAGTCATTGATTTCTTATTTTTCTTACATAATTTGCAAAGAGCCGCACAAGCCTCATAAGGCCGGTATTATTATTTTGATACATAATTTAAAATTGAACATTTTGCTTGCCCTTACCTGCATAGAAGACGAATATCTTCTTTGTTGAGCTATGAGAGGATCGTATCGTCCGAAAAAGGCTTCGATGTCCGAATCTGCGTCCGCCAGACTCGTGTCAGCACGTCTTTGGTCCACTATGTAGAAGGGCACGTTACGCATCTGTGACGTCAGCAGGTACAGCGGACAAGTTACACGGACCTCGGAAACTAATTGGCTTATACCTAGATAGTAAGATAAGGTCAGGTTTTTTTTTAGTAAGCAGAATAAATAATGTTTACAGGGTGTTTCAAGTTCGACTTAAAGTTACAACTGTTGGTAAGTAAGAAGATTGCATGTAGAAAGATTCTCAATTCAAATGATTTCCGGAGAAAAACAGATTTTTTTCGAAACAGTGATAACAATCGTCTTTATTTATAAAAACTACGTCAAGTAGGTTGACTCTGCACCTCATATGTGAAGGAAGTTCAGCGCAGTTCAAATCCTCTGAGAAACTAAACGGATCAAGTTAGTCAAATAGGCCCACAAAATTAGTCCACGACACTCTTTCCTTTTCCTACGGAGATTATTGTCCATCTGGAAACGTTATACCCGGTGCAGCGAGTTATCGTTCTTTTCGTGTATGTGTTTTATGCGAAATATGTCTAATATCAACGCATGCAACAATTTTCCTGAAAATGATCAGGAGTCTCTGAAACGTCAAAACACGGAGTTTGAAAGATTTTTATTTGTCTCATGTTTTTGCTCCTAGTTCCGCCTCCTCTGGGCCGATTTTCAAAAACTACAAAACTTTCTCGTCTTTGGCATAGTAGAGACCTTGTGAAAATTTCATCCAAATCGGACCTGTACTTCCCAAGTTATAGGCGGTCCAAAGATTAGTGGACAGACAGACGGAAATGAGTGACATGATTTTTCGTGATTTACATGCCATATTCAGTAGCGGTCAAAAGTTTGGAAACAAATAACATTATTATGCACTATTTCATATACCTCAATTAAAATTGTGACGGAACAGATAATATGAATATTAAAGTCTACCTTTGTCTCCCGTACGAATACAAGGTTTATGTTATCAATATTCAAATTCTCTGAAAATAATAACACGCGTTTTTGTACCGACAAAAGTATGGAAATATTTCAGTTTTGCCGTATTTATTCGTTCTGCTATACTGTTCTGCAATCAATGAGAATGGCAAAAGAGAAAGAATTTTCAAAAGATTTAAGAGACAAAGCAATTGAATTATTTAGAAGTGGCGTCAGAAATGTTGACATTTCTCAAAGATTAAAATGAACAAAGTGACTATTTCGAAAATTATTAGTAAATATCAAGTATACGGATCAACAGCTACGCTGATGGTTTTGGATCGCTACATTAAACGTTTGTCCCATGAAGATCCTCGAATGCCATCCACACAGATATTCAAAAAAATCGTAGAAGAGGGTGCCGAGAATTTTTCTGTCAGAACAGTGCAGAAACGCTTGGTGGATTTTGGGCTTTTTGGTAGGCGTCCAGTGCAAAAGCCTCAATTTTTAAAATTGTTGGGAAAATGGATCAAAAACTTTACAAAGATATTCTTAGTGAACACATGCTCCCTTTTGCTGAAGAAGAAATGGCTTTACGATGGACATTCCTGTAAGATACCTCAAAATTCGTAAAGGACTGGTTAAGACTAAAAAATGTTAATGTTCTTACATGGCCTTCGCAATCCCCAGACCTAAACCCTATAGAACATCTCTGGGAGTATGTTAAAAATCAACTGACAAGAAAAACTTAAAAAAAATAAGAACGATTTATTTATGTCAAAAAATCAAAATAAAATATCCCAACAGACGTCTCTAAAAAATTGGTCTTCTATGAGCAACAGATGTCAGGCAGTGTTTAATGCTATGCAACCAAATATTAGCTAAAGAGTATTTTTTAAATCTTTTTGTAGAGTTATTGCATTTTTTGTCGTCTCATTTTGGTCATAAAATAATATGAAGGTATTTTAATGCTAGTCTTTAGTACCACAACAAACACAAATTGTCATTTGTATCCTCAAGACCGTAAGCAAACTGTATGAGAAAAAAAATATAGTAATAGAATAAAAATTAACGCACTTTTTAAAAATTACTAAGATTGTTTCCAAACTTTTGTCCGCTACTGTAGAGGTATAACTTCAATAATCATAAAATTTCATTTTCGAAATTTATCGCGATTACAATAGTTCCTCGCTATTCTTAACACAAATATATATACAGGGTGACTTTGAAGTTGAGTCATTAATTTTCAGATAATGATTGTAGAAGGAAGATAAACCAAAATATGTGTGTAAAAATAAAAAAAAAATTAAAAAAAAAATTTACCTTGTTTTATAAAGTATCCTCCCGACAAGTATTTCAGTGCGGACCTGCATTTGATCGTGAGGTCCCCTGTGAGGTCTTAAGTCACCTGATTCACGAGCCCGTTGTACTACATTAACAAAGGCACGAGGGGTTGGTTGCACTCGATTGGGAAACCGATCCGCATAAACATGTGCCATTTTTTATTTCGTTTGAGCCACGCAACAGACACACGCGACTGAAACTGACTGTATGTATAACTGAACTGAATTGTAATCGTAAAAACATCGTTCCAAATTCTTTCGCTTTTTTGTTTCCGATGCGATGAACCGTTGTTGCCAAACACGAACACATGATATTATTGAGACAGGGCGGTACTCAAACTTCCAAAGGGCTATAACTTTGTTACTTTAATTTTACCAGAAAAATGGTAAAGGAAAAAAACATTTCTTTTGATCAGATCTACACACTGTTAAAATAAATGACTCAACTTCGAAGTCACCCTGTATATATATATATATATATATACAGGGTGTTTCAGTTTAATGTTGCATAACTTTAAGATTCGATAGAACCTTTAAAATCAATGCATAAAGTTTATATAAACATGGGTCGAAAAATGCGTGGCTTCCGAAATACAGGGTGTTTAAATTTACTTTCTAAAATAGTTTTTTTTAAATATTTCGAACAATATTTGATGTATAACAGTGAAAATTGGTATACAAGGGTTTTTTGGTTCGACAAAACGAACCATGGGCATAGTTTTACTGTAACCGCTAGAGGGCGCTCTCTACTGTACCTGTAGTGTATTAAAATGACCGAAAAATTTTTTTTAGTGCAATTTTTTGCTTTTTGAATAAAAAAACTGATTCTTCGCACTTTTCAACATAAAAAAGATCTACTGTGAGTTTTCGTTATAGTTAGCCGTTTTTGAGATATTTCGATTTTTAAGGCTCAATGCATTTTTAATTATTTATGATAAAATAACGTTAAAAAGTCAGTATCTCGATAATTTTTAGAAGTAGGCTGTGCCTGCAAATATTTTTGAAATTGAAAGCAGAATAAGGTTAAACGTCAATTAGTTGACAGTTAGTTTTGTTGTCTGTTGAAACCTGAAACGTTTTTTTGCAATTGTGAATGCACGAAATTTAGTTTCTTTTACCTGTTTTTTTTTTGTAAGTTTTATAAAAATACCAATTTTATTCTCCAATCAAGAGTTAGCGGATATTCATTTAGTGTATGGCTTTGTAAATGGAAACGCAGCAGAAGCAGCCAGAGAATACGCACGAAGATTTCCAAACAGACGTCATCCAACTCGCTCAGTATTTGTAAGAGTGCATCGCCAAATAATTGAAAATGGTTTTGGAAATCTCCAAAGGGATTAAAACATAAATGTTCGTCAGCGCAGATTTACCTGTATGATTCTGCGTGAGTTTGATAGTGATCCGACCACAAGTGTTAGGAGACTTTCTGGCGCCTTGGGAATTTCAGCAAGCCATGTTCACCGTGTTCTTACAAATGACCATAGACGTCCTTACCATTTGCAACATGTGCAAGGACTACAGCCAGGGGACGGAGAACGAAGAATCACATTTTGTCAGTGGATTCTTGATAGAACTGATAATAATAGGGAGTTTTTAAGTAACGTTTTATGGACCGATGAGTCATGCTTCACTAGACGTGGAGTGGTAAATTTTCATAATCAACATATTTGGTCGCATGAAAATCCGCATGCAGTTCGGGAAAGAAATTTTCAGCATGAATTTAGTGTGAACGTGTGGATTGGTATCTACCGTAATCGACTATTTGGACCCTACCTTTTGCCTGCAAGGTTAAATGCTGTGACCTTCTTGGAATTTTTAAAGGCTGAACATGCAAATATGTGGGATGATGTTATGTTAGATTTAAGAAGATTGGCCTGGTTCCAGCTTGATGGTTGTCCAGCTCATTATTCGAGAATAGTTAGGAACTAGCTGGACGAAAATTATCCAGAAAGATGGATCGGCCGTGGAGGACCAGTCGCCTGGCCTCCACGATCCCCTGACCTAAATCCATTAGATTTCTTTGTGTGGGGATTTCTAAAAGAAAAAGTGTACCAGACTCCCGTAACCACAAGAGATATGCTAATAGACAGAATCAGGAATGCATGTGATGAAATAAGGCCTTATTTGAATAATGCTATACCACGTTCGATCATTCGTAGATGTGAATTGTGTATTGAAGAATTGGGTTTACATTTCGAGCAACTACTTTAGATTTTGTATGTTTGTCCTAACTATCCAATAGCATTTTAGCTGTAAATAATTAATTTAATTTGTTAAAAATAATATTGGAAAATTAAACAAATTAATATTCTGTTTTTTGTGTTTATTTGGAGTTAGGAATTATTGCTGTGTTTAAAAACACAATCTAAAAGATCATCTTAATTACTTGTAATGCCCAAATCGAAAATGTAAAAAAATATTATTTTCCAATAAATAATTAAAAATGCATCGAACCTTAAAAATCGAAATATCTCAAAAACGGCTAACTATAACGAAAACTCACAGGAGAGCTTTTTTATGTTGAAAAGTGCGAAGAATCAGTTTTTTTATATAAAGGTAAAAAATTGCACTAAGAAAAATTTTTCGGTCATTTTAATACACTATAGGTACAGTAGAGAGCGCCTTCTAGCGGCTACAGTAAAACTATGCCCATGGTTCATTTTGTCGTACCAAAAAACCCTTGTATACCAATTTTCACTGTTATACATCAAATATTGTTCGAAATATTTAAAAAAAACTATTTTAGAAAGTAAATTTAAACACCCTGTATTTCGGAAACCACGCATTTTTCGACCCATGTTTATATAGACTTTATGCATTAATTTTAAAAGTTCTATCGGATCTTAAAGTTATGCAACAATAAACTGAAACACCCTGTATATAATATATATATAAAAAAGAATAGCTACGAACAAAATTTTGTAAAGCTATTTAAATTTGAAATTAAATCTTCAAGTACATAAATGAAAAATACAGCCATTCATGCAACAGACGATACTTCAAATGATATTTAAATCTATTTGAAGACAATGGTTTTAGGTATTCCAGAATTGAGTTGTATGGCGTAATTGCGTTAAATGTGAAAGATCTGTTAAATATATCGTTTTTATTTTCTATTGATCTTATAAGAGGTGGAGCTTCAAGATAAATTGCACATTAACATTGCCACTTCTCCTCGATAATGTGGTATACATTTATTTTTTATATTCACCTGTGTAAAAAATATTTTCAGATCCCGCCTCGAATAAAATCGGGAGAAAATGAAAACAATTTAGGGAAGAATCTATTTTTGTCATTTATAATGGGTGATTTTTTTGCTAGTATCTTTTTGGCAACACTGTTTTTGACAGATGACGCGTGAATTGTGTCTTGTGTCATTGTCAAACTTGTTCAGTTTGGGCTATAATTTAACCATGAATCGACTTACGAACGAACAACGCTTGCAAATTATTGAATTTTACTATCAAAATTCATGCTCGGTTAAGAGAGTGCATCGAGCACTGCTTCCAATTTATGGGCAATTTGGTCGGCCTACTGAGGGAGCTATTCGGAAGCTTGTGACTAAATTTCGAACCCAGTTTACATTATTGGACATCAAACCACCAACATGCAGACGTAGAGTGAGGACTGAAGAAAATATTGCGGCTGTATCCGCCAGTGTTAGTGATGACCGTGAAATGTCGTTTCGCCGCTGTTCGCAGCAATTGGGCCTCTGTTACTCCACTACGTGGAAAATTTTGCGACAGGATTTGGGTGTAAAACCTTATAAGATACAGCTGGTGCAAGAATTGAAGCGGTGAATGGGCGCTGGCAAAGTTGGAGGAAGATCCACATTTTTATCGAAAAATTGTGTTCAGCGACGAAGCTCATTTCTGGTTGAATGGGTACGTTAACAAGCAAAATTGCCTCATTTGGAGTGAAGACCAGCCAGAAGCATTGCAAGAGCTACCAATGCATCCCGAAAAAATCACTGTTTGGTGTGGGTTATGGGCCGATGGCATCATCGGGCCGTACTTCTTCAAAGACGACAATGGCCGGAACGTAACTGTGAATGGCGAGCGCTACCGTGCGATGATAACAAACTTTTTTTTGTCCAAAATGGAAGAGCTGGACTTGGCCGACATGTGGTTTCAACAAAACGGTGCCACATGCCACACCGCACACGAAACAATGGTCCTATTGAGAGGCGAATACGGTGAACAGTTTATCTCACGTTTGGGGCCCGTCAATTGGCCGCCTAGATCGTGTGATTTAACGCCGTTGGACTATTTCTTGTGGGGCCATGTTAAGGCTAATGTCTACAGGGATAAACCAGCAACGATTGACGTACTGGAAGCCAATATTGAAGCATTTATTCGTGAGATACCGGCCGATATGTTGGATAGAGTGCCAGAATTGGAACTTGCGCATGGGCATCTAAAGCGGAGCCGCGGCCAACATTTACATGAAATAATCTTTAAACATTAAATTATATCGACCGTTCTATCGACTCAAATAAAGATTTAATCGTTTTTTCAAATTTTTTGTTTTTTTTTGAAATTCAAATCCTATACCTCTTAAAAAATCATCCGCTATATTCTAAAATGCTAAACTTGAGTACAATGACTAAACGGGCAACTTTACCCTCCCACTTAGTCGATTTCGTATCTCTTACCGTTTCCGAGATCTCAAAGATGAGAGTCGAATTTGAAACGCCCGGTATATATCTGTTTGAACCACTGCCAGTTTTGAGTTACGATTACCATTTATGTACGCTGTTTTGGCTGGAAATTGTAGCAAAAATCATGGGCAAAAGACTATTGGTTGTCAATACTTTAAAGTGAATTTAACTATTCTGCTTACCCTGATATTGATTAGGAAACATCTGGCATGCTTCAAACCAAAGGCCTCTCTCTCCCAAAAGAGACTTATTGACATGATCTTTATAAATCTCTGGCGTCCACTCAACATATTTCAGGAGCAGTTTTGGCGAAGCTGCTGTATGAGTTGTGCTACCAATGACAAGGTCGACTTTCAGGCCATCTTCTCTTGTCAATACCTTCTCGGGTGCCTCTCTGATAATCCTACCATCTATTACCTGATAAAAAGAAACGAAGCGTTCAATTGAGGGTTTATTTAGAAATGTTGCTCTTCGCCTATTTGTCTCCTACTTTTGATCGCACTTACCAACCACTGATGTTTCATCGAGCTAGGTTGCTCTCCTTTTTCAGGTAGGTCCAGCGTTGGCTTTCTCCACGTATCTTCAACAGCATTGATCAACTTCCTAGCGTCCATTTTCCTCAAACAATCCGTATTCTGACATTGGACAGCGTCCATGAAGCCTTTGTTATCCATTTCAGACTCTTGCAGACTTTTCGTAGGGAACACCGATCCTCCAGATGTCGCCCAAGCTCTGATTAGTTAGATAAATTATACAGGGTGTTCGGAAGGCAGATACCATCCTTTTAAGGGGTAATAATATACCATTAAACCACATATCTATACCTTAGCACAAAGTCAAACTGTTTTTGAGTTTGTTTGTTTATTTGTTCAGATTTATTTAGCATTAATGCTTCAATATCTACAATATCCATATTACATAGTATACCACAAAATATATTATGTCTTCAAGACTACATATTTTTATACAAAATTTCACTACTATGAATTCTGGTTTTCCATGAGATGTTTTTTCACTATGCCTTTGAACATTTTCAAACTGACACACATCTTGATATCATTACTTAGTTTATTAAATTCATACAATCCTTTTTGAATTACTGACTTGCTCGTTATATTGCTACTGAAGTTTTCTAAATGAAATTCTATACTTCCTCTAGTAAAATAGTTGTGGCACTCATTGTTCAATACAATGAAATTTTCTAAGTGATTTGGTAGAAGATGATTTTGTAACTTGAATATGAAAATGAAAACCAAGTAGGCTATGAAATTTTTGATATTTAGCCATTGTAGTTCTTTCAGCATAACATTTATTCTAGTATATTTATTTTCATTTAAGATTATTCTCATAGCTTTATTTTGTAATATTTGTAATTTTGAAAATACAGTTTCATTTGCAGTGAACAAAATAGTCGAACAATATAACAAATGCGGAAGAATGATAGTGTTGTACACATTTTTTTTTAATAAACGCTTAGGCTATGCGAAATTCTATAAAACTAATTTATTTTCTTGGATATTTGAAATAACATATTCATAGTGCCCTTCAAATTTTAATTTACTGTCTACGTATATGCCAAAATATTTAAATGATACCATTGACACAATTTTTTCATGATTATTTGTAATATTTATCGTATTTTGATCTAAAGATTTTCCTATTAGCTTATATTTTGTTTTGTTTATGTTGTTTCATTGCCTTTATTATATATATATATATATATATACAGGGTTATCCAAATTAAGTGTCCACCATTAGTAACTTTGTTATTAGTGAAAATACAAAGTTGTTTGAATTAGCAAACTAGTAGCATTTTTAACGCTGGTAAAAATGAGAAATAAAAAAAAAAAACAATTGAGAGTCGTTATTTTGATTTTTTTCAGTAAAATAACATTTTTTTAAATGGAAACCCCTGTATATTATATTTTTTTCTGTTAAAGCATCAAATTTTAAACAAAAAAGTTCATAATGACTTTTCCGCTAAAGTCAAAAATAAAGTCAAAATAACGATAAATATTTTTAATTATTTGCAGTATTATAATATTAAGACGGCTATGAAAACAACATGGCGTTCGCGATTTGACAGCATTAAGATAAGCGACAAATTGTTAAACTGGACATACTCGCAACTAGAAGGCTTTGGAAAACAATGATAAAATCAAATAATGTCAAACAGTGTAAATACTTGTTTATAAGCTTTATTGTGTCATTAATTTAAAGAAAAATGTTCTCCCATGAAGAAAAGTGTGATATGTTAGAATGCTATTTAGTGTGCAGAAAATCCTCCTTGAGGGCAAGAGAATACTACAGTGAATTATATCCCGCTCGCATTCAACCGTATGAACGATATTTTCTGAGACTTTATCGAAAATTTAGGGGCAACGAAAATGTTTTTGCTAAAACAAGGGCAAAAAAAGAATTCATAATAAGCGAGGCCACGGAAATTACAGTTATTGGATATTTTGAAGCTTATCGTGAGAATTCAATAGCAGATATTCTCAAGGACTCTAATTTCAGTTATGGTACTGTTCAAAGGATTTTAAAAAAATACAAATTTATTCCGTATAAGTACCGACCAGTTCAAACGCTTTTGGCAGGGGATCCAGAGAGAAGACTTGTTTTTTGCCATTGGTATCTTAGCTTCTGTCGCCAAAATGTAAATAACTTTCGTTACCTTTTATGGACAGATGAATCAAATTTTTCAAATTCTGGAATGTTTAATAGAAAAAACCACCATTATTGGTCAAGAGAAAATCTTTTGTTAGTACATCCAAGAGGCCCACAAGTCCGTTTCAGTTTCAACGTTTGGTGCGGTATAATTGGTTCAAAAATTGTTGGCCCGTTCTTTTATGAGGGAACCCTAACTGGTGAAAGATATGTGAAATTTATGTCAGAAATTCTGACTAATTTCTTAGACGAATTGGATCTTATAAGTAGACATCATCTGCATTTTCAGCAAGATGGCGCACCTGCCCACAACTCCAGAGGTACTTATCATTTTCTAAGTACTACTTTTAATGATCAGTGGATAGGAACAAATGGCCCAATACAGTGGCCTCCCAGATCACCAGATCTAAACCCACTTGATTACTTCTTGTGGGGTTACTTAAAGAACCAAATTTACAAGCGAAGGTACGATAACCTTGACGCGTTAAAGACTGCAGTTAGGGAAAAGATAACCCAGATAGATGGTAGGACCATACTTAAGACAGTTCGAGCAGTTGAAAAACGTGCCCAAAAATGTATTGAAGAACAAGGTGGTGTTTTCGAGCATCCTCTTTAAAAAAATTGTTATTGTATTTTGTAAGATTATAAGTTGATGTTGAAAATAAAGTTTGTCGATACAATTTAATTGTTTCAGATTGGAGGCCATAACTTCAACAATTTGTAACCTAGGAGAAAAGTTATTGTAAGCTTTTTGTTTAAAATTTGATGCTTTAACAGAAAAAATATAATATACAGGGGTTTCCATTTAAAAAAATGTTATTTTACTGAAAAAAATCAAAATAACGACTCTCAATTGTTTTTTTTTATTTCTCATTTTTACCAGCGTTAAAAATGCTACTAGTTTGCTAATTCAAACAACTTTGTATTTTCACTAATAACAAAGTTACTAATGGTGGACACTTAATTTGGATAACCCTGTATATATATATATATATATTAATGTATCATCAGCAAATAGTTGAATTTGCAGCGTTGTAAAATATCAGGAATATCGTTAATATATAAAATAAATAGTAATGGACCTAATTTGCTACCCTGTGGCACACCTACCGAAATGTTTTTAATGTTTGATAATGTATTCCCAATTTTAGTTCTTTGACTTCTATTGACTAAATAATTTTGTAATAAGTTGAATACTGAACCTTGAAATCCATAGCAATGCAATTTCGTTAACAATAGTCCCAAATGCTCTTTTGAAACCTAAGAACAATATTACTGTAAACTTTTTTTTCATCCATATTTCGCCTCCATTCTTCTACTACCATTTGAATTGCTGTTTCAGTAGAATACTTTTTTCTGTATCCTGCTTGAAATTTTGTCAATATCTTATTTTCTTCAATATATTCAATGACTTGTTCATAAATGATTCCTTCTAAGAGCTTCCCGACATCTGGCAGTACATTAATTGACCGCGTGTTTGTATATAACTCAGAATTTTGCACTTTTGGAACAGCAGTAATTGTAGAACATTTTAATTTTGAAGGAAATTCGCCATACACTAAAGAGTGATTTACAATAATAACTTCTCTCCAATAATGTTGAAACATTCCTTCATCACCATTTTTGAAAGATGGCTGATATTTATTGTTTAGAATTGTCTCATAGAAGAATTATAAGTAACTTGCATGTGACATAGATTTGGATCCCCATCGTCGATTGATTCTACTATCTCATTTATATTTTCTATAAAATAAGCCTTCATTCGTTCTGTAATCAATATTTTTTGTGTTACTATACCGTCTTCGAAGCACATTCTTGATAATTCATTCTTCATACTGGGAGATACAATATTTTTTTAGTGTCTTCCACATCATCTTACTGTTATTTTTATTGCTATCGATTTTGTTTTCATAATATTTTTTCTTTTCGTTCCTAAGATTTGTTAAACACTTGTTTCTTCCTCAGTTACGCGCAATTTTGTGAAAGAAGGGAGCCAAAATTGTGCCATAAACTATCATCGATCAACTCCCTTGTTCTCTTATTTTTATTATTTATCATAATGTATAGTGCCCCCAAACAACGAGTTTAGAACAAAAAATAAAGTTGGTTTATTGAATGGTTGGATGTTCCAGAGCTTCGTGGCTTTTCGAATGAATTTATGAAAAAAAAAACATATAAAAACAATATATGTTTAAATCATAATTATCTCCACTTATGCAAAAATGAATGTTTCACGGTTTTGTATTTCTGGGGCCTGTCATTTGAAATTTTGTAATGTTCTTGAAAGTGTTAGTTATATTTCTGTGTACTAAATTTGTTTTTGCAATATTTTGAATCTGCGCAGTTACCATATCTTTTCAGTGACCTTTCAGAAAAACTACACGGTACTGTGAAACCGAATCACTCTTAGTAAACTGATTACTGCTGCAGGACTACGACACAATGACACGAAAATGCGTAAGAAATAACAATTTGCGTTTTTGTTATCGAATTGATGATTTTGTCAATATCAAGTGCTTCTTCTCACATAAAGTGGGTTTTATGTTTTTTTTGTAACTTCCAGCTTGAACTACTATTTTGGGTTTTTGAGGAATAAATCATGGTTGTACAGCTTTGTATGACATACCATAAGTAAGAGCAGAAGCCACGAACTACTGGAAAATCAGACCATTCAGTAAACGTGTATGTAATCTTTCGATAATTTGGAGACTAAACATCAAGGTAAATAATTAAAATAAGAACAAAGCAGTTGCTCTTCATTATTGAACATTATTCGAATTATTTTGACTTTTTTCCGATTTCACAAAATTGCGTCAAACCCAAAAATGGTTCGACTTTGTACTATCGTTGGTTGCTCCGTGTGTCTCCAACGAGGTGTACTATCACCCCTCGAAGGATGGTATCGACCTTCCGAGCACCCTGTATAACATTGATTACTGTAATCTCCAAGAACATAGTTGATTTTGGACACTTTTTAATTTTTGTTCCGGTTGGTTTAAGCCGACAACTTGAATTATAGAATTTAAGTACTGTTTGATTCTTTTGTAAATGAATAAAAATAACAAATAAATTGCTAACAACAAAAAGTTGATATATTCTCCCCCACACCCTACAACGCCAAACATCAAATTTTTAACCCCAGCAAAAATTTCCTGAACATAATCAGGATCTTCTGAAACGACAAAAAACGGAAGTCGATTTATGTTTTTTCGTCCTTGGCACATCAGCAGCCTTGTGTGAAAATTTCGTCAAAATCGAACGGTATGGATCAATGGAAATAAGTGACATAGTTTTTCGTGATATACATGTTGTATAACATCCAAAAAACATATCTCATTTTCGAAATTGTTTGGGATTATAAAACCTCCTCGCCCATTCGCGTAGGAAGTAAAAATATGCAAAGGCGCGTTTTTTTCATAAACATGGAAAAAGGATGTCATATCCTGAAATTTCATCGAAATGAAAATACGTAACTTATTAAAATGCTAAATACCATATTTTGACATTTAAAATAAAGATTATTTGAGGAAAACAGCAACCACTAACTTTGATCATAAGTTCAAAATAGACAGTTACAGTGGTGTAGAATACATAATACATGAAAAAAAAAATTGTATGTCATTCCTTACCTTGTGAAGTATTCTTTAGCATCATGTAATGTGGATATAGCAGTGACTAAAGTACCTCCAGCTTTGTGACCAAGTACAGTGATTGACAATGGATCGCCGCCGAAGTGCACTATATTCAACTTCACCCACTTCAAGGCTGTTAATATGTCAGATATGGCGTAGTTTCCTGTAATAAATTGAAATGTCCATAACATCCCAAGATACTGCTGAAGGCAACGGATAAATATACTTTCATGTGTGTGCCTCCAATCTTCAATGTTCTCTGCAATAGCTCTCGTTACCCGTACAGTATATTAATACACCTCCAACCACAGCAATACTACGTACCTAACAGATATACAGTGATGGACAAAAGTATATAGACAAATTAATATTGTGCTGTATTTCTTTTTTAACTTGCTTTATTAATACACCAACCTGTATAGATATTTCGCTTTAGCATTATACTCACTTATACATAAATAAATTGATTAGACTCCGTTCAATAAAAAATTAATTGAAAAAAACTAGAACTATGAAGGACAAAGATATCTAGACAAAGCAAAACAATTATAGAAAAAAGAAGCAAAGTTCATTGAATTATAGAAAACCAACCATGTTTGTGTTAATATTTTGTAGCATAACCATTATTATCAATCACCGCCTGGCATCGTCTCGGCTTAGATTGTAGAAGTTTCTTGATATAAGATTCATCAATCTGTCTCCACTTTTGCTCTGAAGCGGCAAAAAGTTCATCCTTGTTTGAATAATTTTTATCTCGTATTTGCTTATCTAAGTTTCCCATAGATTTTCAATGGAGTTTGTATCGGGAAACTGTGAAGGCCATTTGAGAACTGCTATTTTGTCGTCCAGAAAGAATTTCTTTGCGATATTTCAAGTGTGCTTCGGGTCATTATCTTGCTGGAAGATTGATTTTAAAGGCATATTTTCTTCCATCTAACGTAATGAACACCATCTGATCCAAACATATTGAACTTGGATTCGTCAGTGAAACATACCCTCTTCCAGTCACAGATGCTCCAATCAAGATGCAACCGTGCAAATTGTAACCGGTCCTTACGGTTTTTCCTCGAGATTAGCGGCTTCTTACTCGGGCAACGTACAAATAACTTCAAATCGTTTAATCTTCTACTTATAGTTTTCGTAGAAACACTGGCAATTCCTTTTGTCTCGATTTCAGCTTTTATTTGTCTTGGGGTTTTAAACGGATCTTAGGACGAAATTACTTTTATTAATCTAACTGATAGCATTTAGTTTTCTTGGCGGACCTCTTCTCTTAGAGGCTTCCAAGATACCTTTTTGATTATATTTGTTCAATATTGCCCAAACTGCTTTACGCTTCAGCTTCAAATTTTTAGCAACGTCGACTTGACGATGACCTTCTTTTCACATCGAAAGAAATTTCTGGACCACGCGGCATGGTCTTAAAATCACTCAACTTATTCCACAATACTTGATGAACACAAACTAATCCTCTTCTGACACGAAACTGTACTAAACTAATGTTGAAAAGAATTTTTCTACATATTTTTGTCCCTCATAAAAAAGTGCTTATATTCAGACTTGTATTATTTATAATGCATTTGTTTATGGAGCAATGAGGTATGAATTCGTTTTCTAAAGGTATTTAGGTAAATATTCATATTTGTCTATATACTTTTGTCCACTACTGTATATCGACGGCGTGGGAAGTATAGAGTTAATCTACTTGATGCCATTGTTTTATATTACTGCTTACCTGAACTGTGAGGATAGTCACTTTCAGATAGTGCTTCAAGAGCCAGAAATCCCAACGCTCCCATTCTGAAGTTGGGTCTCACAAAAACTACATCTTTGGATCGAGAGTAACGTGGTGAAGGCCGCATCTATCAAATGGTTCGATATTAATTATCGAAACTGAGAAATGAGTAGTTGTGAAAATTTCATCACAACCACGTTACCTATAACTTCACAATCATAGTGAACAAGGGAATTAAAAAATTCTTCTTAATGATCCTTTTCATATAAATTTTTGTAATTAATTGGATTTGTAAGTAAACACAATTTTATGTCATAAAGTGGCCGACGCTTAGGAAAAATCCATTTCCTTCTTCAGGGCTCTACAAAGAATATTTTTATAACACTAGCTTTACTTACATTAACAGTTTGAATATCACAAAGTAAAAGATACATACAGTGGAATCCACTTATAATGAACTTGCTTATAATGGAAACCCGTATACAGGGTTATCCAAATTAAGTGTCCACCATTAGTAACTTTGTTATTAGTGAAAATACAAAGTTGTTTGAATTAGCAAACTAGTAGCATTTTTAACGCTGGTAAAAATGAGAAATAAAAAAAAAACAATTGAGAGTCGTTATTTTGATTTTTTCAGTAAAATAACATTTTTTTAAATGGAAACCCCTGTATATTATATTTTTTTCTGTTAAAGCATCAAATTTTAAACAAAAAAGTTCATAATGACTTTTCCGCTAAAGTCAAAAATAAAGTCAAAATAACGATAAATATTTTTAATTATTTGCAGTATTATAATATTAAGACGGCTATGAAAACAACATGGCGTTCGCGATTTGACAGCATTAAGATAAGCGACAAATTGTTAAACTGGACATACTCGCAACTAGAAGGCTTTGGAAAACAATGATAAATCAAATAATGTCAAACATTAGTGTAAATACTTGTTTATAAGCTTTATTGTGTCATTAATTTAAAGAAAAATGTTCTCCCATGAAGAAAAGTGTGATATGTTAGAATGCTATTTAGTGTGCAGAAAATCCTCCTTGAGAGCAAGAGAATACTACAGTGAATTATATCCCGCTCGCATTCAACCGTATGAACGATATTTTCTGAGACTTCATCGAAAATTTAGGGGCAACGAAAATGTTTTTGCTAAAACAAGGGCAAAAAAGAATTCATAATAAGCGAGGCCACGGAAATTGCAGTTATTGGATATTTGAAGCTTATCGTGAGAATTCAATAGCAGATATTCTCAAGGACTCTAATTTCAGTTATGGTACTGTTCAAAGGATTTTAAAAAAATACAAATTTATTCCGTATAAGTACCGACCAGTTCAAACGCTTTTGGCAGGGGATCCAGAGAGAAGACTTGTTTTTTGCCATTGGTATCTTAGCTTCTGTCGCCAAAATGTAAATAACTTTCGTTACCTTTTATGGGCAGATGAATCAAATTTTTCAAATTCTGGAATGTTTAATAGAAAAAACCACCATTATTGGTCAAGAGAAAATCTTTTGTTAGTACATCCAAGAGGCCCACAAGTCCGTTTCAGTTTCAACGTTTGGTGCGGTATAATTGGTTCAAAAATTGTTGGCCCGTTCTTTTATGAGGGAACCCTAACTGGTGAAAGATATGTGGAATTTATGTCAGAAATTCTGACTAATTTCTTAGACGAATTGGATCTTATAAGTAGACATCATCTGCATTTTCAGCAAGATGGCGCACCTGCCCACAACTCCAGAGGTACTTATCATTTTCTAAGTACTACTTTTAATGATCAGTGGATAGGAACAAATGGCCCAATACAGTGGCCTCCCAGATCACCAGATCTAAACCCACTTGATTACTTCTTGTGGGGTTACTTAAAGAACCAAATTTACAAGCGAAGGTACGATAACCTTGACGCGTTATAGACTGCAGTTAGGGAAAAGATAACCCAGATAGATGGTAGGACCATACTTAAGACAGTTCGAGCAGTTGAAAAACGTGCCCAAAAATGTATTGAAGAACAAGGTGGTGTTTTCGAGCATCTTCTTTAAAAAAAATTGTTATTGTATTTTGTAAGATTATAAGTTGATGTTGAAAATAAAGTTTGTCGATACAATTTAATTGTTTCAGATTGGAGGCCACAACTTCAACAATTTGTAACCTAGGAGAAAAGTTATTGTAAGCTTTTTTGTTTAAAATTTGATGCTTTAACAGAAAAAAATATAATATACAGGGGTTTCCATTTAAAAAAATGTTATTTTACTGAAAAAAATCAAAATAACGACTCTCAATTGTTTTTTTTTATTTCTCATTTTTACCAGCGTTAAAAATGCTACTAGTTTGCTAATTCAAACAACTTTGTATTTTCACTAATAACAAAGTTACTAATGGTGGACACTTAATTTGGATAACCCTGTATAATGTACACAATTTAAGGTCCTATAAGTAACTGCATGTAAAATCCTCGGATAATATAGACTCGTTTAAAATTGGCCACCAGTGTTATACTGTATTTATTAGAGTTATAAACATGTCGAAAAGTGCGAAACGTGCATTCACTTTACACGAAAAGTTCACAATAATTGGAGAGCTTGAGCAGGGTTCATCTCAAGCAAATATATGTGCTCGTATGGCTATAAAAAAATCCTCTGTGTCAAATATTTGGAAAAACCGTGACAAAATTAAAAATGACTGGAAATCAAATAGTCAAAAGAAAAAATATGCGGCTATCGCAGCATCGCCAAGTCGATGATGATATGCTATTTAAAGTGGTTTCAACAAAAGCGTGCTAATTATTTTCCAATAAGTAGACCTATGCTACAAATAAAGGCTGAAGAATTTGGGAAATTGATTGGAGATTACTTCAAATGTAGTTCCGGTTGGCTAGACATGTTTAGGAAAAGACATAACATTGTTTTTGGAAAAATGTGTGGTGAGTCAGCTTCAGTTGACAAGAACCGTTACCATTGACGGGATTTCTCAAGTTTTTCCCGTAATATCCAGTGATTATTCAGACGATAACATATTCAATGCAGATGAAACCGGGATATTTTATAAAATGTTACCAGATAAAATTTGCAATAGAGGAAAACTATCAAAAGAGCGAATAAGTGTTATGATAGTGCTAATGCTTCGGGTACTGAAAAACTGAAACTACTGATAATAGGTAAGGGAATGAAAAGAAATTCATGTTCTAATTTTTTTTGATATTCAATGGCAGTGCTGCAAAGAATTTATGACATTTTTTTTTCAGGGAAATTTAAGAATCCCAGGTGTTTCAAAAATGTTAAAACAATTCCCGTCGATTATGTTGGAAATAATAAAGCTTGGATGACTTCATAAATTTTTGAAGAATATTTAAAAAAGTAGGACGCTGAACTTGTTAAGAAAATCGTAAAATTTTGCTCCTAGTTGATAACTGCACCGCGCATCCAAATATTTCACTTCATAATAAGTGATTTACTGAAAATTAATAGTTTACTTAATATAGACAAATTTAAGGATCCGTTGATAACGAACAGGAAAACGAACTAGAAAACAACGATGAAGAAGAGCTTAAAGTGACAACTAAGGAGACATTAGACTGCGTGAAAAAGTTGCAACGTTATTTTCAGCAAGAAGTAGACAGTACAGCCACACTTACCAAATTAAATAGAATTCAACTAGCTGTTCTAAAATAATTATACAAAAAAACAATATGTTCAAATGAAAATTACTAACTTTTTTACCAAATAATTTACGGTTTTTACACATACCTACACAGTACGAATGCCTGTAATATGTATATCAGATTCTGAAAAAAATGCAAATTTCAAAATTACGTAATACTTTTTTGTATGTATCCTTATTTATGTAATACATGTTAAACAAAAACATTTTTCTGATGCTTTTTTCATTAAAAACAGTGTTTCTTGGTCATGGTCATCCGCCTATAATGGACTATATGTCACAGTCCCGCCGAGTTCATTATAAGCGGGTTGCACTGTATTTTGGTTAATACATTATTTAATGTTTAAAACAAATTATGTAGAGCCCTGAAGGAGGAAATTAATTTTTCCGAAACGTCGGCAATTTTATAAGAGGAAACTGCGTTTCTTTACACTCAAGATCCAATTAAGTACAAGAAACTTGAACTTGAACACTGTGCTTAATCAGAAGAATCTTAACTCCAAGAATTTATAGAAAATGGAATTTTCTAAGTTCATTCCCACGACCCGACGGAAACCATATTTTTTGCCAATTAGGAAGAGACGTCAAGATCGCTATTTACATCATACAACGTCCGGAAATTCCCCGTTTCTATGACTGAAAAATGTAAGGTGAATCATCAAAGGCAGACATTCAAACACCCCATATTATGAAGTTATAGAAATGAAGCTTCCCAGACCTATGTTTATACGAGGGATGTCCTTTAAGTTTTGCATATAGAAACATAGTAGGCCGCGCTGATCGAACGTCAGTACTGAATCTTAACCTCACTCTTTAGTAAACTTAAATTCAAAGCTTCACAACAATACGTGCAGTGTTCTCACTACAGTGAATTTTAAGTGTCACCAAGTCATTAGAAAAATGGAACTCAACCGAGAACATTTTCGCGCCATAATTTATTACAACTTTCAGAGACAATTATCGCAACAAGAATGCCTTGCTGAGTTACTGTCTGTTTTCGGCAACGAAGCGCCACATCAGTCGACAATTTCCCGTTGGTATGGAGAATTCAACGTGGACGGGTGAGTCTTAGCGACGATCCCACGCTGGGTGCACCAACAAACGGCAGTCACCCAGGTTAACGTCGATGCTGTGCGCAAACTCATCATTGAAGATAGACATGTGACATATCGCGAGATTGAGGCGTCCTTGAAGATCTCGAAGACCTCAGTTCAAAAAATTTTACATGAAGAATTAAGAGTAAGAAAATTAGTTTCTCGTTGGATACCCCACCTGTTGACTGAACAGCAGGAAGCAGCCAGGGTTAATTGGTGTCAAAAAACGCTTGACTGGAAACTAAAAAAATGTGTACAGCATTGTTAGTGGTGATGAACCGTGGATTTACTGTTATGAACCAGGAATAAACGACAGTCGGCTGTTTGGGTGTTCCGAGGTGAAGAAAAGCCAACAAAAGTCATCCGTTCTCGAAGTGTTTCGAAAAAGATGGTCGCGACATTTGTGTCAAAAGCGGGTCATATTGCAACAATTCCTCTTAAAGAACTGTTACCACCATTTGTTCGCCAAAAGTCATCACCGAGCTTCGAAAAATCAACCCCGAAGGAAGAATTATCCTCCACCAAGACAATGCAAACTCGGACACAGCCCAAAAAACAAGGCAGTATTTAACGGAAGAAAACGTGGAATTATTGGACCATCCTCCATATAGTCCCGATCTAAGTCCTAACGATTTCTTTACTTTCCCGAAAATTAAAAACAGACTGCGTGGTCAAAGGTTCCAGTCACCAGAAGAAGCAGTTGACGCATTCAAAAATGCCGTTTTGGATCTGCCAGCAAACGAGTGGAATAAGTGCTTCGAGCGCATGCTGATGTGTATTAATCTTCGTGGAAAATACTTCGAAAAACAATAAAGTCATTTAAAACTACCTACCGTGTTGTTTTATTTCCATATGAAAAAGTTAAAAGACATCCCTCGTATGCACTTCTTACTCGACTGTCTCAAAAGCAGTGTTATGTTTTTTGTGCATTTGTATGTATGTCGGACAGCCCTGCTTATACTTATAAATAATTATTGTTTGCTTGAAAGTTTGAGAACCAGCTAGTTGATCGCGCGAGTCTTGCACTCATATTGGCAAATGGCCATTAGTAGCGCGACGATTTGATAATCGAAAACCCGTATTTATTTTGACACAGAGTGCATGCAAAAAATTAATCATTACCTTTCCTGGAGATCCTCCAACGAAACTATCAGCCCCTATAAGTACGATAACAGGTAACGGGTTATCGTATCTGACGTACGGTGTCACCACGTCCATTGTTAGACAGTTCTCTTCGCCCACAGTCTGTCCATCTCCTGTTAGCTGAAGACAGACTGGAGTGCTGTTATGGGCTAATAGAGTGCCATTCCAACAATAATCGAGGTTGTCTAGGGGTTGCGCATACCGGAAACGCAAGTCTCCTATGGGCGGGCGAGCATAGGGTATTCCTCGGAAAACTATACCGCCGTCGTCCAATATCCTATGGACAGGTAAGAAAAGTTAATCATATACTATACCGGGTGCGCCATCTTTTATGTCGGTATTGAAACATCGAATGACTTGATATTTACCAACCGAGTGATTTGGTTATACGTGTTTCGGTAACGTCAATTTACTACAATTTTAGTCATGAATCGCTTTACACCGAAACAACGCGGCGAAATAGTCACAATGTACCTTGAAAATCGTCGTTCAGTTGTGTTAACGCATATCGTCGAAAATATCTGACAACACTATCCGTCGTTTGGTTTCGAATTTTTTTGAGTACGGGACAGTGGGAGATCGTCAACACGCCGTTCATCAACGACCAAGTCGTTCCAATGAATTGGTTGAAGCGGTCAGAGACAACGTTGCCCAGAACCCAAAAGTGTCGTATCGTCACCGCTCTCAGCATTTTGGCATCAGTGGAACCACGTTGCGGCGCATTTTGAAGAATGATTTGCATTTGTTTCCTTACAAGGTGCAGTTAACACAAAAATATTGCCAACTGACCGTCCACGTCGCTTGGAATACGCCCAAACAGTCGCTCGCATGGTTGATACTGAACCTGATTTTTGGAAGCAAATTGTGATGATCGTCGAGGCCCATTTCACGCTCTCTGGCGGCGTTAATAAACAAAACTGTCGCATTTGGGGAATGGAAAATCCACATGAGACCCACGAAATGCCGTTGCATGACCAGGAAGTGACTGTTTGGGCAGGCGCCAAAACCAGCATTGGGCCATTTTTCTTCAACGGAAACGAAACAGTCGATGGAAATCGATATCGGTGGATGTTGGCTCATTATGTCTGCCCACAAATGCGTGAAAAAGGTCTTGATGGTTACAGGTTTCAACAAGACGGTGCGCTATGCCACACTGTAAATGAAACAATCCACTTTCTGCAACGAAAATTCCCTGGATGCCTGATGTCAAAAAGAGGTGACACTGACTGGCCATCCAGGTCTCCAGATCTGACCCCACCGGACTTCTTCTTGTGGGGTTATTTGAAAAGTCAAGTATACGTCAGCAAGACCTAGACCACTGAAGAACTCAAGGCAAACATTTTGTTTTGGTCAATAAAGGTGGCCACTTGATAGATGTTGGGTTCAAAAACTAGTCCTATTAAATTGTAAAGGACTATATGTAATAAAAATACCCTATATATACAGGGTGTTTCAGTTTATTGTTGCATAACTTTAAGATTCGATAGAACTTTTAAAACTAATGCATAAAGTCTATATAAACATGGGTCGAAAAATGCGTGGCTTCCGAAATACTTTCTAAAATAGTTTTTTTAACTATTTCGAACAATATTTGATGTATAACAGTGAAAATTGGTATACAAGGGTTTTTTGGTACGATAAAGCGAACCATGGGCATAGTTTTAGTGTAGCCGCTAGAGGGCGCTCTCTACTGTACCTGTAGTGTATTAAAATGACCGAAAAAATTTTCTTAGTGCAATTTTTTGCTTTTTGAATAAAAAAACTGATTCTTCGCACTTTTCAACATAAAAAGCTCTCTTGTGTGTTTTCGTTATAGTTAGCCGTTTTTGAGATATTTCGATTTTTAAGGTTCGATGCATTTTTGATTATTTATGATAAAATAACGTTAAAAAGTCAGTATCTGGATAATTTTTAGAAGTAGGCTGTGCCTGCAAATATTTTTGAAATTGAAAGCAGAATAAGGTTAAATTTCAATTAGTTGACACTTAGTTTTTTGCAATTGTAAATGCACGAAATTTAGTTTCGTTTACCTGTTTTTTTTTTGTAAGTTTTATAAAAATGCCATTTTTATTCTCCAATCAAGAGTTAGCGGATATTCATTTTGTGTATGGCTTTGTAAATGGAAACGCAGCAGACGCAGCCAGAGAATACGCACGAAGATTTCCAAACAGACGACATCCAACTCGCTCAGTATTTGTAAGAGTGCATCGCCAAATAATTGAAAATGGTTTTGGAAATCTCCAAAGGGATCAAAACATAAATGTTCGTCAGCGCAGATTTACCCGTATGATTCTGGGTGAGTTTGATAGAGATCCGACCACAAGTGTTAGGAGAGTTTCGGGTGCCTTGGGAATTTCAGCAAGCCATGTTCACCTTGTTCTTAGAAATGACGATAAACGTCCCTACCATTTGCAAGGACTACAGCCAGGGAACGAAGAATGACATTTTGTCAGTGGATTCTTGGTAGAACTGATAATAACAGGGAGTTTTTAAGTAACGTTTTATGGACTGATGAGTCATGCTTCACTAGACGTGGAGTGGTAAATTTTCATAATCAACATATTTGGTCGCATGAAAATCCGCACGCAGTTCGGGAAAGAAATTTTCAGCATGAATTTAGTGTGAACGTGTGGATTGGTATCTACCGTAATCGACTATTTGGACCCTACCTTTTGCCTGCAAGGTTAAATGCTGCGACCTTCTTGGACTTTTTAAAGGCTGAACATGCAAATATGTGGGATGATGTTATGTTAGATTTAAGAAGATTGGCCTGGTTCCAGCTTGATGATTGTCCAGCTCATTATTCGAGAATAGTTAGAAACTGGCTGGACGAAAATTATCCAGAAAGATGGATCGGCCGTGGAGGACCAGTTGCCTGGCCTCCACGATCCCCTGAGCTAAATCCATTAGATTTCTTTGTGTGGGGATTTCTAAAAGAAAAAGTGTACCAGACTCCCGTAACCACAAGAGATATGCTAATAGACAGAATCAGGAATGCATGTGATGAAATAAGGCCTTATTTGAATAATGCTATACCACGTTCGATCATTCGTAGATGTGAATTGTGTATTGAACAATTGGGTTTACACTTCGAGCAACTACTTTAGATTTTGTATGTTTGTCCTAACTATCTAATAGCGTTTTAGTTGTAAATAATTAATTTAATTTGTTAAAAATAATATTTTAAAATTAAACAAATTAATATTCTGTTTTTTTTTTGTGTTTATTTGGAGTTAGGAATTATTGCTGTGTTTAAAAACACAATCTAAACGATCATCTTAATTACTTGTAATGCCCAAATCGAAAATGTATTATTTTCCCATAATTAATTAAAAATGCATCGAACCTTAAAAATCGAAATATTTCAATAACGGCTAACTATAACGAAAATTCACAAGAGAGGTTTTTTATGTTGAAAAGTGCGAAGAATCAGTTTTTTTATTCAAAAAGCAAAAAATTGCACTAAGAAAAAATTTTCGGTCATTTTAATACACTACAGGTACAGTAGAGAGCGCCCTCTAGCGGCTACAGTAAAAATATGCCCATGGTTCGTTTTGTCGTACCAAAAACCCTTGTATACCAATTTTCACTGTTATACATCAAATATTGTTCGAAATATTTAAAAAAAACTATTTTAGAAAGTAAATTTAAACACCCTGTATTTCGGAAGCCACGCATTTTTCGACCCATGTTTATATAGACTTTATGCATTAGTTTTAAAAGTTCTATCGAATCTTAAAGTTATGCAATAATAAACTGAAACACCCTGTAGAAATCAGTTTTTCGTTTTCAAAGTTATTTCATGTTTACATACAGACATAAAAGATGGCGCACCCTGTACCGCGAATTTATGAAAGTGTTATGCGTCATCAACAATCTGCCGTTGTACCACCCGTATACCGTGAAGATCTCGACAACTTCAGCAGGTCATTGACGATTTTTATTCTATACTATACTATAGCTATTGGTCGGTCATAAAACTACGAACAAGTGGATTCGACAGGATAGAACTCGGCTCGGGATATCACCGGCACGCCGACGGTTGCAGTTTATATTCGGTGCATACATAGCGTTTGTTTATACGTTAGCATGTCATCCACGGATACAGTAGATGGAACTGAGAATATTTCTCCCAATGCTTCCTCTTCAGTGATAAAAAGGGACACTTGAATATTCAGGTAAAAGAAATTGTCTTTAACGTTTATAAGAGCGAAATTTTAGATCATCCTGAAATGAAAATTCATGATACTGAAAGACGTGTGGTGAACAAAACAGGCTTATGTCCTAAGACAACTTTCAACATTGTTACAGAATATAAAAAAAAATTGTCTCCACCACACAAGTGGCTGTAATACATGAAGCTGTTGGATACAGTTGATAACTTTGATTGGAATGCCATCCGACTCAAAGTCCATCAATTTTTTGAAAGGCAGGAACTTCCCACCATAGACAAAGTATTACAGGAGGTTGATAGTGATGAAGACTTACCTACTTTCAAAAGGACCACATTCTATATAGGGTGTTTCAGAACTGAGGGATCAAACTTCTAAGGGTTATTCAGTGTGTAACAGTAGGGGACCCATATCCGGAAAAGTGTCTCTTCGGCCTAAGACGCGTTAAAATTTAGAAAGACGATGAATTGCCTTTTGTACATGATATCATCGCACAAATTGTTCAAAATGTCTTCCTCCAACCCGAATACACAGATTTAAATGTCGCACATGATTTCACCAGACTTGACTACAAATTTGATACTCGTTTTGAATGATTTCAGATGGTGCTGTAATTCGTCCAATTAAGTCTTGCTCTGTTTCTACTGGAGTTTCGTAAACCAAAGACTTTACATGTCCCCACAGGAAAAAAACTAGCGACGTTAAATCGGGTGACCTAGGAGGTCAAGAAACTGCTCCACCTCAGGCAATCCAACGTTGCCCAAACCGCTGAGCCAAATACTCACGTACTTGTACAGCAAAGTGAGCCGGCGCTCCATCATGCTGAAACCACATATGCCGTCGAACGTTCAATGGAACATTTTCAAGAAGTTCTGGAAGAACTTCCTCCAAGAAACGCCGGTAAATAGGTCCTGTTAACTGTTCCGGTAGAAGGTTAGGCCCAATCAATAATCATCATGTCGCTAACATTCAGAAGCACAAACTTGTAAGCAGCTTCTGCAGAAATCAATATAAACATGGTGGATGTGCCATATTTGTTCGTCACGCACATTGAATGCTGTGGCTTGCAGGTTAGTTTTGGACCGTCTAATGACAAACTCGTAGTGATATGTGTCTATCGGCCTCCCTCAGGAGACATAACAATTTTCCAGGAGAACTTGACTTCACTCTTAAATCGAATAGCTACCACAAGTAATAACATAGTTCTTTGTGGAGATCTTAATATCGATTACAGTAAACGGTCAATAAATAGTCTACTACTCAGTGACATCGTACAGTGCTTCGGTCTAACAAACTACTGTTACGGACCAACCCGCATAGCATCAAATAAAACCACTGGTCTGTCCGAAACTTCAATCGATTACATGACCACGAACATCAACTCAGAAAATCTGAAATGTGCCATAGAAGATCCTCAAATATCCGACCATGCGGCGCAAATCTTAACGCTATCTTAACTTATCGCATCCAACAACAAGTCTCCCGTCCAATCTTATACTGTGAGGAAAAGTGATGATTGTAATCTCGAAGAACTGCGATTAAGTCTCTCACAAGAATCTTGGAATATTGAAGAGCCCGATATAGATGATGCTTTCGAAAAATTCCTCAACACCTTTCTGTGGCTTTTCGATAGGACATGTCCTCAGAAAGTTATTACGTGCACAATCTACGAAATTTGTACAAACTTACAAGAGAGAACGAGCCAGATATAAATCTGAAGCAAACGTATATTGAAAGAAAAAAGCAACATCGCAAACTGATCTCAATAGCCAAGCAGCAATATAACTGCAACGAAATTAAAATAGCTGATAATAAGACAAAAAGATCTGGGAAAAGGTCAACCAGGAGCTTGGACGTAAAAAAAGCTCTGGAGTAATTTCACTTAAAAATAACAACGGTGGAGATATGGGACAGATTAGTGTGCCTGACGCTTTTGGGAAACATTTTTCAAGCACAGTAGTAAGTAAGCTCCAACACCACTTCAAAGGAGTCTCCCCACTACCAGCAGCATAAGCTAAAACTCAAGTAGTGCATTCAATGTTCTACACTGAGGTCACCGATGAAGAAGTGAAATTAATCATATCCAACCTTCCAAACAAACAATCGTGTGGTAGTGACGGTGTAACTACTCGGGTTATTAAAAGTGTTTTAAATGAAATTGCAGGTCCTCTCACTACTCTAATTAACATGTCTGTCTATCAAGGCAAATTTCCTAAATCCCTGAAGCTTGCGATAATAGTTCCCGTTCCAAAAAAGGGAGATCCTACTCAAGTTGATAATTACCGCCCCATATCATTGTTGTCAAACTTTTCTAAAATAATCGAAAGAGCGATTTATTCAAGAATTTTGGGATATGCTGAAAAATTCAACCTTATCCCAAGCTGCTCGCAGCATGGATTTAGGAAACTTCATTCAATAGAGATAGCTACTTGAGTTTGTATGTCAGATATATAAACAGCTCGATATGAATAAATTTTGACCTATTGAAAGCTTTCGATACAATTATTGACATTGGCCTTCTCGAGGAAAAATTATTTTATTTAGGTTTAAGAGGTTTTATATTAGATTGGGTAGTGTCTTTCCTGTCTGTCAGGAAGTTCAAAACAAAAGTTAACGGAATTACATCCGCAACGTACAGTATCGACATTGGAGCAGCGCAAGGCTCAGTTTTAGCACCCCTTGTATTCATTCTATATATAAGTGATTTGCATCTCTCTGGATTTGTAACAAATTATGCGGATGATACGTCAGTTCTTGTAAGTGGAACTACACGCAATGACATTATTGCAAAAATAAATGAAGTAAAAGGTGAAATGAAAGGGTGGTGCCAAGCAAATCGTTTGATTTTAAACCTCGAAAAGTCAGATGTTGTACATTTTTATACAAACGCCCCTATTCTGGCAAATCATGAGACATCGAAAACTACGACATCCTTGGGAATAGAAATGGATGCAAAGCTCAGTTGGCAACAACACATGGACAGTGTGTGTAAAAAGTTGAACCAATCATATTATGCGATTCTTAAGCTCAAGTTTTGCTTATCAGTCAGCTTTACTAGATGTATATTATGCTCTCGTCCACTCACATTTATCAAGAAACATCATAATTTGGGGACAAGCAACTTCAATTTCTAGAGCATTTGTTCAACAGAAGAGAATAATCAGATTAATATTCAACATTCGTAGAAGAGAATCCTGCAGAGATATCTTCAGAAGTGAAAACATCATGACTCTACCAAGCATTCATATTTATAAGTGCGCCCTTTTCACACATACAAACAAAACAAAATTTATACAGAACAAAAACATCAACACACATTATAATACAAGGGCAGGTGAGAGTCTGAGTATTCCAAAACACACACTGACTTTGTTCGAAAAGTCACCGGAATACACCTGCATCAGAATATATAACAAACTTTCAGCTAACCTCAGGAATGTCAGTAGTATTGCTAGTTTTAAATGTAAACTACGAAAATTATTAGTTGAAAAATGTTTCTACTCTTTGTCTGAATACCTAGCACTGTGATATATTTTTTTAAACTTTTTTTATATGTGAATGTCTGTACGCCTTAAGTTGTCCCTGTTTGTACTTTGTAACTACTTATGTTTGTTTCGTTTTTATTTTTAATTATGTGTACTATGTACCTCCCTCTTATGACGAGTCTTATGTCATTTTTTATGATCTACAAGACAATAAATGTATCTATCTATCTATCAACAATGCCTGAGGCTTCATCGGTCCATAAAACATAGCGTAAAAAATTTGGTTGTGCAGCGATTTGATGAAGAAGCCATTGACAAAATTGAACTCTAGGATAATAATCGGCTGCAGTCAATCCTTGAACTTTCTGGAAGTGGTAAGGATAAAGTTGTTGCTCATGTAGCTCCCGCCAGACGGAAGCGTTACTCGTATTCATATCTTCAGCAATGTGACGTGTGCTACTTGATGGTTCGTCGGCAACTCGCTGAAGGACCTCTTCTTCAAATTCGACCGTTCTTACGGTTCGAGCAACACCAGTATCATGCATGTTGGTTTTAAGCATGCCTGTCTCGGAGAGCCGCCGATGAATAGCAACAAACTGTTTGTATCCCGGATGCTGTCGTTCGGCATAACGTTCTTGATACAACCGCGCTGCTGCTCGTGCATTGCAGCTTGTTGCTCCGTATGCCAGATGCATATCCGCCAATTAATTTTTGTTAAATTCTTGCAAACTTCACAAATACGATAGCACGACTAAGGCGATATGGAATGCAGCTACAAAAAACAATCTCTGTTATCGTTTTTAAAGATAACAACACACAAGTGCCGGTTTTCTACTGTTACACTGAATAATAACCCCTACAAGTTTGACCCCATAGTTCTGAAACACCCTGTAGTTTACTCAGAAAACGGGGCAGAAATAGTATTTTGATGGACAGCCAAGAGATTATTTTATGGAGAAGAAATTATCTAAAATCAATAAAGAAATACTGCGACCAGGGCAGGAAGATTTATTACTTGGATGAAACCTGGATAAATGCAGGACATACGAAGTATGGGCTGACTCTACAATTAAATCAGCAAAGACAAGCCTTCTTAGACGGACTAACCACTGGCCTAAATTATCCGTCAGGTACGTGTATCTAACCAATTCGTCATTTGTTTTGTAAAAATATCAAGAAGACTGAATCTATGAGCCCACGCTGAAAACTTAGCTATATCTGGTAGATTTGGAATCAACTCCTGTTAGACTCTGCTTGTATTATTATTAGTTTTCTTGAATACTATATGAAGTAATCATTTCCAGGAAAAGGAAAACGCTTTGTTATGTCACATTGGCAGCTTTGTGCCCACTGCCCCTATGCGCATTACAAAGAAAACGACCGACTACAATGAAGAAATGGACGGAAGTTCATTTGAACGATGGTTTGAAGGAACGCTCCCAAAGCTTGATGGCAATGCCGTCATTGTATGCTGCATACCACACTAGAAAACTAGAAAAAATGTCCAAAATGCCCGCAAGAAAGGGAGAAATTCAACAATAGCTGCTATCAAAAGGCATTAGTTTCAATGAAAATATGGTCAAAGCAGAACTTATCAATCTAGTCAGGCAGCACAAATATAATCTTAATGTTATTGACGAAATGGCTAAAAACCCCCTTATCACTGCGGATTAAATCCCATTGAAATGATTTGGGCAAATATAAAAAATTATGTGGCTTCAAACAATAGAACATTCAAATTTTCCGACGTGGAAAGGGCGTCCCAGAAGTCGACGTGAAGCCGGAATCGGGACATATTCCAAGTCATAATAGTTATCAGAAAAATATAAAAAATCTAAGTCGAGTACTTTTCAAATTATAGGCCTTAAAAAACTCTACACCCTGTGATGATCGTTTAGTTCTCATTACTACAAATTTCAATTTTTACTTAGAGGGAGTAACGGACAGTGTCATCTATGTAGCGACAGCAAGACAGATAGTAACGCCACTTTTATCACTTCGTGAATGTATTTATTAAATTCACAATAAATGTTCCAACTGCCATCTTTCATCAGCAATGCAAACTTGACATCTTAAAAATGATCGGACGGGCGAATCTTCCGTTATTCACAAATTCAGCTGCTACCATTATTTTGTCCCGCAGCTCAGCTAAATTTTCGATTAGCTTTGAGTAACATTTTTAGATATTTAGGTCGATTTTGGTAATGATGGCCCTTCGTCTTATTTAGAAAGAAAATCATGTTTCATCATACACTCACCCTTCCACTTTGCCACAGCTAGTCACAGTCACCACATACTTTCCATCTTTGACAGGCAAAGAATAAACTTTCTGGCCACCACCAAATGAAATGGCTGCTATAATAGCCGTAACTATGATAAATAATATGATGGCACCTGAAAACAATAAATTGAAATTATTTACCAAATATGCTAAGAAAAACCTCCCTTTGTGGAAAGTATATGAAATAATGGAAAAAATTGAAGGGCCAAAAAATTGTCTGACTTTCTAGTCATTTTCCAGAATGCTGATCTCAGCGAAAAATGATCTTATCGAGGTTTTGAAAAAGCATTTGGAGGCTCCAAGTTCATGGTTTTAAGATCTAATGACAAAAAATTTCAAATCTAAATGTCCCATTCAATTTCAATAACGTGAGAAAAAAAATACAAGGTTCTCGTACTTTTTTCAAGTCTACGAAAAAATTATTCCAACTAAACCATGGTATGGACTGGATAGCTTGTTTATTCAGCGTCAATTTGCACGATCTGCTTTAGCTGAGATCGAAGGTTAAATAAAAAAAGGACCCCTTTAGCTTTGATTGATGATATCTCAACAACCAATGGTCACACAGAAAATCTGATGACAAATCTGAAAACTGGAATAAACGGAGAATCTGCCGCGACCTCAAAGAATATTTTTTTATCATTGTCATGAATTTGAAAAAAAACTAAACAAAATTATAATTTATGTATACTAAGTGACATATAAATCCTAACACCCAGTTTAAATGGTTTTATTTTAATAAAATTTTGTATAAGTACTTAATGAAGCATAATAAGTAAATGATAAAAATTTCAAAATCATTGCACTGCTTTAAAGCCCTTTGACCTTTAATAATGTGTGGATGCACCCTGATGTGCTACGCATTCTCCAACGCGCCTAGGCATGCTTCTGATCAGGTGGTCAATGTCCTCCTGTGGTATCTCATTCCAGGCAACCACCAACTCCTCTCGAAGTGCTTCTAGAGTCTGAGGAGGACGTTGCAACTTGAGCATCATATCCCACACGTGCTCAATTGGGGATAAGTCGGGAGATCTTGGTGGCCATGGTAACAATGTGACATCATTATGTTGAAAGAAGTCTATTGTGACTCTTGCAACATGTGGTCGGGCATTATCTTGTTGGAAAGTTGGATCTGCCAGGGTGTCAAGATAGGGTAAAAGATGGGGTTCTAGAACTTCGTGGATATAACGCTGAGCGTTCATGTTACCTCTGATGAAGATTAAAGGTGACCTGGAACCATAAGCTATAGCATTCCTGATCCCAGAGTGACCGTTGTCTGCACCACTCAAGGCGATTACGTCGGTGTTCTCGAGTTAAAGGGAGGACCCAGTGTGGCCGGTATGAAAACAAGCCAAAACTTCTCATTCGTCGGTAAACACTTCGCATGCCAATAGGTCTTCCGTGTTCTGCAAACCATTCATTTGCAATGGACCTGGTAGTGGAGAAACGGTCCCTTAAGGCCAATAATCTTAGGCGGCGATCTTCACGGTCTGTTGTTCTACGGCGGCGTCCAGTGCCCCTTGCTCTTTGCGTACGGCCTTCTCGAAGCCATGCCTGACAACACCTAACCACAGTGTCTACACTTCTTTGCACTCTAACTGCAATTGCCCGAAAAGAAAGTCCAGCTTCCCGAAGTCCCACTATACGGCCCCTATCAAACTCACTATGTTAACGAAATCGAACAGGTCTCCGTACTCTAGGCATCGTAACCGATCGTAAAGGATGTCAAGAACCAAAATCCGCCAACGTTGATTCTTTACTGCGGCTGAAATATTCATTTTTAGAGCGTTAGTGAATTAAAAAAAAGCAGTATAAAAACCGGAATGTCCAACTGATAAGGCTGAAAATCTTTTCACTTGTTATTTACAGTAAGATAAATACATTCACCAACTTCTATTAAAATAAAACCATTTAAACTGGGTGTTCGGATTTATATGGCACTTAGTATATATTCAGATCCTCACGAAATGACTAATGTTGTGTGTGCGTATACCCTCAAAAACCATGCTAACGAACCGATTCCTGTTGGAAATGGTGTTTGAAAAAATCGAAGGGTGACGTTTTGAGCATAAACATGTCCTAATTATGTTTAAAATAAAAAAATCGAGGTTGTCCTCCATTTTCCCGCAAATATCGTTGAAATTTACCAAAACAATTTTTTTCAAACAAATTTTTCAAAAAAGTTGTTTTTTCAAAATTGCAAAGTTTTATTTTTTGAGTTCACTACCATCAGTATTAGCGTGACCCAAAGCGCACCATGTGGAGGTTACACTGTAAAGAAACGATTATGCTCAAAAACAAAACCCTTTAATTGTTTTAACCCTTAACCCGAAAGGTGCCGTCTGTGAGACTGCGGCGTTTCTATACCTGAGCGTATCTTTTTTTATTGCACCTCTAACAGACGTAAAAACCCATCTAATCCATAAGCTATTAGTGACCATCGCCCACCCCCATTCACACGAGTCTAGCCAAAACGTGCCTTAAAATATGGACCAATTTTAGTTTGTTGCAGTCTGTCAGACGGCACGTTTCCGTTCCCGTTTGCTATTTGTGTTGCATAGGTGCGTTTGCGAGTATGGCGGGACCTTCTAAACGTGTACGATACGATGATCCGGAGTTCGAAGAAACCGTTCTAAAATGGTTTGAGAATGAAGGAAGTGACTTTAGTGATATAGACAGTGCCTCAGAAGACGAATACATGGAATCAGATCATACAAGTGATAGTGAGTTATCAGAAGACGGAGCCGAAGGAAATGAAGAGGATTTACCAGCTCAGAATTATTTCTATGGAAAAAATCGTCATAGGTGGAATATTTCGGAAGTTGTACCATCATCACGTACAAGGAAGCACAATATAGTCATTAAAGTACCAACTCTAAGAGGAAAAGCTCATGAATATGGAGAAGAAGCAGCTCCGTTGACGGTTTGGCAGCTTTTGTTCACTGACGACATGTTGGTACATATCGTTAAGTGGACCAATCACAAGCTCAAAGAAATGCGAAAGAGATACAAAAATCAAACCAGCAACCTAAACGACACTGATTTAGTCGAAATAAAGGCACTATTGGGTCTCTTAGTATATACATCGGTGTTCAACAGCAACCACGAGAACATTGAAACACTTTTTGCCACCGATGGCTCTGGAAGAGATATATTCAGAGCTGTCATGAACATAAAACGATTTGGTATTCTCCTGTCAGCCTTAAGGTTTGATAACCCAGATGACAGGAATGAAAGAAAGAAGCTAGATCCAGTAGCACCAATATCTTTCATTTTTAATAGTTTTATAAAGAACTGTCAAGATGTGTACGGAGTTGGCCAGTCTGTCACTGTCGATGAAATGCTCGTGAGTTTCAGAGGAAGATGTCGATTTAAAATGTATATGCCCGCGAAACCTTGCAAATATGGCATAAAAATTATGGCATTGACGGATGCAAGGAATAGCTACCTCTATAACGCATATATATACTGCGGTAAAGATTCCGATAGTTTCGAACTTCCTGAGGAACACAAGCGGTATTCCAAACCCACACAATCAGTTCTACGTCTCGCGAAGCCTCTGTTTGGAACTAATCGCAACATTACAGCGGACAACTGGTTTACGTCAATAGAATTAATGGATGTCCTATTGAAGAACAAACTGACCTATGTGGGTACAACGAAGAAAAATAAAAGAGAAATTCCTCCGGCATTTTTACCCAACAAATCAAGAGAAGTCGGATCAACAATGTACGGATTTCGAGAAGATTCCACTATTGTGTCTCATGTAAGCAAAAAAAAATAAAGCCACAATACTCATATCTTCTATGCACCACAGAAAATATTGTGATCCGGAAACACAGAAACCGGAAATAATAGCCTATTACAATGCTAATAAAGGTGGAGTTGATTCTCTTGATGAAAAATGTTCGAAGAGTACCTCAAGTCGCCGTTCGCGTAGGTGGCCACTGGTTATTTTCTACCGACTATTGGATATATCGGTAGTGAACTCGTATATTTTACACCAGTGCTATAAGAAAAATGAATTGCAGAAGGAAAAATCGGTATTTGCTAAGATGTTGGCCGCTAACTTCGTCCGTGAGCATATGGAAAAGCGACTAGAGAGTCCCCGTTTACCTCGGGATTTGCGACTTACGATAAATCGCATCCTTGGCAAATGTAAACATCCAGCAACAGAAGCTGAAAATTTGGTTTTGGAAAAAAGGAAAGCCTGCTTTTTATCTCACCGAACGACCCATCGGATGACCAAATTTTTGTGTGTACAATGTAGGAAGCCTGTATGTCTTCAATGCTCCAAACCCAAATGTATTAGCTGCATAAATATAGGCAATGTTTGAGACTTGCAGTGAATTTTGATTGTGTTCTTTTTGTATTTATTGACTATAATATACTTTCCTTGTTCATTACTTAACTAGAAAATAGAAAAATATTGAGACTTTTCCATAGTTTTAATTTAGTTTCTGAATGTTGCAACAACAGCGTTATTTTTGTATGGTTTTAGCATAGTTAATAAAAATGTTTCTTTTATGTTCTTGTATCATTTTGAAATGAGCATTTTACGTATTAAACACATAAAATAAACATCCAGTATCAGTTTCAGCGAAGTTATTGCTTGCTTTTCGCCTTACTCTAATTTTTTGAACATCTTGAAGTTCGCAGTCTGAGAGACGGCATGTTTCCTTTTGTGTTCCAAAAATTCACGTTTCCTGTTAAGGGTTAAAAATTTGACCGTTTGCAACAAGGAAATAGTTATAATTCAACTAAAAGGCACACTGAATATTAGTAACTTCATGATATGAAATTTAGCCCTTGATGTTCAGAAAAACCATAAATTACTCTTCCTCTTGATTTTTCTCCATGACAAGGATAAAAAAGCAGATTCTTGCAGGAGCTTTATTTCAGGTTTCAGAACTGTCCTTAGATTTTCTGTGCGACACTTGGTTGTTGAGATATCACGAATTAAAAACAAAAGGGTCCTTTTTGATTCAAAGTTAAATATCTCAGCTAAAAAAGGTCGTACCGAAGTTTTTTTACAAATGCAGATTGAAGCTGAATAACCAAGAATATTTCCGTGGACTTGAAAAAAAAAAAAGAAAAAGATCGCATTTTTTTTTCTCACGCAATTGCGTGGAACATGTAGCTATGAAAAGTTGTTTGCCAAAAGATTTTAAAACTAGAAACTTTGTAGCTTCAAAATGTATGAAAAATCACTAAAAATTCGGGAACATTTTTGACCCTTTAATTTTTTATTTTTTAGAAATCCTGTAAGATTTTTGTTCCAGTTGGATCATGTCTCGAGTCTCATCAATAAAATTTAGATTACACTTTTCTGTTTTTTTATTACTATGATTATGAAATCTCACCAATGGCTTTTCTGTGTGCTCTTATTAAATCAATCCAATCCTCATCAATAGGTTGCTGTATTTCTTCATCAGGATGTTTCTCATCCAATGAGACTGTCTTCATTTCATGATTTTTCTCTTCTGCACCCTTGTCATCAGTACTTTTTTCATCCAAGGTTTCCATTGATGCTAACTCAGCCTATAAAAATTAAATTAGCATTCTGTATTCTGAAAAACTCATCATGTTTCTCTCTTACCTGTGCAGTTTGACTTTGCAAGCTATCATCTTTCTTTCTCTTTGGAAAAACAGAAACCAAAGGTAATCTGATGCTGTCTATAAGAGTCTTCTTTTCCTTAGGTTCTCCGGATTTGTTACCTGTATTAAAAACAAGCAGTAGGTATTTCAAAATTCAAATTGTTCTATCAAGGTCATTGGCGGATTTGGATGGCACAGGTCGCAACAAGCGAGAGTGAGCTTGTCTGTATTTTTTTTTATAAATGTACCAGGTACGTCATCCTCGTCCACCGTCCCGAAAACTCCAAAAGCCCTCAAAAAAAAAAAACACGAAAAATCTTTGTGTTCTTTAGTTCTACATTTAACAGTTCCTGCTGTTTCACCCATGTATTTACCACAGTCACAGGCTATTTTATAAGTTGATTTTTTGTTTGTTTGGTAAAAGTGTGTTAGTTGTTTTGAAGATAGTTTTCTTAATATTTTTTTTATAAAACTCCTAGGGATTGTATATAGAGTCTATTAGTTTTGGTTGGCAGCTGTCTTGAGGATATACGTAGCGGACAAAAGTTTGGAAACAAATATTAACATTGAAACTGTGAGGGAACAGACAATATAAATATTAAAGTCTACCTTTATCTCCCGTACTAATACAAGCTTTATCTTATCAATATTCAAATGAAAACAAAAAACACGCGTTTTTTTTCAAATTTTTCAAGTTTTTGTAACGACAAAAGTATGGAAACATTTCAGTTTTGCCGTACTTATCCCTTCTGCGATACTCTGATATTGCGTGCGGTAAATATGAACATCAGTGAGAATAGCAAAGTAAAGGCATTATCAAAAGATTTAAATGAAAAAGTGATTGAATTATTTAGGAGTGGTGTCCGAAATTTTGACATTTCTCAGATTGAAAATAAACAAAGGGACGGATTCGAAAATTATTAGTAAATATCAAGAATTCGGATCAACAGGAACGCGGCCCAGGTGGAGAAGACGAAAAAAAAACCGATTATGTTTTGGATCGCTAGATGAAACGTTTGTCTCATGAAGATCCTCGAATGCCAGCTACACAGATTTTTAAAAGAATCGTAGAAGAGGGTGCCGAGAATCTTTCTGTCAGACCAGTGCGGAGACGCTTGGTGGATTTTGGGCTTGTTGGTAGGCGTCCAGTGCAAAAGCCTGCTAAAACTCATCTAACTTGGACATCACAACAATGGAATACAGTTTTATGGAGTGATGAAGGCAAATTTAACTTGCTTGTATCTGACGGTACGGCATATGTGAGACGTCCACTACGAAAAAGATTCGAAAAAAGTATCAGTTGCCAACAGTTAAGCACAGTGGAGGCAACAGCATGGTTTGGGCTGTTTTTCTAGTTCTGGAACGGGTTCAATTGCTGGGAAAATGGATCAAAAACTTTACAAAGATATTCTTACTAAACAGATGCTCCATTTTGTTGAAGAAGAAATGCCTTTACGATGGATATTCCAGCAAGGTAATGACCCCAAGCATACCTCATACTCATAAAGGACTGGTTAAGACTGAAAAATGTTAATGTTCTTACATGGCACTGCAATCCCCAGACCTAAACCCTATAGTACATCTCTGGGAGTGTGTTTAAAGACAACTGACAAGCAAAACTTCTAAAAATACGAAGCATTTATTTGATTATGTGAGAAATATTTGGCAAAATATCCCAACAGACATCTGTAAAAAGTATTTTTGGAATCTTTTTGTAAGGTTATTGTATCTAATTTTGTAATAAAAAAATGATTCCATACTTTTGTCATCCCATTTTTGGTCATAAAATAATATGAAGGTATTTGTATCCTCAAGACTGTAAGCAAAATATATGAGAAAAAAAATAGTCAATAATAAAGAATAAACAATTAGACACTTTTTAAAAGTTATTAAGAATGCTTCCAAACTTTTGTCCACTACTGTAGATGGAAAGTTAAGTCTTTGATTTGAGATTTAATTTTTTTTATTGGTCAGAGAGATATGGGGATTATCGAGTTGAAAACAACAGGATAAGTTGCAGATGTTACATCAGTTACTATTTTTAAATAGTGGGATCTACTTAATTAAGCAGGATGAACTTATGTGTTCACAAAATTCAACTATGAAATAATCATTTCTGGTCCTTTGGTTAACAAAAATTCAGAGATAGAAACTTTAGACACATTGTCTCAGTTTCATGTTAATATAGTAGCAGATACTTGCTCTGTGCTTACACGGGCAATATTACTCAAAAAGTAAAAATAAAAATCATACCAAAGTGTGCCCAAACCCCATAATCCTTGAGAAAAAATATAGCTAACTGCAATTGCCTAAACTAAATATTTTTAACTAAAAAATCAAGGAACATGTAAATCCAAAATAAATACCATCTTCCTCTCCTTTTGATTTTCTGAATGGGATGGGTAACTTGATCCTTGTCTGTGATGTAGCAGATTCATTTTTCTCGTTGTTTTTTTCTAGAAGCTCAGTTCCTTCAGTCTCATTTTGGTCTCCATCATCCTAAGATAAAATGAACACAGTTCACTAAAAACTGTCTCAAAAAAACTCTAGATTTATACACTTTCACTGCTGATGTCACGCTTGCATGACATTAAGTTTTTTGCCAGTTGACACACTTGCATATATCTGACATTTTTTTTTATAAATTTGGCCTTATAATAAAATGTCTTTTTTTACTGTTTTTTAATAAAATTTTCTTGATACAACCTTTCCAACAGAAAAAATATAATAACAAACATGCAATATATAGGCTTCAGTTTACTACTTAGACAATGATAAAGCCTAAAAAATTAAAATTTTGGAAAAAAACATTGCTGCCTCTGGGTTATTCTACATCATACAAGCTAGCAGTGAAAGTGTTAACAACACCCTGTATATTCATCATTGCTGAAGCACAGAACATTTTTATTTTATAGTATATCTGAATAGACCTTAAAATAGTTTTATAAAAAATCAGATTTTATTTATTGGTTTCTGATTTAGTAACTATATATTCATACTTTTAACATTTTCTTGATAATTTGGGATGCTCCACCCTTTTTATACATTTTGAATAGAACTGAGAAATGATACACTTTATATTAAACATTCTATAATTACAAGCACTATTATAATTTTCTAAGATTTCAGTCTATGAAAAATGTATTGTTAAATATGTAATGAATAATACATTTACCAGCAGCATGCTACTTTTCCCATGATTTAGATAAATATTTGACTATCTTGGGGACCCCAGCATGAAACAATAAAACAACAAGGCCTGACACATTCATTGAGATTGAATCAGATACCCTGCTTCTTTATTATTTAAATTGAAACATAATAGATGTACTGAATGAGGGCTGTCTATGAGATACAAATCTAATCAAATTAAACAACTACCCACCTTACACCTCTCCTTTGATTTACTTCTTGTGAAGAATCCTGGCATCTGAATACCTCCAATAGGGATTTTTTTGGGTTTCACCTCCATACCCTCCTTGATATCTTTTGTGATTTTCTTGTCCTCGGCTTCACTGTCAGCTTGAACCCCCTCGGATTCTCTTACCTCATCCTGCGCTTTGTTCTCCGCGTTCAGCATTTTTTCCCGCTCCTCCACTTCAATATCCTTTTTATCTTCACTTTTGGCTTCACTCATTTTCAGCTTGAATTATAAAAAATGCATTCAGTTGTTTGTGTTGTAACAGCCTAACAGCCGCTGAATTTCAATGCCGCCTATATTGATTTTCCTGGCGGGCAGACAGACAACAAATCGGCGCGAGTGTTTACATGACTGGATAAATATTTAATTCTAATTTTACCTTTTTCAAACAAAAAAACGAAACACTCTTTTCTGGGGAGAAAATATCACTGGTATCTTTAACTTTTTGACTAATACAACAATAAACGTTAAACGCCAGAAACTACGCGACGCGTGGTGAGAGGAAAAACACGGATAAAAAAACTTCAGTTCCAGTTAGGCCTTGATTTTAGAACTAGAGGTCACTAGAGGTCTCTTCTCTACCATTGCCCTTCTCTTTGGTCTATTTCAGTCCACGCTCTTCAAAGGTTCAAACGGTATTTCTGTCAGTGGCGTTACAGGATATATTTTTCATGGGGCACTAGTGCAACATACAGTTGAGTGTTCTTTACATGGACAAGTGAAAGATAGGTAGTATGGATCGAGAACCTTCCGTATCAGAAAATAAAAAAAGTTTAAATTCGTTATTTACGGATAAACACGGTAATTTATCTAAACACGCCAAATCTTTAATATCGCATATCTAGGGCACTATTGAACTGGTTTTGTTGACATTTTGTACAACAACAGAGTTACCTAGGAGTCATTTAAAACTATACAGACGGGGGTCGGACTCGATTTCTTCACTTTAATGTTTATCAAAATCGACTATCTACAGAAAAACCCAATGAATGGTGTTAATTAAAATGATTGCACCTCTTTTAGTTTTTGGGTTAAACTTAATTATTTATTCAAATATATCTTAATTTTAGCTGTTTATGTGACACAAAGCTCAAACTTTCAAGGGTTGTAAACTTGGTTTCATCATTATTTTACAAAATAATGCTCATCATTAAACAAATGCGCGATTTCACTAACTAACTATGCTGAGTTTGGACTTGTATACTAAGTTTTTTTTACGTTTTCGTAACAATTTTGAATTGGTACAGTCCATTTTCATACATGTCGATTTCCTAAATCAGGGTTTATGTTGTAACATATCATGTGTTGCTCTTTTTTCTGCGAAATAGTAAATTATAGTGAGTATAACTCACAGGGTGCAATAAAATACAAAGAAATAAAAAACTGATTCCGACCCTGGAATTTTTAGTTCTCAAAACATATCCAGTTCACTTTTAAGCATTATTTTGTGAAATCTTGATGAAACCAAGTTGATAAGCCTTAAAATTTCGCTCTGGCACATTAGCCGATAAAAGATATTTGAATAAATATAAATGTGTAACTAAAAAACTAAAAGAGGCGCCATCAATCTATTTCGCCAGCTTATTAATATCATTCATGGGCTTTTTTTTGTACACAGTCAAACATTTCAATTTTCAGCTCAAAAGCAGAAGATTTAGAAAAAAAACAGGAAAGTGAAAAAAGCTGAGTCAGGCCTTGATTTTTTTAATTCTCCGTCTTATTAGACTTAGATAAAACAGGCTGTATATACATACGTAAAAACTGATTTCTGAACTTTCTATTTTCAGATACGGATAAGTCCATCCCACTTCACTATGTCCATTAGGATACGGAACACGCACACCCCAGCGAGGAGAATGAACTAATGAAGCGTTAACTACGCGACGCAGTTGAGCATGGCAGCATCTCAGAGCGTGTATTGAGCTCTCAAGGTCGTCGAAATTTGCTAAACCATTCAGGTTAATTTGCTGATGGAGTTACCAAATATGTAATATCTATTAATAACCCCGTGGCGCACGGCATATGCGACCGATAGACGATTTGTCTGCTGGAAATCATTTTTAAAGTTTTAAGGGCAAATGTAGATGAAGTGTGTGTGCAATATGTCTATTAGGTGCGTAGAATAACCGGAGTTGGAAGTTTATTAATATACTAACATCAAAAATTGCGATACGGTTAAATATTTAGGGTGTTATAGTAGTTATACATTAGGGTTGTTGAGGAAGTGATTATGAGGAAGAGGAGGAGGAAGAGGAATTGTCACGCGCAAATTTAGAGGATGCGGATGAGGAAGAGGATATTTTTTGAGGAAGAGGAAGCGGATGAGGAAGAGGAAATTATAAATATTAGCGGACCCAACCCAAAAGCCGCTGTTCTGTCTGTACATAACTAGGTACATATGTACATACACAAAATTAATTAAAAGGGCATTTTTCAGTGGACCAAACTATGAATCTAAACCATTCTCAAAAGACACGCAATAAAGAATCATCAAAATCGGTCCAGCAGTTTAGGAGGAGTTCGGTAACATACACAACACACGTACACAAAAAAAGATGAGTGAATGATACAATTTTATTTAGGAATTGAAATGAAAATAAATATGCAGTCTTTATTTCTTTATTAATTGCTTAAGTCGAATATTAACTGTCAAAATAAAAGAACTGAATACTAATAATCAAACTTAATTATAGGGAGGTTAATTTTTATAAAAATTAATTTGGACGCTGTTTCCCCTGACAACCGGTTTCTTAGCTCATCATATACCAATCCAGCATTGCTAAAAAGTCGTTCGCTTGGGACACTTGATGGAGGAGAAGATAGGTATTGCCGTACAGCTCCGTAAACCTCCGAATATTTCGGATTATTTTTCCACCATAGAAGACTGTCTTCATGCATATTAATTCGTTTTTCTCTAATGTAGTTATTTAATAGTAACTTCAGTACCACGGATCTATCTTCTATTGGTAAACTTTCAATTTCATCGTCACTATTTAGCTCAGAGGCTAACATTTCGGCTAACATTGAATCTACAATTTTTCCCGTGGAAGTGCTGGCTGTGGGGCAGGATGTGTCTACACTGTCTACTACAGCCCCAGAACTAGTGGATGGTTGATTGTGGACATCCATGACGACATTGTCTATTGGGCGTTGGCTGGTTGATGTTAGTACTGTTAGTAGCGCTAATTCAATACGTTCTTTAGTTATTTCATAAAAAAATTTCGTTTTGTATTTTGGATCCAAATATGTAGAGATGGCGTAGAGATTATTATTATGAAGCTCACCGAAGCGGTTGTTAATCTCTTCTATCAGTTTTTGGATGACATTTTTGCAATCTTGGTCATTACCAATGTTATCTTCTCTCAAAAAATTTTGCATTGCACATACTAAGACATGAATCAGTGGTATAACAGAGGATATACATGCCTCAGTGCTGCTCAAAGATTTAGTTACCTCTTCAAAGGGTTTCAGAATCCTCGTACAGGTTTCAAGTTTTACCCAATCACTTGGTACAAGTTGCGGCAAATTTGGGTGTTGCGATGTATATAATATGATAGCATCCTTTATCTTAATAAGTCGCTCAATCATATAAAACATGCTGTTCCACCGAGTAGCACATTCTTGGATAACTGACAGCTGAGGTAAACCTAGGCGTTCTTGAAAGTCGTTCAATTCCTTTTGTCCAGTTATAGAGTGATTGAAGTGCGTCGCAATCTGCTTACATTTAGCCAACAGCGTTGAGAAATGTTCATTAGACGCCAAAGCTGAACGTACACACAATTGTAATTGATGTAAGGTGCAATCTATATCGTCGATTTGTGAGATACGGGCAGCTCGTTTCATATTAGATCCACCGTCACGGACCATTGCATGTAGCTTTTGCCGAGGAATGTCCCATTCCTCTAGTATTTCGTCGAGTTTTTGAGCTACCAGATCGCCCGTGTGTCGTTCTTCGAGAGTGACACATTTAAGAACTAAAGACACTCTTTTGAAATCATCATTAATGCCGTGGACCGTAAAACTAAGCAGAGAAACACCAGCTCCAGGCTCTGTCCATATGTCAGTAGTGAAAGACACGTATTCCAAATCTTTTATCAAGTTTTTAATCTTTTCATAAAGTTTAGGATAAACGTAATTACACAAATGCGAAGTATAATACTGACGTTTTTTTAGATCATATTTAGGCTGTGCGGCTTGGACAAAACGTCTAAAACCAATACCTTCAATGAAATTGAAAGGCAAATCTTGCAATGCAATCATTTCGCAGATTAATTTATCTAGCTCACGACTTTTTTCATGTGATGAATCCCAGCACTGGTGTTTCATTAATGACTCTTGTAAAGTAACTTGCCTCTTGACCAACTGAAGAGAAGTTTCTTCTGTGCACTTACGTTTCTTTTCCACTTCAGCCTTTTTCGAAGCCGCATCGCATTTTTCATACTCCGTATATTCCGTTTTATGACGTGACTGGAGATGACTCCGTAGCCCAGAAGTCCCGCGCCCTTTTCTTGAATATGTTTGATTGCACAAGTTACAACGCACAGTCTGATCGTCTACTTCATTGAAGTACGTCCATATAGCACTACACTTCGGTCTCATTTCGATTTTTGATAAAAGAAATCAAATTATTAGATTATATTATTTGCACTGCGTGTATAGTTGCATACGCGCGTAAACAAAACAACGCTTGCTATTTGCTATTTCAATAAAATTAAAACAAGTTGAAACAAGCAAAGAAAAGCACGGGTGGCGGGAGGGGAGGTCTCGCTCGCCCGTTCCGCCCGGCATCGCGCTGCGGCGTGTGAGTTACCATGGATACGCGACGCGCATGCGCAGTGAAATTCCTCATAAATTCCTCTTAAATTTTGAGGAAGCGATAGCGGAAGAGGATTATTTTCATTTTTATTATGAGGATGCGGTAACGGTTGAGGAACCCAAAATATTGCGGAACTTCCGCATTATGAGGAAGCGGAAGAGGAATCCTCAGCAACCCTATTATACATACCATTAATTAATATATTCCATACCTTGTCGTACATCAGCAAAAAAATTTTGATACGCCGCTGAGTATGGTTGATTGTAACATCTGCACAAGACACAAAATACAGAGGCGTGTCGCATGTATGTTGTTATGGAGCTAGGCTTCCACCTCATTTCTCATTGTAAACTACCAACGCCAATGACACAACAAAAATCACTTATTTGTATAAACCTGTGTAGGTCATGAAATCAACTTTACCTGTAATGGTTTTACAACTTAAATGACTCGATTGTTTTTGTTTGTTTGTTGAAACCGTTCAGCATCACAGCTACGCCACTGCACTTCCGGTTGTTTTCTCCACCGATTTTCCCATTTGAATATTTTTTAGAAGCCAGAAAAAACGTACGTTCCTTACATTATAATTATGAATACTCAGCCTGAGAGCTATATTTATTGTGGATGTAGTTTTTTGTTTTGGAATGTAGATGTTCTACAAAAAGTAGGTTGGTATTTGTTTTTTTTTCGTGCATTTTTGTAACATTCACAGAACGATGAATGTTATCATCAAGCTAAGCAATTTTGATCATGGGAACTTGGGTTCTTGGTTACCCCATAATCAAATTTCCCGCCATATCATTGCTCAAATGACATGTCATTTACCCCATGTCAGACTGACAAACAACGCCATTCTTTTCATTTGTTCTGTGTCGTGTGGATTTGTAAACACAAAAGTGGAAAAAGTAAACGCAAACGTGTAGAAATAAGTTTTAAAGTGGGAAGAAATGCCAAAACTGTACTATCTTTAGCTGTTTCTGTTTCTGTGTGTGCAATATTTGCGATTAAATTGTGTCGCAGCTTCACCCAGAAGGTGTCTGGTTAGATACCCGCTTGTATTTGGCAATATCTTTCAGCGAAATTCCATCTATGCTCATCTAGATCAGCAGATATGCACTCACCGACAAATAATTCGGTGATATCCAACGGTATAAATTGTTCTAATACCATTTACTATGGCGTGTATGTGCCTATTGATGCTAAGGACTACAGTGAAGGACCCTATGTCTTCCAAGATAAAGTTGAAGCTTTGAAATTGGCAAAGAGGAATAAAAAGGCGCGGTTCAAAGCCTTCCAAGTAAGTTTGAATTTGAGGAAACATGAAATTTCCTTTGGTTTTCATGTTGACAGGACTCCTTGATTGTCTGGCTAACTAACCACATGTTTGAATTACCTTTTACTGACTTTTCAGCTGCCACAGTACTTTGGATTGTATCCAAAACATCAGTAAACAGTAATTCCAAAACAAAAATTTTCAATGTAAACAAAATGATTATAATACTAATGCAGCATTGCATAACTTATGCTTCAATCAGTTTTCTTTGAATCCATATGCAATACTTCAAGCAAGACAGAAACAGTCCATTGAAAGATATAGGCATTCTCAAAAATCTAATAAAAACTGTATCACACGACACTATGTCTACTTCAAGGATATGTATGAAAAAGTAGCTACCATTTAAGTTTAGTCTGTTTTGTTATTTTCTGGAAACAATGCTTTTGGGAGATTCTGTCAGACTTTATCTTTAGTGCCCCATATCACTTCTGTACCATAGCTAGCCACGGAACACTCTTGTTCTGTGATGCTGTGTGCCCAATTACAACAAGCGCTATCACTTTTTGACTGCTTATGGTGTAAATATTGAGTTCTTCCATGATAGTCAGAAACTTTTTGTTAGAACTGACAAAATAAAGTCAGATTGCAGTATCTGAATTTCTTTTTCTTAAAGATCCCAGTTTTGTGAATAATTGCCTTTTCAGTCCTTCATATTTAAAGAGGACTAAGCCTTATTATTTCATATCTATCTTCAAATTTGATCAAATCATTCTATTGGGTAATGTACAAGGGTGGTCCCAGAAGTACCTGGCCTGACCTAGTGATGGCGATAGTTGTTTGAAAAATATCATTGTATTAGAAAGTATGCAACCTATAAAGTATTTCTTTGGCAGCCATCAATACTGAACGTTTACAGTGAATTTGTGAAAATGGAGAAAATTGGTCATCATTATGTGGTACAATACTTTTATTTCAAAGGCCTCAGCCCAACCAATATAAAAGCTGAACTGGATTCTACTCTGGGTCAGTCTGCTCCTTTGTTTGCAACAGTAAAATATTGGGTAGCAGAGTTTAAACAAGGTCGTATGAGCTACCAAGACGAGCATCACAGTGGTCAATCAAATGAGGTGATCACTCCAGAAATGGTGAAGAAAATTCACAAAGTGGTACTGAATGATCGTTGACTGAAAGTGCGCGAGCTAGCAGACATAGTAGGCATTTCAAAAAGTGCGGTTGATCGCGTATTATCTGAAAATATGGACACGAGAAAGCTGTGTGCAAGATGGGTGCCGCGATTGCTCACAATCTAGTAAAAACAGTGTCGTGAAGATGATTCAGTTGAGTGTTTAGCGAAGTTTCACAGCAACAAAGCAGAATTTTTGCGTCGTTTCATAACCATGGATGAAACATGGGTCTATCACTTCACACCTGCGACAAAAGAACACTCAAAACAATGGACTCAAAAGGGACAACTGGCTCCAAAGAAGGCGATGACTGTTTCATCTACAGGCAAGGTTATGGCGTCGGTTTTTTGGGATGCGCGTGGGATAATTTTCATTGACTATCTTGAAAAAGGTAACACTATCAAGGGCAAGTATTATGCGAACTTATTGCAATGTTTGAGCAATGAAATCGAGCAAAAATGTCCGCATTTGGTTAAGAAGAAAGTGTTGTTTCATCAAGACAATGCAGCAGCTCACAAATCCGTTATTGCAGTGGCCAAAATTAACGAATTAAAGTTTGAATTGCTACCTCATGCACCCTATTTACCAAATTTAGCCCCCTCGGATTATTTTCTGTTTCCAAACTTGAAAAAATGGCTCAGTGGTCAAAGATTTTCCAACAATGAAGAAGTGATATCAGCAGCTAATGGCTATTTTGAGGAGTAAGACAGTTCTTATTATAAATAGGGTATCGAACTTATTGAACATCGCTGGGAAAAGTGTATAGCACTCAAAGGAGATTATGTTGAAAAATACATTTTTTTACAAAAATTTTGTGTTTTTTTCTTTGGGTCGGGTACTTCTGGGACCACCCTCGTAACATCTGCAACTTGTCTTGTGGTTTTTATGCTGATAATCTTCCATATTTGTCTGGCTATTAAATGAAACCAGATATGCTTAAAATACTGTCCAGTGATGAAGACATTTTGGCCACCAGATCATTCTTTTTCAAGTGCAATTGACAATACTGATGACAATATATGTATTTTGTTTTTTTTTGTTGAACTGAAAATTTGCAAACATTGTCATCAGTAAACAGTATTTCAAGCTTATGTAGTTTCATTTAGTGGGCAGACAAGCATAGAGGATCATTCTATTGACCTTTTAAGAATAATGTTTAATATTTAGCTTTTATAATTTCTAATCATTTATTATTAGAATTATTATCTATTTTCTTGTCTTGCTACTTTCAGTTCTATCATGAAGCTGCAGAATTTGCAATGAATGGCTCAGAATGTCCTAATAACAACCATACAATAACAGGATTATTCACTTCTAAGCTATCAGAGACTACACAGACAATAGGTGAAAAATCCAGTCCTTTCAAAGGACCTAAACCTCAAGAGCTGGTTGAACTTAGGAAAGCAATAGAGTCAGGCAACTATAAGTTTGTCAAAGAGACAATTTGGCAGAATCCTAGGTATTTGGTTAGTAATGGAGATACACCATCAATTCTACAGGTAAATGATATAAAATACAAGTTTTGCATGCACTTTTTTATGACCAAAATGTATAAAACATACACTTATTGGCTCCTTCAATTTTGTCCTATTAAAATTTTAGTTTATTCTAACTTGAAACCTATTGCTCTATTAAAGTGCCATTCTAAGCTACATAAGTTACAGAAGATGGTGTTATATCAAAAAGTGTTTGTCTTTAGTGTTTCCTATCAACTAATTACTGTTAAGAAAGTTCTTAGTTGACAGTGTCATTGGACATAATAAGATCACAATTCAGTTTCACCATTACTCAAAGAAAAACAGCTTCAAAAGTTCATAATGCATATTCTGAAGTCTAAATTTAAATATTTCACAGTCACAGTGATAAAAATATTATCAAGTGCAACTTACCCAAAATTTGAATTATGTCGTTATTTACATTAAGTACTCTGTTATGTCACTGTGTACGAATTTTGGTACTGCTGTGATGATGGTCTCATATACAGGGTGTTCCTTAATGATATGCGAATATTTAAGGGTGTGAATCTACATGAAAAATTAATGTTAGTTTGCTTTATAAACTATGGTCCAAAAATGTTTCCTTACAAAAACTCGGGGTGTTGAAGTTTTAGGAAAAAAATGGAAATGAATTAATATTTTCAGAACCGCTTCAGATATTTCACTGATATTTAGTACGTAGTGAAAGTTAATAAAGTTGCATAATTTTCAATGCAAAAATAATTTTTTTACTCAAAAATGGCGCATCGAAGGAAAACAATTCAAGACAGATCATTTGTTTTAAATTGAACGGGGCATTCAAAAACAATTTTCATCCGTCAAAAAACTATTGGCGTACTATTTCTTTCTTAAAAAATATCGAAGTCAATACCCGTACGCACGCCACTGTTAAAGCTACAAATTATTTTTGCATTGAAAAATATGCAACTTTATTAACTTTCACTACGTACTAAATATCAGTGAAATATCTGAAGCGGTTCTGAAAACATTAATTATTTTCTATATTTTTCCTAAAAATTCAACACCCCGAGTTTTTGTAAGGAAACATTTTTGGACCATAGTTTATGAAGCAAACTAACATTAATTATTCATGTAGATTCACACCGTTAAATATTCGCATATCATTAAGAAACGTCATGTATAGAGATGCTTAGGTTTGCACTTTTCAATTCCCTAGTTCTAGCCTAGGTTATAAGTAGAAGGCACTTGTCTCCTGTCACTATAGCAGCGTGGAAAGGCACCTTTATAAAGGATTAGCCGTCATAAATCAGTATTTTTTAGGAGGGACCTAGGTATAATGCACTCCATGTGGCAGCAAAATCAAAAAACGCTGAAATAGCGGAACTGATACTATCCACCATTTCAAACACTGAATTCATAAAGCTGTTGTATGGTGACGATAACCAGCAGAATGCCGAAGATAGAACTGCCGTTTTGTTGGATTTGTACCTCAATACTCCAAACAAGGGCTTGAACGAGACTCCACTTCATTTTGCCGCGAAACATGGTGCTGCGGAAGTCGTGGAGCTGCTTGTTTCATATCCACAGTGTGATAAAAGTACCAGAAATAAATTCCATAAGTCAGCTGCAGAGGTGAGAACAATTCAAAAAATTATGATGTATGTAGATGTATTTTTGCTCAAAAATAATATAGAATGAGACATCTGTAATGTATCCTGTGGGTTTCAAGTTGGATTCCCTTGTGTAGCTGCTAAATCAAACCACATGTTAATAATATACGAGGGATAGTAGAAAAGAAATATATATATATATGCATGAAATAAAAGACGTATGATTTTTTTGATAATCTTATTTTTCAATATAATCCTCCCAGATGTATGAACTTGTGCCATTTCTCCTCCAATGAGCTTATACTCTTAAAAAACATTTGTGGTCTAGACTATAGAAAAAGTTGTTGACTGCTGATCATAGACCATCATCTGAGTCAAAACTAGTAATTCAAAGAATAAAGGTCAGAGGCAGTAAAGACCGGACTATAGGGGGATGGTCTATCTCAACGAAGCTGTATTGCTGCAAAATTGCTCTGATTTTGGCAGTCTTTTCCACCGTCGCATTATCATGCAGCAGAAACATTTTTCGATTGGAAAAATCGTGTCTTTTATAGTTGATTGGCTTACGTACATTTTTCAGCGTGTTCGTCTAAATGTCCGCATTTATTATTGACCCTTTTGGCATATATTTTAATGAGAAGGATGCCCCGGATGTCGCAGAAAACTATTGCCATCAATTTTCCAGCAGAAGTTGTGTATGGGCCTTTTTGGGGGGTGGAGACGCTTTATGAACCCACTGCTTGTATTCTTTTTTACTCAGTATCCCAATGATGCATCCAAGCTTCGCCTCCAGTCGCAATTTGTGCCAAAAAGACAGTATTGTTGGTCAAAGTTTCCAAATGAGTTTTTGAAATTTACAACCTGCGCAACAGTTTTGGAATCCACCTGGCTGAAACCTTAAAATTGTCGTGCAAGATGGTTATTACTCTGGGTTCCGGTAGAGACCTTAACATCTTCGAGAACCATGATATTTCATCATATACATATTGCTGTCTTGGGTCTTCCATGTCTGGGATTGCCTTCTATGGATTCACACTCGCATCCAAACTATTCCGACCAACATTTTATTGTGTAATATAAGGTATATCGTCCTCATGGACGGCAACCATTCTCTCAAGAATTGTTTTCAGCTGATGGCCCTCTTCTATCAGAACTTTTATGACACTGTGATCCTGTAATTTTATGTTACTCATTTTTCCTCACAATTCACCTTAAAACTTGGAAACCAACTGTCTATATTATGTTTGTTCGTTTCATTTGTTTTTTTCATGGCTTTTCTAGTGTCCCTCATTTCGTCCACTTTGGCAACTCCTCAGCATGGTGTAGGCTTGCTGTCAATGGTCAACAAATGCATGCTGAGCAAGTCTATTCAGAGTATAAGGCTTATCGAAATAATACAGCACACAGTGCCATTTATTACTAGTTTGTTCAATGGCGTGTAAACCGTATCTACTATAGCACCAGAATGGGCAGCATCTTGCGGCCACAGTGGTGACCCGGCTGACAATGCGAACTGGGTTGCAGTTCCAATTTCACTTTCGCAGGGGTCGATTCTGGTAATAGATGGCACTTTGTTCTGTCATATTTTGACAAACGACATAATTATGTTTTAATTACTGTTTACGGTACGAACATTATCGTATGCAAATTCATAGTTTCTAAAATGTTAATGCAAAGTTTGACGTGCATTTTCGTTATATGCATTTCTAAAACTATCATTTATTCTAAAGCCAAAAATTTGACTTGGTATTGAAGGTTTGGCTGACCTGTGATTTCTGAGAAATACTTTTTCTTCTATGAAATGTCCATTATAGGTTCAGGATACAATTACTTTGTACGATGATCAAACATGAGTTTTAATATTTTGTGTTCAATTGTTGTTTTCAGTTTGTAACAGTTATGTTGCTACAGTTAAGAGCCATGCAGCTTTATGATGTTTAATTAATTCGTTGATATTGCAGATTATTTGCGAACGCGCAGACGGTAACAATATACAAGCTGTGAAAAATAAAATTCAGTTATTACTTCAGGATAGTTATTATGTACCTGTTCTAAGAGCTGAAGACAATAGTCTACCTCCAACAGTTGGCGAACCTTTTTCTCCCACTACACCACCTGTAAGTATTGTAACGAAAACAGACACGTCTTTACTGTTCCAAAGTCTAATTTATTACTCTCACACTAATTTATAACAATACTTGCAACAAAACTATAACCATGTCGACCAGATTATGTTGACGCACTTTTGCCTTTTCGCCACCGGTGCAGGATATTTATGTTCAAATTGGCCAATCCAGAGCCTTCCAGCGCTTTATCAAAGCTATCTAGATGTCGATCGATGCTTCTTCGTGGCGGTAAATGCTTTTCGACGGGTGTCAAACGCTCTTGATATACGGCAGCGTAACTCTGGTTGCCTAAGCGTCGATATTGCGAGGGCGTCTCATCGTTGCGAGGGTGTTACAGTATGTTTTCACTAACTTTTCATAGTGTTACAGGGTTTTTTCAAACCGAAAATTCAAGGAAGATATTTTCTGAAGCACTACTTCATTTTGATGATATATTGCAAATAAAATTATGTTTGATAACATTTTTTGTAGGTACTTAACAAAGATCCCCTCAGCCCTAGGCTGGAAATTCATGCCTATGCGGGGCCAATGGATAAAAAAGAAGCTCAGGAATTCAGAAGAGTGTGGAAAACACCGCCGCGTACTTTGAATTTTAATTCGCCTAGCAGGAAACCAAATGAAAATGTCAGTGTCACTTCATTGAGGTATAAGGATCCTGACAAAGGTCTCGAAAGGATAGGCAAGAGGTTGGCCAAAGACTATGATGTTAGCTGGAAAGAGTACTGGTCATTTCTCGGTAAGTTCAGCTAATTTTCTATTATAAGATGTTGAAAAAATGGCGTCAAGCACTTTCGGGGTTATACAGGGGTCAAGGAATAGCGGATACACAGATCAACAGACAGACGTAAAGGATTTGAGTGGTTATTTCGGTTTGTACATATCATGTAACTTCCAAAAAACATGATACCTTTTCGAAATTTTTCGTGATTTTAACATAGTTATAACTGGTTATGCTGTTGTTGTTTAATTGCTACTTTTTTTAAATACTACAACAATTGCATAACGTGCAAATGTTAATAAAAATAAAACTTGCATTTCTAAGAATGTTCACTGGCCATGAAATGTTCCCTTCAATTTCCTTTTAAACATCTTTAAATTACAAGTAGTCTTTTTATCATTATATAGTTTATTACATTCAAATATTTTTGCTAATTGCTAATTATACTACTTTCGCAATTTTTTAAATGGAAATCTATATTTCCTCTTGTATAATAATTGTGGTAATGCTTATTCTATTCTATATAATGTCCAAAATGTTGTATACTACAACTATTTAAAACTGTAATGACTCATACGCGTGATCAACACGTGATCAGAGCTCGATCCCGGCTTCCTTCCAGTACAGCTGTATAGCGTACGACTTATGTCGTTTCTATGGCTTTGCAGTGGTCAACAGCACAGACAGAGATGGAAATAATGGCTGATTGTTCTCCGCCGGTAGAACCAATGAAATCAAAGACGCGCCTCGACCGGCAGACTCATAGGCGTCGGCAACGCATTGGAACGTGTTTCGTTGAGCGATCGAATATTGTGTGTTTTTTTTAAGAATTGTTGTGTGATTGTTATTGTTGTGGCTTCTGTGGTTACTGTTTTGGTTATACTTAACCATGGAGAGTACAAATGGCACGAGTGGAAGTACTGAAAGCCAGGGAACAAGTAGACGGCTTCGTAAAGCACTGAAGAGGGACGCGAAAGAAATCGTGCTCAACGTGTTCAATTATCTGAACAGAACTATGTCGCAGGGAGATGCACTCGCGCGTTGTGAAATATGACAGGCGTTCCAGAGTGGACCATTCGCAGGGTGGTGCATGAAAAGAAGAAAACTGGAGCTACTACTGATCCAAAGTTTAATTTGAAGGGACGAAAGGCCGTTAAATTGCATGACGATAGCAAAATGGCGTTAAGGCGAACCGTACATTCATTCTTCTTTAGGAATGAGATACCAACCCTCAAGGCTGTACATGCAGCGATCAAGGAAAATGAAATTATACCCCAAATGAGCGTCGAGGTAATGAGGAAATCCCTGCACGAAATTAATTTTCGTTGCGAAACGCGTAATCGGAAGTCAGTATTGATAGAGATACCTGAAATAGTCGCCTGGCGTCGAAAATACCTACGCGAAATGATTGAATATAGGCGACAAAGCAGAAAAATCTATTATTTGGACGAGACATGGATAAATGCAGGTCACACAGTTAAAAAAACCTGGATAGACAAAAACGTAGTGAGTAACCGACAAGCACGCATTGAAGGTTTGTCAACAGGTCTTCGTGGACCGTTAGGGAAAGGTCAAAGATTGATCGTGAGGTGATTACCATGACGAAATGAATGCCAGCTGCTTCGAGAGCTGGTTTCAAGGGGTGCTTCAGCGAGTTGAGCCCAACTCTGTGATCGTCATGGATAATGCTTCCTACCATAGTCGTCGAGCCGAACGTGTACCGACTATGGGATCTCGAAAAAGTGACATGCAGCAATGGTTGCGCGAAAAAGGAATCCCGTTTGACGATTCATGTGTGAAAGCGGAATTGTATGAAAAAATTAAACAGCACAAACCTGCGAACATTACTTACGTGACTGATGAGATGGCCCGTCAATGTGGTGTCACTGTGCTGCGGTTACCGCCCTACCACTGTGAACTGAACCCAATAGAGCTCATCTGGGCTCAAGTGAAGGGTTATATTGCGCGCCATAACACAACCTTCAAATTACCAGACGTCAAGGTTTTACTTGAGACTTCCATACAGCTAGTAACGCCCGAAGCATGTTGTGAAGGAAGAAACAAAAATGTGGCAGCTAAACCACCACATCGACACCCTCATAGAGCCAGTTATAGTCAATTTCAACGAGGAAAGCGATAGCGACAGTTTATTACTGTCAGATGTAAGTGGAAGCGACGATGAATAAAGGTAATTCCCAAATTTTTGACTTACAATATGTTTCAAACCACTCTTTATTAAGCATGTGACAAATCTAGTTCACCCATGTTAAACATTCATACCCCGCCTATGAACAGCCGACTACTGTTAGTTAAGTGATGTTCACGTGAACATCGATGAGTCATTACAGTTTTAGATAGTTATAGTATAGCAAGAGATCGAATATGACATAAATTTTTTTATATTCAACCACTGCGATTCTTGTAACATTGATATTATGTTGGTGTACTTATTTTTAGTCAATATTACTCTCATAGCTTTATTTGTAGGACTTGTTATTTTGAGAATACATCTTCATTGGCAGTGAACAAGATATAGTAAATGCGGTAAATAATAATTATTGTGAACTATTTGTTGAAATATGTACTAGACTATAAAAGTAATTGTTTTTTTTGCAATTTTTGAAATAATGTATTCATAGTGATCCACAAACTTTAGTTTACCATCAATATATAATACCCAAATATTTATTAATTCAACTTTTTCCATTATTTCACCATCTACCCTAACTGCGATAGTATTTTCATTTAGGGTCAAGTGCTGCAAAAACGAGACGATTTTTAAATCTTTTAATTTTTTGTCAACAAAAAACCGGACTTTAAGGCTTTGCTTTATTGCCCTGTATGCAGAAAGCCATGTAGTAGAACCTCACGTTAAAAAAAGGTTCATAATATTCATAATGAACTGCGTTTTTGTTAAAAAACCGTGTCTCGTTTTTAACCACTATTTAGGCTAAAAATGAGACAGTGAGAGGTTAAAAACAAGACACTGTATTTTCTGGCCTTTTAGTCATTTTACATCAGTGTGGCAAAATATGAGACCCTGTGGAATAAAAACGAGACAAACTTCAAGGGTTTTAAAGCGTTTAGTAAGTCAAATAACATAGTTAGGTTTTAAATTATGACAACGTTCTTAAAGAAAACTCACATAATTAAATAAAAAACTATGTTTATTAAACTAAAAAGAAAACAAATCGAAAAAACAAGTTAAATAAACCATACCTGATTCAAAAAAAGGGTAAAATAAGATTTTCAATAGGATTTTAAGAGCTAAAGTATAAAACTTATTATTCTAACGTATTTTGTACTACATATTATTGAACGACGAATTTTTCAAAGTCGATAGGAAACCAATATTGCTGAGAGATACGACAGGTCTTACTTTCTATTTCTGGCTGGGGAAGTTTCATTTCTATGTCACTTTTGTCGATGAAGTACTTTTCCTCAATGGCCGGAAAAATAAATTTAAATCCTTTGCGCCTCAACAGCGGCGCAACAGGAAAAGTTTGTAAATACAATTTAAAAGATTTTTTAAGCAAAATGCACACTCAGATGCGATAGTTTTTTCTCGATGTTTGTGCTTACGTTTATTTATTATTCATTACATATTTCAATTGTATATATGTGGAAGTAATTTGTAACGTATTTTTTACAATGTTATTGTTTTTTTGCATTGGGAAAAATTGAATGTCTTGTTTTTGACCGAAATTTCGGCTGTCTCATTTTTGCACCACTTGACCCTACGTATTTATTTCTTTATTAGCATACATTTTGTTTTAGAAGCATTCAATTTTAGTTTATTTACATTTAACCAATTTATGTTTTTTGTCCAGTCAGAATTTAGCATCTTTAAAGCAGTATCTATATTTTCTTCCGATATGTATGTTGATGCAAATTTCAGAATTTTACAATAATCTAAAGTATTACTAATGTCATTAATGTATGACATAAATAGCAGTAAACAGAACCTTGATAATGTAGATCCAATTTAGAATTTTGGTTTCGACTTCTGTCATTCAAGAAGTTTTGAGGACATTCGGTTACATATCCTTTAAATCCATAGCGTCGCAATTTTTTAAGTAATTATTAGGCTATTACATTATTATTTTTGTTTTCGAAAAATGGAAAAGTTAGTACCAGAGATGATTTTAGCGATTTCCTCACATGCTGCACCCCATACTTGGGATATTTTCAATCCTAAATTTTTGTCTTCCAGGAAGTTTTGTAGACATTACATCAGACGAAGGCCTTCACTTACTAGAAAACTACTTTTCCAAACGGTTCTCGGCTCTGAACCTTTCGTGTAACTCGGAATCGTCAAACGTCGATCTGAATTTGTCAAAAGCCGGATGTATTGAGTCCTATATCCAATTTGTGTTCGGCGTTTACGGCGGCTTGTAATCTGAACGACAGCATGGATCTTAAAGTTGACAACGAGTCATTGACGTATATTGACAAAGCCTGTCAGGTGTTTGCAAACAGGTAATAACTTTTAATATTTGTTCGTTTCGATAAAAGTGGCTCAAAGTTAAAAAAAGGCCATTCCAAGGTCAAATCAAGACATCGAAAAAATTGCTTTTGCAAAAATGTCCAACAGCACTTTTGTGATGTTTGTGGGGACTACCCAAAGGTGACCGTGGACATAATCTGACCACGACTTTCAAGGTCAAGTCAATATTTTCAAAGGAAACCTCTCATTTTTATACTGGAAACGTGATCTTGACCTCAAAGAACATTTAAGCTTTACACGACCTTGACTGTGAGGTCGAGGTCTAATTAGGACGTGACATTTCTTAATTTTTCCATTTCTAGTACAGGTCACATTTGGCTGACTCTCACAAACCTCACAACTGTGCTTTCAAACATTTTTGCTAGAGCAATTTTTTTCGATGTTTTGATTTGACCTTCAAGTTCATAACCAAGGTCATGTCCAAGGTGATGTTCAGACGTAAAATTGAACAGTGATAACACTATGGGGAAATATCTGTAATTTGTCTCCTCTAGGATATCAAATGACATTCTGCATATCTTGTGCAACGAGGATAACATTCTGCCAGTGCTCGAAGTGGAAATAAAACAATTGGAATACTTGATAACGAGCTATATGGAAGATGATAGGTTTTCGACTGTGAACTTCCAAAAAATTCATTCACGTCTTGGCAGCCTGGTCGGGCAAAAATTATGCAACAATATAAAGGAAGAAGCGCGGGTGTTTCTGTGTAGCAAAATAGAAAATGTGCTCGATGTCATCACAAAGAGTGTCGATTGCTTCTCTTCGGATGATGAGGGGCACAATTTCATGGAATGCTCCGAAAATAGGTATGTTCAGTAAATTACAATTTACCGCGCAAAACATATGGCGAAAGGGTTGAATTTGTAGTATGTTGTATGTTGTATCGAGGACCAAATGTGAGGAATATAAGTATCCAGTAGTATATTATTCTCACCATCCTCTGTATATGTTTTAGCAGAGATGACTTTTCTCTACCTGTCAAACAATTCAAATCATAATAAACATTCTTTGCTTCCAACCATCCCATCAAAGTCAGCCACCATGGACAGCTGTTTCATGCTTTTTGGCTACTCCTCAGCAAGGTCGAGGCTTGGGTTGGGAAAGAACGAAAGCATAGCAACTATACAAAGTGTGTGATCTTTAGAAATGAGACAGCTTCAAGCGCTATCTAGCTCTTGAATCGACTACTGCGAAACCATGAATCGCAGCCAACTGGTTGGGACTGTATAGATCTCAGTCAATGAATTGGAGGTCCAGACACCACGTGACTGCTATATGGTGACGATTCTAGCTGTGTACTTGCCATTGAACAAAATAAACACGATACCTACAAAAACATATTGCATCAAAAACTTCATACCAGATCCTATAACTTTCATATACAACTTTTACTTCTGGGATGGATCTGTATTTATGAGACTCGAAGATTTTTTTTCAAATTATAATTTTAGGAAACCGACGATGTATAAGAAGCAACTGATCTGTCTGATACACTATGTCTTGAGTGTGCTTTCTCAAAACCTCGAAGTGAAATCGAACGCCAAAGCTGAGAATTGTTATAAAGAGTGGGAGGAGGCTGAGGCGTGTTCGTGTATTTACCACACGAGAAGATCCAAAAAGAACAGTTTATCCAGAAACGGAAGTTTCAAAAATAGCGCAAGGGCGTTTTCGAAAAATGACGTAGATGGCAGATTAGCAAGAAAACTATATTATGACGAGACTGACTGTGATCAAAATATTGGTAAGTTTTAGAGCGCAAACAACAATTTTCATATATATTTTTTCATCCTTTAGAAGGTATTTATATAAATAAGTGTCGTCTTTTATCACTTTTTATCCCAACAGTCCAACATTTTAGTTCATTTTTTTGCAGTAAAAAACGGACCAAGTGTGTCGCTGAACACTGTAAAGGATGTAGATATAAGTTCTGACGAAGATGAGAAAAGTGATGAAGAAGACGATCTAGATCTATTCTATACTCCTCCTTCAAGTCCTAGTTTTTTCGATGACAGCTCAGACTCAGAAGATGAGTTTAACGATACACAACTACCAAAGTATGATTGTTTCATAGAAAGGTGAGTTATTCTCTTGATAAGTTGTTAAAGCTAGCATTTTTTGCGTTCATGTGAAAATAAGCAGGTTCTCCTAGTAACACATCGACCAAAGTCAAGATAACAACATAAAAACTAATTATACTAAGTGACATATAAATCCGAACACCCAGTTTAAATGGTTTTATTTTAATAAAATTTTGTATAAGTACTTAATGAAGCATAATAAGTAAATGATAAAATTTCAAAATGATTGCACTGCTTTAAAGCCCTTTGACCTTTAATAATGTGTGGATGCACCCTGATGTGCTACGCATTCTCCAACGCGCCTATGCATGCTTCTGATCAGGTGGTCAATGTCCTCCTGTGGTATCTCATTCCAGGCAACCACCAACTCCTCTCGAAGTGCTTCTAGAGTCTGAGGAGGACGTTGCAAATTGAGCAATCTCCTACCCATCATATCCCACACGTGCTCAATTGGGGATAAGTCGGGAGATCTTGGTGGCCATGGTAACAATGTGACATCATTATGTTGAAAGAAGTCTATTGTGACTCTTGCAACATGTGGTCGGGCATTATCTTGTTGGAAAGTTGGATCTGCCAGGGTGTCAAGATAGGGTAAAAGATGGGGTTCTAGAACTTCGTGGATATAACGCTGCGCGTTCATGTAACCATAAGCTATAGCACCCCAAACCATAACTCCAACAGTGTGATGAACATGTCTTTCAACAAAAAACTGTGGACTCCTCCTTTCACCACGTCGCCTTCTAACCCTGGCACGACCATCGTGCATGCCTAAACAAAATCTAGACTCGTCACTAAAGACAATACTGTTCCATTCCTGATCCCAGAGTGACCGTTGTCTGCACCACTCAAGGCGATTACGTCGGTGTTCTCGAGTTAAAGGGGGGACCCAGTGTGGCCGGTATGAAAACAAGCCAAAACTTCACATTCGTCGGTAAACACTTCGCATGCCAATAGGTCTTCCGTGTTCTGCAAACCATTCATTTGCAATGGACCTGGTAGTGGAGAAACGGTCCCTTAAAGCCAATAATCTTAGGCGGCGATCTTCACGGTCTGTTTGTTCTACGGCGGCGTCCAGTGCCCCTTGCTCTTTGCGTACGGCCTTCTCGAAGCCATGCCTGACAACACCTAACCACAGTGTCTACCCTTCTTTGCACTCTAACTGCAATTGCCCAAAAAGAAAGTCCAGCTTCCCGAAGTCCCACTATACGGCCCCTATCAAACTCACTAAGTTGACGAAATCGTACAGGTCTCCGTACTCTAGGCATCGTAACCGATCGTAAAGGATGTCAAGAACCAAAATCCGCCAACGTTGATTCTTTACTGCGGCCGAAATATTCATTTTTAGAGCATTAGTGAATTAAAAAAAAAGCAGTATAAAAACCGGAATGTCCAACTGATAAGGCTGAAAATTTTTTCACTTGTTATTTACAGTAAGATAAATACATTCACCAACTTTTATTAAAACAAAACCATTTAAACTGGGTGTTCGGATTTATATGTCACTTAGTATATATCGGAAAAATGAAGACATTTTATATACTGTATAAATTAAATAGTGAAGAGGATTACATTACAAGTATATCATAATTCATCAATTAATCAATTTAGGACAATAAACATTCATACTCATTGAAGAAAACAAAATTTTGCCAAAATAACCAGCTGGACTTATAAAAAATATTCTACAAAAACAGCAATCCAAATGGGGGTGGAAGACTGGAGAAGAAGTATAGATGAGAAAGAATGTACTGCAGCAGTATTTTTAGACTTCAAAGGGGCATTTGAGACTTCAGATAGGGAAAAATTGTTAATGAAATTACATCACTATGGTTTTAAAGGATCAGTGATGAAAGTATTACAAAATTAGATATAAATCAAAAACCAAAATTTTAATGATATGACAAGCGTTCAAAATATATCAGTAGCGGCACCACAGGGAAGTTACTATTAATAATATATAAATGACTACAAAATTTAAATGTTTGCAGACAATACATTGATATATGTATGTATAACACACACATTTGGACAATGCTTTAGAACTGTTAAATAGTGATATTATAAAGTTATGAATTGTTTAAATGTTAATAAACTTAAACACTAACAAAACAAAATGTATGTCATTAGAGAAATTTTTAGGTGACAACACAATTAGGCTCATGATTAGTGATGAAAATATTGCAGTCGAATCATTCAAATATTTGGGTATATATTTTATGTGGATAGTAAACTGCTGTTTCGCGAGCATTGGGAATACTTTATTTCAGAAAAAATCAAAAAAGATAAATTACTTTTATAGAGTTTATCATTATTTCAGGATGTTTTCCAAAAAATTGTGTATAAAACTATAATTCTTCCCCATTTTTTATATTGTTCAACCATTTTGTTTGCAGCAAATGAAAACAACAAATTCTACAAAATAAAGATATGAGAATTATTTTAAATAAAAAGATGCTAATATTAAGTCTATGTTAGAAGAACTACAGTGATTGAATGCAAACAAATATATGTTATTTAGAATTATAACTACGAAACTAGAGGCAATTTAGATTTTCATCTACAAAATTGAAATAGCATAACTAGTAAATTTGTATTTCAAAAGGGAGTATTTGACTTTATTAAATTGAATAATAATATTAAACAGAATTCATAAATGTAAGGTGAAATAATGATAATTATAAGTTTGTTTGAAAAATAAAGTAACTCTAATGTACAAATATGCAAGATTAATAAATTTTCATTGATTGTCTTGTTCTGTAAGCTATCCATATATGTTTTCTATTTCAGTGATTTCCCTACAAAGCTGGATTGTGATGTATTCAACGCTATCTGTTATGCAGACATAACGTTAGATAAGGAGAAATACCCAAATACTTACAAATGGTTCCATAGTATTAGTTTATATTCCAAGGAAGAGAGGGAGCGGTAAGTATCTTATATACAACATTTTTTATGTATGCGCATTATAGGATTGAGCTTGATGACTATGAAATTTACTGGGTTTTACCATTTATTAACGTATTCTTGGAGAGGCAACCCTGCTGTAATCTGTTCTACTATTAATCATTAATAAAAATTAAAACTAGCCTATTGCATGGGCTGGTTTGACTGATTTGATCCATTCATCCTTTTCTTTCTTACGCATGTTCGTAGCTTTTCTCAGGTGCTTACTTCGATGGAAAGCTTTTTGACTCCTTTTTTTCAGATGGCCCAATCTGAAAGACCAGAAAATGACCCCTCATTCCCCGAGTCCTCCCCTGAACTCCAGTCACTGCACTGACTCTCCCAAATCGTCGACAACTTCCAGAAATTGGTTGAGGATAACCGGTGCCAACTCTCCGAAGACTGCTTTGCGTTCATCACCCTCCAGATTTGAGGTAATCAAGTGACATTTTGCAAACGTGAACTATCCTCAGACTACGATGCTTCAGTCGATAAAACTATGTTAGATTTAGTTACAGGGTGTAAAGTGCTGGAAAGCTGCGTAATGCCTCAATTCTTTGTTTTGATTCCAGAGTGAGTTTGTTATCCGAGTATTAGAATTGATCAATCTGGTCAACCGTTAACTTTCCTGTGCCCTCTTACTACTAATACTTATCATTAGAGGCAATTCCTTGATGTCCGATTTAAACGTCGCACATGATTTCCGGCGGACTTGACTAAATATTTGATGATTTGAATGATTTCAATTCGTCCAGTTAAGTCTTGTTCTGTTTCTACTGGAGTTTCGTAAACCAAAGACTTTACATGTCCCGACAGGAACGGTGTATTCAGGTTGGAGGAAGACATTTTAAACAATTGTTGTGATGATATCATGTACAAAAGCCAAAAATTAAATGCATTAAATCCTATTTCGGCAATTCATCGTATTTCTAAATTTTAACGCGTCGTAGGGCCGTAGTGCCGTAGTGTCACACTTTTCCGGATGTGGGTCCCTATACTCAAACGTTTTCTACTGTTACAGTGAATAACCCCTAGAAGTTTGATCCCTTAGTTCTGAAACACCCTATACTATAAAAAGAAAAATGGAAAGGCAAGTAGATAGGGAGAAAATATGCAATCACAAAATTATCTGCCGAAAAATTTAGGACTCTAACTAGAACAGTTGAGGAGATGCGAGTTGTCAAATATAGGCCTTTTATTCGATAAATTGTCCAATATCTCAACAATTTGGAAATAAAACCGGAGGATCTATAAAAATCTGCAATAAAATGAAGGTCTTTCCATTTGAAAAAAAATTATATTTGGGTAGTTACAAATCACACTGTAGAGATGAAAATATTTTCCAAATAAATGGCATACTGTCTATTACAATTTTTGTAATTAATTTTTTTTAGATACTCACACTGTATATTATTTTTTGTTTGATTTTCTAGGATTTTTTCAGTCAGCAAGTTAACTTATCACTATTGTATTGAGGCTATGTAATATTGAAAAATACTCATATTGCAGCTTGAAGATCGTAAATTAATGTTTAACGTTGGCAAGATTGAATCAGTTTTAAAATATTTTCGAAGGTGGTTTTGAGTATTCATAGCCACTGACCGTTTTTTCCACAAACTCATTTACGTACAAAATATATGACAAATCTCATCCACAACTTGTGGCAACTTCTAGTGATGTCGCTGTGGTCTAATAAGCGCCAGCTTTAAATATCCTTACCTGAAATGAAAATGCATTTTGATATGAGACGTTACCAGCCTTTCCACCTCACATATGCAGTGATCTAGGCTAATTATATCTTTCATACTTTGCTATTTTTGTAGAACGCGATTGAACTGAAGTGTAGATAAATAGATTCCAGCGTGTAATATTTAGTGTTTAAGGATGCTAGAAAATATACAGTTTGTTTTGAATAATTTGATTTCACTTACTCTGTTCCAAAAGTAATGCAATTGAAGACACAAATGTCACAAAATCATTGTATGGAGACAATTGACTTTAACCATTTTTATTGCGATTTTTTACATATAGAAATTTTAAATATTTAGTTTAATGATTTAGTTATCATCTTGTTTTTGATACAAAGTAATTACAGAATCAAAGAACCATCAACCGATCAAATTTTGAGTAAATTGTAAAAAACCGCTAAAAAGGGACAAACACTCGCAAAAAACTGTACTTAAACGAAACATTTTTTTCGACCTAGATCAGAGATATTTCTGAAGTATTTCAACATGCTGAATACAAATCTGAAGTCGATTCAGCTCGTATACCCTCCAAATTTTGAGTAAACTGAAAAACATGACAAATTGCCAGTAGCGAAAATCGGTAGAAGGTTCCGGCGCAAATCAGCTGTAGATCAAGGGCCTTTCCGTCACACAGCGACTACCATGAAAAAAGTATATTTTAATAAAATAGTTTTTAATTCTTATAAAAGAAATAACTTCTTTATTACAATTAATACTTGGCGCTCTTCAAACTCTTTTGCAACCATACTGGACACTCCTTTCCCCATTCTTCCCCATTCTGAATATTTTTCAATTTTACCCTGAACTTGAAGCCTCATCACCTGACATCTTAATTTTATTAAATTTAAAAAAATATATTTAATTAAAAATAATAATCAAGCTTTGGTTTCCTTATTCCTTAACCGAAACCAATACATGGAAAGTAGAGCAAGGATTGTGCTTACATAATTATAGGGGACTCAAGTCTCTTGTGTACCCGACTGCTAAAGTTTATGCACATGTATGACTGATGATTGGGGAATGAAACAACCTAGACTACATAGAAATTATTTTTTAGCTATATTTTTGGATCTAGCTCTTTTGCGGTAAAACATCTGTAAGTATCTAAATCGTTCTGAAAAATCGTGGAAAACGAGGTCGTTTTCAATATTTCAGTAACTAAGGTCCAAGAGGTCCGATCGCGTTCCAACCAATTCAATCGCATTACTTTTGGAACGTACCATGTATTTTACTAATCTCATCTCGTTTTTAACTCATTTTTGCATCAATTTATTGTTACAATTATATTTGAGCATCAGTGAAATCAGATGAGTAATAGCAAAATACTTATATTTCGTTAATTTAAATCTGTCCAGTATGACATTATTTTGATGCTATATAATTATATTTAATGTACTATTATGTTTTGAAGTCCCGGGTGCTTAAGAAAAATAGATCTCTGTTTACTAACGCGTATATATAAAGTCACAAAAAATACTTAAAAATATACATACGAACAAAAAGATAAAACATAAAGCATCTGCTCACAGTGTCCACCATCCTCTCGAAGACAGGCTCCTATACTTTTCTATATAATTCCGTTAATAGCATCTGTGATACGCACTTTTAGGGCTGGGATTGAGATGGGTGGGTTCTGAAAAACTCTGTCTTTGACGTAGTTAGTCCCATGAATAAAAATCTGGAGGCGATAAATCAGGGCTACGTGGTGACGAAATGATGCGGTCTCGAAAAAATTCGCATTGTCGAACTAGCGGTGGGAGCTGTGGCCCCATCTTGCTGAAACCAGCAATAACGTTCCTCCGGCTCCAAAGACGCAATAAACAATTCGAGGACGTGTTGATATCGCTACGCAGTGAAGAAGAAGAGTCCAACAACTCGTGCGCGCACCATATCCCAATTTTCTGGGAGCGTGACACTTTTTCCACATAGACATGAGGAATTTCCACTTCCCCATAGATGGTAATTCTGTGCGTTGACATAACCGTCTAAATGCATCGAAGCCTCATAAGAGATGAAGACTGTATCCAGTTTATCTATACCACCGCGAACAAAACAAATGTTCTGCTGCAGATAAATCCATCGTGCCTACCACGAGCCCGTTCACTCATATCCTGACGACACTGTTACCGTTTACTTCGAAACTTGCGGCACATGTTTATGGAGGCACAGTGTTGCCGTAGCCGCAATTCGCATTTCCCAATGTTTTTTCCACGTCTTAAGCTTACGAAGCTAGAGTATCTATTTTTCTTGAACACCCGGTATTATATGTTTATTTGGAATTGATGCCCTGTATATTTTCATGTCACTGACACTCTGCTAATCAGTAACAACTACACATGGTTTGTTTTTATAAAGATTGATGACATTAAATAGGTCAGTAACATTTTTTTTTAATAACGTGCTTGAGTATGCCTGTAGAATAGTTTCTTTTATAGTGTATTTATTTACCATTTGTTTACTGAGTTTGATTAACTGCAATAATAATATTGTTTCTTGTACATACATTTGTGTAGCATTTATTGAGGTTCAAATAATTTACTGAGAGATGCTTGTGATTCCAAGGAAGTGCACAAAAAACGAATATTTTACGAAATCTGACATCACATCATTGACGTGTTGCAACGTGTTTATTTTTTAATGTGCTTCCAATCATTAATCTTGTATCCGTTTTTTTTTATTAAAAATGATTACATATTTTAACTTTTCGTCTCAAGCCTCACAATGTTTCAAGTTATTATATTGGCAATCTTTATGCACACGAGAATAAACAGTGTGTTCCTTAATGACATGCTAATATTCAAGGAGGTGATGCCCCATTTTAAGAAAAACATTCATACGAACGCATGACCTAAACTTTTGAGATAAAGGGTGGTGATGTTTTCAGAAAAAAAAATCTGCAACTGTGATACAATTATAGATATCATTATGAAACTTGGTATACATATTCTATGCATCAAGGAGCATTTTTTGATATACATACAATTTTATTATTTCTACTACTGCTTTTTCTTTAAATTTTTGAAATCTTCATTTATTTCCGTATAAATTTGATCTCTAGATTTTCTTTCGCCCGATATATGGTTTTTGCTTGAAAAAATAAAAATCGTTTTACTTCCGGGTCCCTGCGACTGCTGTGCCAAAATCAGAATTTCTTAAAATATTTTTTCTTATCGGATTTACGGTTTTTGATATTAAACCAAGTCAGTAACAAAAAAGGAAGAAAAAAAAAACGATTTGTACATATCAGCTACCGCATCAGATTTTTAGCGATTTGACCCTGAAGTGAAACGATTTTTAATTTTCAAGAGAAAACCAAGCAACGGACGAAAGAAAAGTGAATGAAGAATTCAAAAATAGTTCAATCAAAGAGAAAGTAGTGGCGACCATTTTTTTCTCCAAAAATGTTCAATGCAAAACCCGTGCGGACGCCACTGGTAATAATAATTTTTTTGTTCATCGGAAAATGCACCTTGAAGCATAGAAGATGTGTACCAAATTTTATATAGATCAAAGTTATTATGAAATACGTATTTTTTCTGAAAACTTTATCGAGCTGTATCTCAAAGTTAAAGACATTTATGACATACGTCCATATGAATCTTTTCCTCAGGATGGGTTTGAGAATCACCTTCTTGAATATTAGCATGTCATTAAGGATCACCCTGTATACATTTCCAGTTAAACTATAGAGAGTCTTTTCACGGTTTTTGGCGGGCATACTAAAACTACCGGTTTTTCTACATCCATCTCCCACACCCATGCATATGCAATCTTCCTCTGAGGACGGAAGAGTATGTAAGCTCAGACATACGTTCTTTACTTTCCTCTCGCCATCTCGAAAATGTTCTCGCCAACGTATGAGTATTCCGAATTTATGCTTGTCACTGTCAGTGTGGCAGCCCACTTGACATGGGCATACCATTTTGAGTTTGCCATCTATGGATTTTCGTAATAAAAGACAGCAATACCCGAAAATACAACTAATGCTCAATATCGATGGTTCTTGACAGAATTATTTCAGTATTAATTGAGATCTGTTTGCCCAGTGTGCAAAGGAGCTTCAGCTTCGCACATGATTCAGTTAGGTTTGCTTACTAATTTCGCATTGATGACGTAACCACCAATACCATGGAAAGAACTTTACAGTTCTTTTCCAGGTTTTTGGCGGGTCACAGTAGAACTATAGAAATTACTTTGCCCTAATTGACTATTTCACCATTCTGGCGACGTTTTCTTCCCGTCATGCCATAGAAAGGATCTGGATCTATAAGGCAATTTTACCTCTCCCTGGCGTGTTAGCTCATCCGCCTTTTCATTTCCTTTGTGCCCTCCATGTCTTCGGTAAATGTTCAAAAAATGTAAATTAAGGTATGGTTCTATTTTTAACTCAATATTGTGGCTGATTAATTCTGCAGTGGATATCATATACCTTGCTGTTGCAAGATTCAATTATTTAAAAACACACCATAAATGCACTAACTGTAAGTGTTCACTCACAAAAAGTTGCTCAAGCTGCGCAATCTTTTTTTTGTGCAAATACAATCTAAGAGTAGCTGAAATAGGCATGTGAACAGTAGTACGCGATGCTTCCCTTCTCACAACCATGAACATTTTCTCGCCAACGTATGCGTCTTTCACATTTATGCTTGTCACTGTCATTATGGCTTGTCATGGGCGTATGGCTTGTGTTTACCCATGTTGATTTGATGTTCGATATAAAACATAGTGCCTACAATTATAATGTCGACAGTGTGTGTTAGAGGTATTTTCAGAAAGCGAGTGGAAATAACGCCACTCTATCACCCAGGTCATGTGTGTGCGTGCAAAAGCTAGTACCAGCTGGAATTCGAATCGGCTTGTGCAGTGTACAATTTTTGTGGCGTAAGCGCCAAAAACCGCGAAAAGAGTTAACCGTAATTTTAAGATAAATCTGAAAAATAACTTTTTGAGTGTTAACTTTTTTTTAAATCGGATTTAACTTGACCAAAAACGTGCAGTTAATTTTTAGCAGAATTTGTTATTCCTTAATTTGTGTGAATCTGCCTTTCATTGTATTTTTAGATTCGTTCATTCATAGACGTCTTGAGGATTGCCAAAATGATGTTACTCACGGACTGTGTGCTCTAACTATCCACAAGTATTAGACTTGAATTCATGTAATGTTTTGTGTACTGTAGTTTATTCAAACTGTTGGATTTTTGATGAAGTTATGGTTGTGCCTAAACCAAGTTGGTCAATACACAGTGTTAAGAAGATAACATAAGATGTATATTTTTTTATTGTATTTCCTTTACTCCACCAATGGCGTATGATGAGATAATGTATGGATTATTTATAATTTTTAGAAAATGAGATTGCATTTAAAGACTTAGGTCATTAAACGATGATTATATCTGTATTTGGTTTTATTGCTTGATGAAATACAGCAGGAAACCTACTCAGAACGATAGTACTACATGAAAAAATAACTTCTAGCACTATGCCGTCACTTGAGAGCGGTACATGTAAGTACAGGGCAAAATTGAATTTTCTGTCCAGAAGGGGTCGGAAAAGTCTAAATGATTTTTTACGGCTTTCTTTAGTATCACAGATGCCAACAAAATAATCACGATGCACTTAGTGCCGTACGGAAATAACGGTGCCAGAAGCCATAAAAAATTTTTAATTTTCAGGAAATTTTCTATGCGGAAAAATTAATTAATTAACGTACGGCAATGTTACAGTTACCTGTCTGTAATTTTTTACATTTAAAATTTACCAACGCCGTACATATCTGCTGGTACAGGGGTGAGAAAACTCCGATCGCAACCCCTGCATTAGAAAGTCATCGGAAAATGTACGGCATTAATTTCAATCTCTTGTTTAACATCTAAAATAACTTAAATAGTAATGCCGTCTTAAAAATTTAGTTCATATAATTATAAATAAATAATTACCAAAATTTGGGGGTGCAATATCATTTTCTTACAATAAAATCATAAGATACTATACGGCAAACAATTTTTTTACAAAATTATATTAAATATATTTTACCACGTAGCCGTTTATAACAAATGGAACAACATGAAAATATATTAAAATAAAAAAATATAAATTTTCAAATATTTAAAGATTTTTAAATGTACTATTTATTAATAACAAAAGTGATATTAAAAATTATTCTTGCTATTTTAGGTTTATCAAAGATTAAAAAACAAAAAAAACATATGCCGTATATTTTTATTTACATAACTTTTTTGCAGCGCATAAAAATATTGATTAAGTTTTAGGTGTCTCTAATGGTTATTAAATACTGTACGGCATAAACAAAATTATATTTATAACTATAAATGATTATGAAAAGTTATTATGCCGTTCATTTTATACTAAGTGACATATAAATCCGAACACCAAGTTTAAATGGTTTTATTTTAATAAAATTTTGTATAAGTACTTAATGAAGCATAAAATAAGTAAATGATAAAAATTTCAAAATGATTGCACTGCTTTAAAGCCCTTTGACCTTTAATAATGTGTGGATGCACCCTGATGTGCTACGCATCCTCCAACGCGCCTAGGCATGCTTCTGATCATGTGGTCAATGTCATCCTGTGGTATCTCATTTCAGGCAACCACCAACTCCTCTCGAAGTGCTTCTAGAGTCTGAGGAGGACGTTGCAAATTGAGCAATCTCCTACCCATCATATCCCACACGTGCTCAATTGGGGATAAGTCGGGAGATCTTGGTGGCCATGGTAACAATGTGACATCATTATGTTAAAAGAAGTCTATTGTGACTCTTGCAACATGTGGTCGGGCATTATCTTGTTGGAAAGTTGGATCTGCCAGGGTGTCAAGATAGGGTAAAAGATGGGGTTCTAGAACTTCATGGATATAACGCTGCGCGTTCATGTTACCTCTGATGAAGATTAAAGGTGACCTGGAACCATAAGCTATAGCACCCCAAACCATAACTCCAACAGTGTGATGAACACGTCTTTCAACAAAAACTGTGGATTCCTCCTTTCACCACGTCGCCTTCTAACCCTAGCACGACCATCGTGCATGCCTAAACAAAATCGAGACTCGTCACTAAAGACAATACTGTTCCATTCCTGATCCCAGAGTGACCGTTGTCTGCACCACTCAAGGCGATTACGTCGGTGTTCTCGAGTTAAAGGGAGGACCCAGTGTGGCCGGTATGAAAACAAGCCAAAATTTCTCATTCGTCGGTATACACTTCGCATGCCAATAGGTCTTCCGTGTTCTGCAAACCATTCATTTGCAATGGACCTGGTAGTGGAGAAACGGTCCCTTAAGGCCAATAATCTTAGGCGGCGATCTTCACGGTCTGTTGTTCTACGGCAGCGTCCAGTGCCCCTTGCTCTTTGCGTACGGCCTTCTCGAAGCCATGCCTGACAACACCTAACCACAGTGTCTACACTTCACTCTAACTGCAATTGCCCGAAAAGAAAGTCCAGCTTCCCGAAGTCCCACTATACGGCCCCTATCAAACTCACTAAGTTGACGAAATCGTACAGGTCTCCGTACTCTAGGCATCGTAACCCATCGTAAAGGATGTCAAGAACCAAAATCCGCCAACGTTGATTCTTTACTGCGGCTGAAATATTCATTTTTAGAGCGTTAGTGAATTAAAAAAAAAATTTCACTTGTTAATTTCAGTAAGATAAATACATTCACCAACTTTTATTAAAATAAAACCATTTAAACTGGGTGTTCGGATTTATGTGTCACTTAGTATACATGGAACGTTACTTATAAAACGGTGAAGTTCTGAGAAATATGCAGTTAGAGTGCGATTTGGAGACTCGGTTACTTGCTGTGCGCCTGAAAGTTGACAACAAGATAATAGAACTTTGCGATGTAAGAGCGGTACATATATATACGGCATATATTTTTCTTGATGATTATTTCAAGTATTAATGAACTATGTTAATGCCGTACAAAATTATTTCACCATAAAATTACAATTTTTGGGGAAAAACTATTTTCCCCGTGTAGCCATATATTCCACGAAAAATGTACGGCATTATAAAAATTGTCGTTAATTTATTAAATACTATTAAAATTATTTAATTTTAAGGTGTATCAATTCACCACCATTATACTATAGGGTAGGGTGTTGCGACCCAAGTTTTCTCGCTCCTGTACCAGCAGATATGTAGGGCGTTGGTAAATTTTAAATGGAAAAAATTACAGAAAGGTAACTAACAATGCCGTACGTTAATTAATTAATTTTTCCGCATAGAAAATTTCCTGAAAATTAAATTTTTTTATGGCATCCGGCACCATTATTTCCGTACGGCACTAAGTGCATCGTGATTATTTTGTGGGCATTTGTGATACTAAAGAAAGCCGTAAAAAATCATTTAGTCTTTTCCGACCCTTTCTGGACAGAAAATTCAATTTTCCCCTGTACTTACATGTACCGCTCTCAAGTGACGGCATAGAGCTAGAAGTTATTTTTTCATGTAGTACTATCGTTCTGAGTAGGTTTCCTGCTGTATCACATGACCCCCCCATTTTTGCCCACAGCTCCCGATCTATTAGGATTGATCCCTATGAAACACCTTGACAGTTTCCTAAATCCGCCACTGTCTTAAGTGACCTCCTTGATGATGCCGGACCCATGCTTTGTAAAGTCTCTTAGGAGCTTAATTCTTGATAATCAGGGAGTAGGATGATTAACAGAAAATGGGCCTTGTATTACTTTTGCAGAACTGTATTTTTTAACACTGATTGAAGAGTCGCTCCCCGGGAAATTCTCAGGAGAAAAAGTTCGGCAGAATCACCGATATCCAGTCTTGTCCACAAGAAAGAATAGATAATGCGTGTCATCAAATTCAAGTCACAAGAAATTTTGCGGAAATACGTTTTTCTTTATTAAAAAGATGACGCACTTGTATCCCTCTGAATGGTGGTCTTTTTGAACATTTATTGAAATACAGCTTTGATTATCTATTTTTTTTTATTTTTACCAAAACGATGCGCTCTAGGAAAAACATGAGTAAGTCGAAAAAAACCCAGTGGCGTGTTATTTTTATTTGGAAAAGTAATGCCACTAATCCCCTGTATCTCCGCCACTGGTACACGTTAATTTTAGGTCAAGACTTATGAATGTGGACAATACCTATGTAAATCCTCATACCAAATTTAAATTAAAATGCGCCCCAAACCCCAAATTATCTTGTCATACAAAGCTTCGATAAGAAAAATGCATTTTAATTTTTAGGTGTATTATGTTCTAAAATTGCAACAATGGGTCAGTCCACAATGTGAACCCAACCATTCTTATATTTTTTTTTTTGGTCGTTAAAACCAAATCCGAGTTCAATTGAGTACAAAAAGACCTCGTTTTCGAGATAATGGCAAGGATTCCACTTTGTCAAAATCGTCAAAAACTGTTGCGAGTCTACTATATTATCTAGATGGAAGCTCGTTTTCTAAGCAATCCGTGTGCGTAGATTCCGAATTTGATGGCACTTTAGTGTAGTACCAATTTCACCCCAAATAAAGGTCCGATGACCCTTTGTAATTGTTTTTCTATGATGATCATATTCAGCGCCCCAAATTACTTTATTATACAAAGTTCCGCTCACACGCAGCCAACGATAATAAACATGTTTTTTTGCACCTTAAAACGTATAGTTTAGCAATTTTTCGCGAAGTAATTAGATCTACATGTTTAGATACATGTGAAATGTCATCGGATTTGATTTAAGCGACTCACAATGTGTACGATAGAGGTAATTTGAGCCGCATTTTTCGCATTTTAATTTTTAGTTACCATGTATAGTTCCAAAACTGCAATAAATTGGTCAGTCGGGAACGTGAATCCAACAACGTTTTTTGGGTCGCTGCCACCAAATATGGGGCATTCAGTTCTATGCGGAGAACGTTAATGACTCTGAACACTTTTATAAATTCCCAGTTTTGGGTTTGTTCGTACACAGTGGTCGGCAGGATTGTCAAACGTACAGTTTTAACGGTAGATTGAAACTTTTCAACAACCTTTCATGTTTTCAGTTTTCTTTTATGAAAAAAAAACAAAGTTTTACTATATAAATATATTTATTATCTATGTGATCTAAAATTACATGATCATTAATAGGAGAACTATGATACTCATTTTCTCAACTATTTATTAGGGGAATACGGTTTTTTAGTGACTGCATTCGCACTTGGGCGAGGGAAACCCCTAGAAAACCTCAACCGTCACTGCTCAGATTAATTGTATCAGGTGAAGAAAAATCAAGTCGTTCCACAATTCTGGGTCCATTTGTACAATCGAAAATATATAATCCACCAGCATGCCACAGTTATTAACCTAAAAAAAAGAGGCATTGAAGTGACGGTTTCTACGAGAGTCATTTTTTAAGTAAGAACCGTTTTGTATTCGAGTCGGAGAAATTTTATTTATGAATGTGAATTGCATCACAAACTAAAATATGAACATTTTTTAACACAGTCACATTTACAAGTCAAGTTACCAGTTTTTGGTTATTGTAGTATCTGAAACTTTTATCCTGCGGTTTCATGTCGAATATTTCCCTCATCTTAATTTCTACCGCCAGCAGTTTTTTCGAGTTTACCCGCGGAAAAACTTGTCAGCAAAAATTGCAATATGATTGATTGATAACAAGTAATCATGGTCTCCTAAAACACCAGAAAACAATTTTTCCGATTTTATTTTTAACGTTCATTTCTCCAACCAAACTGATGGATCATGAGTTTTTTTATAGCGGCGTAGTGAAAGGCTGGCCAAGAGTGTCCGAGATTGAACGGTCACGCTACTGGATGCGCAAGTGGTTCTTACTTTAAAAACGCCCCTCGTCGTTCCGTGGCATCTTTCTGATAAGTTGTTAGAAAAATAAAATTTGGTGAAAGTTTTCTTTTAGGCTCCGCTGCTTTTTGCAATGGGTTTCAGAAGTTATATTTCCCGATAATATTGACTTATCGGGTAAGACGTCAGTGAAACATGAAGAATAAATAAGTTCAAGATTATGTAAAAAATACCTGTCCATTATTGCGATTATCGATTCAATTGATATTCATATGTTATAAGGTTTTGCCTCATCGTGTTAGTTTCCCAAATATGTCCCTTAATTTCTTCTTAATTTCTTCAAAACTAGTATGACAATCGTGGACATTTTTAGAAGCTTTTGCTTGGAACCCGACTGTATTTTGTAAAACTTCATCAATATATTGACAGTAGACCATACTACTATTATCCACAGACTTATCTACAAAGAGAGTTCACATAAGTATTCTCATTTCAATAACACTTCTGCTAATTTTGGAACATCAAGTAGGTTGACTCTGTATTTATTTATTTAAGTATAGTTTGAGTGGCTTTTGGTTCTATCTATACTTCAGTCGTTCGTGAAGTTCAAAACCAACCTTCTTGATGCCATACTATCCAATGCTTACCCTATAAAAATTTTTATGTTCGTTTGATTGCTGTTTTCATGTATTGCAGCATACTATAAGTCGGGCCTTCAATCATTCTTAACATGTTTCTATTGTTCCTATCCAACCTCTATCTTTACTCGACTTGTGTATGCCCAATAAAACATTCATCCAGCTATCCAGGCAGAACATTTTTTGGAACAGTTGCCTACACAAATCATTATCATCAATATTCATTATCTCACGTTTATCACCCTCGGGAGTGTCTATAGCGTATGCCATTCCTGAAGTTGGGGGTGTCCCCCATCCAAAGCTTGATAAAAATATTTGAGCTATGATTCTGAAAGAAAACCTGGAAGTTTTTGAACAACAGTTCTGTAAATTACGTGAAAATAAGGAATGTGCAATCACATTTTAGCTGAAAATAGACACGTTAGTAAAATATGTACCTAATAGAAATAGTAAATACCAAATGGAAGCTAAAATTAAAATTAATTATATCATTATCATCATTATTTATCATTGTTCATCACCATTCCTGAAATACGGAACGATCTTATTATCACCTAAAAGCTGAAACAAACTAGGAAAAACACTTGAGGTACGATTTTAAAGCATAAATAATCATAGACAACAGACCTATGAAATACGTAAAAATAAGAATTGTGGTAACCCATTTTACTTGTAAATATATTTTCACAATAAAGGTGTTTTATCCAGCTGTCGATAGTAAAATAAAAATAGCGAATACCAAATATAATTTAAAAAAAGCATATAATAACAAATATAGTTTTGGAGACCATCGCGGGGCCACAGCCTGCCTCATACCTGTAATGATCTACTACTAGCCCCTCTATCACTAAGTATTACCAGAACTACTACTGCTACTACTACTACTACTACTACTACCACTACTACTACTACCACTACTACCACTACTACCTTCTTATCTGGTTACTTGGCATCAACGGACACACTTATGCAACCTGAACTTTTCACATATCTCATCCCTGAGAAACAGTGTACGATTTTACGTCAGCCACGTGTTTTGCAAGACATCTCTCCGAAAATACTTCTTCATTATTTCAATTATCATTTCAATTGATGTTCATTCAGCATGTACCAGCCTGCAATCATCTTCAAGAGGGTGAAGAAGTATAATTTTGGCCTCAGAATGTTAGCTTCCCAAATATGTCCCAGGACTTCGTCAAAAGCTGGATGAAAATCTTGAACATTGAAGCTTTATCAATATATTGACAGTAGACCATACTACTATTATCCACAGGTGTCTCTACAAAGAGAGTTCACATAAGTACTCCCATTTAAATGATACCTCTGATTATTTTGAAACATCAAGTAGGTTGACTCTTTATTTCATGGATAATAGCATAAATATGAGTATATTTAGAGTGGAAATGTATTAGTCTTCTTAGGGTAAGTTTTGAAGATGTATCTCTGGGAACGATTCCAAGATCCTCAACCTATCTATACTTGAGTAGTTCGACAAGTTCAAAGCCAACCTTCTTGATGCCATACTCTCCAATGCTTACCCTGTAAAAATTTTGACGTTTGTCTGATTGCTGTTTTCATGTATTGTAGCATACTATAAATCGGGACTTTAATCATTCTCAACATTTTTTTATTGATCGTATTCAACCTCTATCTTTATTCATCAATATCCATCCAGCTATCCAGGCAGAACATATTTTGAAACAGCTGCCTATACAAATCATTATCGTCATTATTCATTATATCACGTTTATCACACTCGGGAGCGTCTATAACTTGTGCCATTTCTGAAATTGGGAGTATCCTCCCTCCAAAGCTTGATAAAAATATTTGGGCTATGATTCTGAAACGAAGCCTGCAGTTCTGTAAAATATGTAAAAATAAGAAATGTGCAATCACATATCAGCTGAAAACGTAAAATATGTACCTAATAGAAATAGTAAATACCAAATGTAATTATATCTATATCATCAATATTTAGAATAGTTGATCACGATTCCTGAAATATGGAATGTCCTCACTGTCACCTAAAAGCTCTAAAAAGTTAGGAAAAAAACTTGCGCTACGATTTTAAAGCATAAATAATCATAGACAACAGACTTATGAAATACACCATATTGACAGCAGTATTCTTTTAAAGTCTGGATCCCTGCTTAACAGCTCGGCCATTCACCCCGGGGAAGTCCTTCCTTAACTTTCCCCTCTCTGCAAGGCATGACGAAGAGTTGTCTCCATCCCTCGACGTGCCCCCAAATTGCAGAGTGCCAAAACAAAATTCCCTAACATTATCCTAGCTACTCGCTTTGCCTGACCACTTACTTGGGAGTTCTCCGACTCGAACGGTTTTCCTGAAGCGTATGTTTTATATGACTACTGCATTTTATTATTTTTCAGTTGAACCAACGCTTTTTCCTAGTGATCCCTAACTATCTAACTGGGGCACTCCGTCTGGGCGGGGGCAGTAATGAAGAGTCGTCCGCCACATCCGTCAACCATGCTCGCTCTTCGCATTGGGCCAAATTAGTCAGTAGCGACAAGCGAGATAGATCGATGAAGTCCATCGATCTTACAAGTCAAGATCCGGCTCCCCAAAGTCTTCTTCCAACCCCGAAAAAGGCAATGGTTCTACAGACCAAAAAAGCCCTCCGCCCTTTCATCGCTTGTTGTGTCCAGCTATCCTAAGGTAGTGTAGAAACCGAAGGAACATTGAAGACGCCCCTTCCAATTCTATCCTGTCGCTCATGGACCTAAATTTTCTCGAAGCTATGTGCAATGCTCCGATAAATTCAAGACATAATCGACAGCCTACCGAGGATAAAAGGGCTAGTCAACCTCTTTCGCCAAATGTCTCAACTCACACTAACAAACCGGTTGTATAAGGGACGTGTACCTTATACGACCAGTAAGTTTATCAATCTCGCAGCTCTCAATCGTGTTCGGCTGTGAACCCTGCACCAATAAGAAAACCCCAAGTGTACTCACATTTCAGCAAACTGCTCTTGTCCCTGGGCCCCTGCAAGCTCTGGGCAAGGGCATGATAAGTGTCTGAATCCCTCGATGTGCCATGTGCACCTGCTAGCTCTGTGCAAGGCATGGTGAACAGTTGTCTGTATCCCTCGACGGGCCCCCACATCGCAGAGTACCCCAAAAAAATTCCCTAATATTTCCCTAGCTGCTCGCTACTCCCGACTACTTAATTCGAATTCTCTCTCGCAAACCTTTTCTCTGAAGCTTATGTTTCATGTGGCAATTCCGATTCTCTCTACTTTTAAAGATTGCAACCGTTTTGTTATTTTTCCTAACTTTTCAACCGAACCGACGCTTTTTCCTAGTGATCCCTAACTATCTAACTGGGGCACTCTGTCTGGGCAGGGGCAGTAATGAAGAGTCGTCCGCCACATCCGTCAACCATGCTCGCTCTTCGCATTGGGCAAAATTAGTCAGTAGCGACAAGCGAGATAGATCGATGAAGTCGATCGATCTTACAAGTCAAGATCCGGCTCCCCAAAGTCTTCTTCCAACCCCGAAAAAGACAATGGTTCTACAGACCAAAAAAGCCCTCCGCCCTTTCATCGCTTGTTGTGTCCAGCTATCCTAAGGTAGTGTAGAAACCGAAGGAACATTGAAGACGCCCCTTCCAATTCTATCCTGTCGCTCATGGACCTAAATTTTCTCGAAGCTATGTGCAATGCTCCGATAAATTCAAGACATAATCGACAGCCTACCGAGGATAAAAGGGCTAGTCAACCTCTTTCGCCAAATGTCTCAATTCACACTAACAAACCGGTTGAATAAGGGACTTGTCCCTCATGCATCCGGTAGGTTTATCAATCTCACAGCTCTCGATCAGTTCGGCTGTTAACCCTACACCAATACGAAAACCCTAAGTGCACTTACATTTCAGCAAACTGCTCTAGTCCCTGGAACAAGTAGAAACAGCATGAGTACACAAGTACTACGTTATTGAAGGTCTCACTGTTACACTTTGGGAGGAAAGGCGGATGGAAAAATTCTAGCGAGTACTTCGGTATGCGAACGGCTATAAAAGCTGTTTCATGTTAAAAAGAAGTTACGCTCGTACTATTTCCGTAGTTTGTTTTCATTGTATGTTACTCTTATGTTTTCTAATATCTGGTTAAATAAATGAATATAAATAAAATAGTTCGCTCTAACATATTGGCACCTTTTATAAAAGCTGGTTCGCACGCACATGGAGAATACCCCTTGCACCTCTATGCAGTCCGTGGAGATCGTAGTTACCAACGATGAACCACTGCCAACAACTTATCAAAATATGACGAAAAATTGCAGTTAGACAATAAATAATCATCACCCTATTTTCCTATATTTGTATCCTTGTCCTTACGGAGCATTTTTGCAAAAGAAAAATTTCAAAATATTTCAGAAACCACTATCTTGCGACAACCTTATAGAAAGCTATATTTTTATTATCTCACAGTGTAAATTATAAATACAGGTGGTTCCATAAGTAAAAAAATACTTTTGGATTTTTTAAAGTTTATTTTTTACTATGTACTCTTTCTTACCACCCTGTTTATTAATTATCCTAATATCGAATGAAGTCTACTAAAGTAGATCTTCCATGCGATAATCGCATGACAAGAAGGCAAATATAATATAAGATTGAAGTTTTGCGATACGTTACGTTTTTAAAATTTTTATCCACCCTGTACCTTCGAAACGAAGGCGTTTTTCGAAAACGTTTTAAGGACAAAGTAACATTCGAATAGACTAAAGAATTAGTTCATTTTTTAGTGAACATACTGTCAAAATAATATATACTAAGTGACATATAAATCCGAACACCCAGTTTAAATGGTTTTATTTTAATAAAATTTTGTACAAGTACTTAATGAAGCATAATAAGTAAATGATAAAAATTTCAAAATGATTGCCCTGCTTTAAAGCCCTTTGACCTTTATTAATGTGTGGATGCACCCTGATGTGCTACGCATTCTCCAACGCGACTAGGCATGCTTCTGATCAGGTGGTCAATGTCCTCCTGTGGTATCTCATTCCAGGCAACCACCAACTCCTCTCGAAGTGCTTCTAGAGTCTGAGGAGGACGTTGCAAATTGAGCAATCTCCTACCCATCATATCCCACACGTGCTCAATTGGGGATAAGTCGGGAGATCTTGGTGGCCATGGTAACAATGTGACATCATTATGTTGAAAGAAGTCTATTGTGACTCTTGCAACATGTGGTCGGGCATTATCTTGTTGGAAAGTTGGATCTGCCAGGGTGTCAAGATAGGGTAAAAGATGGGGTTCTAGAACTTCGTGGATATAACGCTGCGCGTTCATGTTACCTCTGATGAAGATTAAAGGTGACCTGGAACCATAAGCTATAGCACCCCAAACCATAACTCCAACAGTGTGATGAACATGTCTTTCAACAAAAAACTGTGGATTCCTCCTTTCACCACGTCGCCTTTTAACCCTGGCACGACCATCGTGCATGCCTAAACAAAATCGAGACTCGTCACTAAAGACAATACTGTTCCATTCCTGATCCCAGAGTGACCGTTGTCTGGACCACTCAAGGCGATTACGTCGGTGTTCTCGAGTTAAAGGGAGGACCCAGTGTGGCCGGTATGAAAACAAGCCAAAACTTCTCATTTGTCGGTAAACACTTCGCATGCCAATAGGTCTTCCGTGTTCTGCAAACCATTCATTTGCAATGGACCTGGTAGTGGAGAAACGGTCCCTTAAGGCCAATAATCTTAGGCGTCGATCTTCACGGTCTGTTGTTCTACGGTGGCGTCCTGTGCCCCTTGCTCTTTGCGTACGGCCTTCTCGAAGCCATGCCTGACAACACCTAACCACAGTGTCTACACCTCTTTGCACTCTAACTGCAATTGCCCGAAAAGAAAGTCCAGCTTCCCGAAGTCCCACTATACGGCCCCTATCAAACTCACTAAGTTGACGAAATCGTTCAGGTCTCCGTACTCTAGGCATCGTAACCGATCGTAAAGGATGTCAAGAACCAAAATCCGCCAACGTTGATTCTTTACTGCGGCTGAAATATTCATTTTTAGAGCGTTAGTGAATTAAAAAAAAGCAGTATAAAAACCGGAATGTCCAATTGAAAAATTTTTTCACTTGTTATTTATATATATATATATATATATATATATATATATAAGATAAATACATTCACCAACTTTTATTAAAATAAAACCATTTAAACTGGGTGTTCGGATTCATATGTCACTTAGTATATGTCCACTCAATGAATTAAAGAGAGATGGGTAATATTGTCAGAATTTTTGAAAATAAAGATCTGGAATTTTGGGCTTGCTGCCAACAATGGACAACGGCACAGTTATTATGTAAAAAACCTGGAAAACAAAAAAAACGCGCGATATCGAGCACGCTGCTGCAGCGCGATCGGCGCCTGCGGTCGAGTGTGGGCGCTTCACCTGAGAAGAAGACAGCGTTGCCGTTCATTAGCCTAATGCGTAATCACACGTAAAAGGATCTTGCTAACAGTAAAAATGTTGCTAATGCGACGATAATTTCATGCAGCTACTGGAAATTCTTCAAATCCATAGGCTTCATACTTCTAAGTGACCACAAAAAAAATGGTGTCGATTGGTCAAGTAGTTTTTGAGAATTTCAAATTGTTTATCCCAAAACACCTGCCTTCCGGCCATCACTACTAGTTTACTGAGAAATCTACAGGTTTCATTCAAAGGGGATTTTATAGCAAAATACACGTGTTTACCTTGCCGACATGAATCACAAACCATTCCGAAAAATAATTGTTATTTTTATGCGAAAAACGAAGGGTTACGTTTTTTTCTTCTAAACAAATTCAAACATTTTGTGTTTGTGAGTAATTGAACAGATTCGCTACGATATTCGAAAAACATACGTTATTATCCACATTTTAAAACAAAGCGGATGTGTCCATGTTTTGTTTCGAAAAACATTTCTTTTAAGCTTTCCTATAGTTTTGTGTATATGTAAAGCTGAAATTTATATACGGTCACTGATGAGCCTCACAGTTTATAAAAAAAATGTCTGTAAAATTGAAGACACAATTATGCTTCAAACTGTCTTAGACTAGTTAGTATGTAGCATGTGCTAAAATGGCTGCATTAATGATGACTGCACGACTTTGTAAAATAAGTAGGTCACGTAATCCAGTTTCTTTACGAAGAAATAAAATTCTCTGGACTTCCTTCTAAAAGTATTAATACAGATTACAATAATACAAGTATACTAAGTGACATATAAATCCGAACACCCAGTTTAAATGGTTTTATTTTAATAAAAGTTGGTGAATGTATTTATCTTACTGTAAATAACAAGTGAAAAAATTTTCACCCTTATCAGTTGGACATTCCGGTTTTTATACTGCTTTTTTTTTAATTCACTAACGCTCTAAAAATGAATATTTCAGCCACAGTAAAGAATCAACGTTGGCGGATTTTGGTTCTTGACATCCTTTACGATCGGTTACGATGCCTAGAGTACGGAGACCTGTACGATTTCGTCAACTTAGTGACTTTGATAGGGGCCGTATAGTGGGACTTCGGGAAACTGGACTTTCTTTTCGGGCAATTGCAGTTAGAGTGCAAAGAAGTGTAGACACTGTGGTTAGGTGTTGTCAGGCATGGCTTCGAGAAGGCCGTACGCAAAGAGCAAGGGGCACTGGACGCCGCCGTAGAACAACAGACCGTGAAGATCGCCGCCTAAGATTATTGGCCTTAAGGGACCGTTTCTCCACTACCAGGTCCACTGCAAATGAATGGTTTGCAGAACACGGAAGACCTATTGGCATGCGAAGTGTTTACCGACGAATGAGAAGTTTTGGCTTGTTTTCATACCGGCCACACTGGGTCCTCCCTTTAACTCGAGAACACCGACGTAATCGCCTTGAGTGGTGCAGACAACGGTCACTCTGGGATCAGGAATGGAACAGTATTGTCTTTAGTGACGAGTCTCGATTTTGTTTAGGCATGCACGATGGTCGTGCCAGGGTTAGAAGGCGACGTGGTGAAAGGAGGAATCCACAGTTTTTTGTTGAAAGACATGTTCATCACACTGTTGGAGTTATGGTTTGGGGTGCTATAGCTTATGGTTCCCATGTCACCTTTAATCTTCATCAGAGGTAACATGAACGCACAGCGTTATATGCACGAAGTTCTAGAACCCCATCTTTTACCCTATCTTGACACCCTGGCAGATCCAACTTTCCAACAAGATAATGCCCGACCACATGTTGCAAGTGTCACAATAGACTTCTTTCAACATAATGATGTCACATTGTTACCATGGTCACCAAGATCTCCCGACTTATCGCCAATTGAGCACGTGTGGGATATGATGATTAGGAGATTGCTCAATGTGCAACGTCCTCCTCAGACTCCAGAAGCACTTGGAGAGGAGTTGGTGGTTGCCTGGAATGAGATACCACAGGAGGACATTGACCACCTGATCAGAAGCATGCCTAGGCGCGTTGGAGAATGCGTAGCACATCAGGGTGCATCCACACATTATTAAAGGTCAAAGGGCTTTAAAGCAGTTCAATCATTTTGAAATTTTTATCATTTACTTATTATGCTTCATTAAGTACTTATACAAAATTTTATTAAAATAAAACCATTTAAACTGGGTGTTCGGATTTATATGTCACTTAGTATATATTGTCTGTATGGAAATAAAGGTTATTGATTGATTGATTGATTGAATCACTAAAAAATTACCGACAAAGGATGCAACTTACTTGCAAGATGTGTGCTGCTCCTTTTTCGGCGAAATAAAATTCATTCAGAGTACAAATTACAGGGAATAAGAAAGCTTAATCCGATCCTGAAAATGAATTCCCAAAACTTCGTTTGTTCAATTTTAAGCATTATTTTGTAAAATATTGATGAAACCAAGATTAAAACCCTTGAAATTTTGAATTTTATAATTTTATAATAATCCGTCAAAAATAAGGTATATAAAATATCTTGAAAGAAAATCGTTTCATACAAAAATTCGTATGTCACAACATTTACTCATAATATCCAAGAACTGGCTCTCCGCACTAACTTATTATTCTAATCATATTAACAAATTTACCCCAAATAGTTGGAAAGTCTGGTTTTATTGGTGCAAGTTGGTCAAAGGGGTATTTAAAACATGGACACAAAATGGATACACCAATTTTTGTGGGAACTTTTTATTTGACAACAGAAAATGAGAAAACCTGTTCTTTTGGGATATAATCGAAAGTGTTGACAAGAACGAAAAAACTTTTCACATAACATTTTTAGGTATCTATGAGACCTACAAAATGAAACCACACGTGAAAAGGTCTGACTAATAGCAAAAATGTTATGGCCAAAAAACGAGGCAAAATGCAGGATTTGGCACTTGTCGGTAATGGGACGATAATTTCACGCAACTTCTTGAAATTCTCCAAATCCGTAGGATTCATACTTCTAAATAACAACAACAAAATTGGAGTATATTGGGCAAGTCGTTTTACGATAATATCTAATTGTTTATCCCAAAAAACACGTTTTCCGGCAATCACTGCTAGTTTATTGAGCAATATACAGGGTTCGTTGAAAGAGCATTTAATTGCAAAATACACGTGTTTACCTTGCTGATATGACTCGCAAGCCATTCCGAAAGGTAAGTGTGTAAGTGTAATTTTTATGCGAAAAGCAAAAGTTACGTTTTCTTCTTCAGATCAAATTCAAACATTTCGTATTTGTGAGTAATTGAGCAAATTCGAAAAACATACGTTGTTATAGACATTTGAAAACAAAGCGGATGCATCTATCTTTTGTTGCGAATTACTCACAAATACGACATGTTTGAATTTGTTTAGAAGAAAAAAAGTAACCCATCCTATTTTGCATAATAATAACATTTATCTCCCGGAATGGCTTGCGCTTCATATCTGCAAGGTAAACTAGTGTATACTAAGTGACATATAAATCCGAACACCCAGTTTAAATGGTTTTATTTTAATAAAATTTTGTATAAGTACTTAATGAAGCATAATAAGTAAATGATAAAAATTTCAAAATGTTTGCACTACTTTAAAGCCCTTTGACCTTTAATAATGTGTGGATACACCCTGATGTGCTACGCATTCTCCAACGCGCCTAGGCATGCTTCTGATCAGGTGGTCAATGTCCTCCTGTGGTATCTCATTCCAGGCAACCACCAACTCCTCTCGAAGTGCTTCTAGAGTCTGAGGAGGACGTTGCAAATTGAGCAATCTCCTACCCATCATATCCCACACGTGCTCAATTGGGGATAAGTCGGGAGATCTTGGTGGCCGTGGTAACAATGTGACATCCTTAAGTCTATTGTGACTCTTGCAACATGTGGTCGGGCATTATCTTGTTGGAAAGTTGGATCTGCCAGGGTGTCAAGATAGGGTAAAAGATGGGGTTCTAGAACTTCGTGGATATAACGTTGCGCGTTCATGTTACCTCTGATGAAGATTAAAGGTGACCTGGAACCATAAGCTATAGCACCCCAAACCATAACTCCAACAGTGTGTTGAACATGTCTTTCAACAAAAAACTGTGGATTCCTCCTTTCACCACGTCGCCTTCTAACCCTGGCACGACCACCGTGCATGCCTAAACAAAATCGAGACTCGTCACTAAAGACAATACTGTTCCATTCCTGATCCCAGAGTGACCGTTGTCTGCACCACTCAAGGCGATTATGTCGGTGTTCTCGAGTTAAAGGGAGGACCCAGTGTGGCCGGTATGAAAACAAGCCAAAACTTCTCATTCGTCGGTAAACACTTCGCATGCCAATAGGTCTTCCGTGTTCTGCAAACCATTCATTTGCAACGGACCTGGTAGTGGAGAAACGGTCCCTTAAGGCCAATAATCTTAGGCGGCGATCTTCACGGTCTGTTGTTCTACGGCGGCGTCCAGTGCCCCTTGCTCTTTGTGTACGGCCTTCTCGAAGCCGTGCCTGACAACACCTAACCACAGTGTCTACACTTCTTTGCACTCTAACTGCAATTGCCCGAAAAGAAAGTCCAGCTTCCCGAAGTCCCACTATACGGCCCCTATCAAACTCACTAAGTTGACGAAATCGTACAAGTCTCCGTACTCTAGGCATCGTAACCGATCGTAAAGGATGTCAAGAACCAAAATCCGCCAACGTTGATTCTTTACTGCGGCTGAAATATTCATTTTTAGAGCGTTAGTGAATTAAAAAAAAAGCGGTATAAAAACCGGAATGTCCAACTGATAAGGCTGAAAAATTTTTCACTTGTTATTTACAGTAAGATAAATACATTCACCAACTTTTATTAAAATAAAACCATTTAAACTGGGTGTTCGGATTTATATGTCACTTAGTATATTTTGCTATTAAATACCTTTTGAACTAACTCTGTATATTGCTCAATAAACTAGTAGTTATGGCCGGAAAACCGGCATTTTGGGATAAACAATTAGGTATTTTCAAAAGCTACTTGACCAATCTACTCCAATTTTGTAGTGGTTATTTAGACGAACGAACCCTACGAATTTGAAGAATTTTCTTCATTCTTTGTTGTTGAATAATACGTTTTCCCACAAAAATTGGTGTACCCATTTTATGCGTCAATGTTTTGAATATCACCTTGAACAACTTGCAGCAATAAAACCAGACTTTACAATTATTTCGAAAATATGATTAGACTATCTTCATTACCGTATTTCCAATTGCTTTTATCTATATTTCAACAATCATCTTAGCACTGCGATATTTTTAACATGTTTTTTACAGAAAAAATTGAAAATCTCCAGCGTTTTGTCTCCAGCAACCCCTTTTCTTTCAATGTCTAAATTCCTTTATACCTCAAAAAATTATCATTATTAATGGTTTACGAGCCACTTCCCACTTCAGTTGGCCCAACTATTGAAATAATAAAAATGTAGCAGGGTGTTATAGGTTTAAAATATTAAAAATGAATATTTTGATAATATATAGTAGAAAACACCAACTTTATCACTCCCTAATCAAATTTGCAGCATAAAAATAACACATGTTGCAATTACAGCATATCAACCTATTTTCATTTCAATGCAAAATAAGTCTATAACGCATAGGTGGCTGTGAAAAATAAAAGCTATGACAATTGTTTTTATTAACCACAGCTGTCAGAATACGTTTAAAATAGTTTTAGGTAGTTAAGGTTTTCAAAATGGGTAGAGGAAAGGTTATTAGTGAGAAAATTCGGTTACTGATAATTACATTTTTTAGTTCTGGGAAATCAAACTCAGAAATTGCAACTTTGTTAGACTTATCGCGGTACAGTGTGAGAAATATCGTTAGAAGATATAACGTAACTGATTCAGTTAATATTAGACCACGATATGTGAAGAAAAGTAATATCACAAATGCCGACCGAAGAGCATTAAGAAGAATAATCGTGAAAAACAGGCGTGCCAATTATTTACAATTAAGTGCTCTGTGGAGTGACGCTGTTGGCAGGAGAATTTCGAAGTCCACAACTCATAGAGAGGCCCACAAACTGGGATTTAGCACTTGCAAGGTAAGTTTTCTTATAAAAAAAAGTGAAGTAAAAACCCCAAAGTTGCACAACTTGTTTATAGGCCAAAGAAAAGCCACTATTAACTCCACTGCAAAAGAAAAATCGGCTCAGAGCGGCTAAAGAACATAGACAATGGACACCTCAACAATGCTGTGCAATACAATGGAGTGATGAGGCCCGATTCGAAGTTTGTGTTGGCGACAGTCGCAGTAGAGTTATTCGCAAAAAAATGAAGCATTGCATGTTGACTGTCTGAAGAGAAAAGTGAAATTTCCAGCATCCATTATGGTCTGGGGCGGTATGTCATCAAAAGGAGTAGGAAAACTTCATTTCATTGATGGAAATGTGGATACAAACAAATACTTGGCAATTTTAGAAGAATCGCTTTTACCAGTGATGAAAGAATGTTTGACATCCGGCCAAGATTTTGTATTTCAGCAAGATGGTGCAGTGTGCCATACCTCAAAAAAGGCTATAAAATGGATGGAAGAAAATAATGTACCACTTTTGAAATGGGTTTCTAGCAGTCCAGATCTGTCACCTATTGAAACTTTGTGGCACGAGATGAAAAAGGTTCTACGACAACATCCTGCTCGTACAATCACCGAACTGAGACAAAACCTTCAAGAAATATGGGATTGTTTTACACCAAATTTTTACCAAAACTTGGTTAACACTATGCCCCAAAGAATTTCAGCCGTACTAAAAAATAAAGGTGATGTTACCCAATGGTAATCTCTCAATTGTTGCTTTGTTAACTTCGCGGATTTATTCGCACATTGTTTATTTGTTCAGATGTTCTATTAGTTATAGGTCTACGAGAGTGAATCTAAAATGTTTTTGAGAAAATAAATTGTTTTAGAAGTAAATAGTTTCGTCGTGTTTAGTTTATAAAGGCATATTTTGGTACAAATCTTGAAGTGGGCCAACTGAAGTGGGAAGGGGCTCGTAGTTTCATTTGAAACATAAGATTTTTAAATAAATGGGCTTAAAAAAATATCTTGAAAGAAAATCTTTGACTTTTCGTAGAATATTTCACAACATTTATTCAGATTATCCAAGGACTGGCCCTCCGCACTAGCCTTTTCACTACCGCATTTCCAATTGTTTTTATTTATATCTCAACAATCATCTTAGCACTGCGATATTTTAACATGTTTTTTTACAAAAAAAATTGAAAAACTCAAGCGTTTTGTCTCTTTCTTTCATATTTCTAAATTTGTTTATACCGCAAAACATTATTTATCATTATTAATGGTTCAATTTCATTTGAAACATGAGATTTTCAAATAAAAGCGCTTACCTAGTTTACTGTTCTGTTGCGCGTTGCGGACCTGAAACAAATACAAAAATATTTTGAAATTGCCTCTCAAACTAAAGCTATCATAATGAACGAAAAATTAACGATTTGTAGTTTTAAACATGTGAAATACCTCACTCAGATTCTTTTAAGCACCCCGTATTTCTTGCTGATTGTTATTTTTACATTTTGCTCTAGAAAAGTTTAGTCTATACAACTGAAAACAAAACCCACCTAGTTCTGCTAAGTTTTCCATCTCGACTGGACCCTGGACCTGAAACAAATAGAAACGTATTTTTGAATCCAACATTTTTTTCTAAATGTAGAACTTGAATCAAAATGCTTGAAAAATATAGGAAAATGTCAAGTACATATATTGTACCGGTTTTTAAATTGTACCATCTCAATATTTACCGACTTTTAGATTTCTAACGACATCTAGTTAGCCTATTTTATGCCTTGTGGCATCAAAATAAATCTTTTCCTCCCTTCTTCCAGTCTCATGTATCTGGTAATGCAGTGAACAATTTTTTTTCTCTATTATATCTTTTTTTATCTATTGCAATTCAACATACATATGATCCATGCACAGATACTGACCATCTATAGATAAATTATAATTTATCTATAGATCTAATCAACAGCCAAAAAATATCCTAAATAAAATCAACAAAATATTACTATTTTTAATGTGCTAAAACCGGAATGAAACTTATTTTTTCAATATTAGTTCAAGTTTTAGAGATACGGTAATTATATGTGTTCCTGCTGTGACAGTGTTAATATACTGTAATTCACAAGAATGCACGTGCTACATTTTTATATTCGGCAAGGAAAGATGATGTAATCGGCATGATTGTGTTACGTTATACATACGTGTACATTATATTGTTTTATATTAGCCATTTTTTCCTCAGTTGGCTGACAGCGTTCATGCAAGATGTCTCGAAAGTGTCTAAACAATCCAGATCAGTTTTGTTACGTGTGTGGTGATGTGACTTTTGCGTCTTAGAGACGGTTATTACTCCACTAATAACAAAGGCATATCAGCTTTATTTCGGTTGTAAACTAGGTGATCAAGACAAACAGTGGGCACCCCACATCTGCTGTAATACATGTGCTTCAAGTCTGAGGAGCTGGTTAAATGGCAAAAAACGGTCTATGCGCTTTGCTGTCCCAATGGTTTGGAGAGAGCCTACAAATCATATTAATGATTGTTACTTTTGCATGGTACCTTGTGTTGGACAAGCCACAGGTATGTCCAAGAAAAAAAAAATCGGTTATTAACTACCCAAACATACCATCTGCGATGAGACCTGTGCCTCACAGTGACGAAAATCCTATTCCAAAACCCCCAGAATCCTACACTTGCGAATCAGAAAACGAATCAGATCATGGCGATCGAGTGATTCGTCAGGAAGAAGATATGCCATCAACGTCAAAAGATCCTGATTTTATACCGAGCACGTCATGCCACCAACCGCACAAAAGTCAGTCAGAAATGATCTTGCAAGAGATTTAGAACTTCCAAAATGTAAGGCAGAGTTACTTGGATCAAGACTGCAGCAGTGGAACTTGTTAGAAGACGATGTTTCGGTATGTGTTTTTCGTAAACGCCACAAAGACCTAGAACCATTTTTCAATATGGAGAATAACTTGGTTTTCTGCAGTAACATTAACGGCTTACTGGCGGCTTTAAATATAAACTATAACCCAGAAGAATGGAGATTGTTTATAGACAGTTCAACATTAAGTCTAAAGGCAGTGTTATTGCATATTGGAAATATTTTACCATTTCTTCCTGTAGGGTATGCAGTTCACATGAAAGAATCATATGACAATATGAAGTACCTATTGACATGCATAAAATACGATGAGCACCAATGGCATATTTGTGGCGATTTGAAAGTTGTTGCACTTTTACTTGGGCTGCAGCTAGGCTACACAAAGCTTTGCCGTTTTTTGTGTGAATGGGACAGTCGGGCAAAGGCACTTCATTACACCAGACAAAACTAGCCTGTTCGTCAATTCCTAGAGCCAGGTCAAAAAAATGAACAGCATATGCCATTAGTAGATTCGAAAAAAATTTTATTACCACCACTGCATATCAAGTTGGGCCTAATGAAAAACTTTGTCAAGGCATTAGATAGAGATGGGTCAGCTTTTCAATACCTGCGTCAGAAATTTCCAAGACTAAGTGAGGCAAAGGTTGAAGAAGGTATTTTTGTTGGGCCACACATTCGAAATATTTTGTAAGATACACAGTTTGAAAACACTTTAACAGGCATTGAAAAAACTGCTTGGAATGATTTCCGTCTGGTGGTCACTAATTTCTTGGGAAATAGAAAAGCTGACAACTATAAAACCCTTGTCAAAAATATGCTGTCATCGTATCAAAAGATGGGCTGTAATATGTCTCTTAAGATACATTTTTTCATCAGGATATTTCAACAATGGAAAAAAGGTACCAGGGAAAGTGGAATCCTTCCATGCTTGCAGACTACTGTTGGACTCTTGGTAGAGATGCTCCATAAAAGAACAGCAAAAAGACAGCGCATATAGTGATTCTTATAAGTATATGAATCTTGTTACTTTTTTTAATATATCCTTAAAAATAAAAAGTTTTTTTTCTAAACCGCAACTAATTTTTTTATTTCATTGTCATTTTTGGATTCAGCGCCCCAAAATTAACAAAGAAGTGCACTTTTCCCACAAGATACAATTAAAAAACTAAAATTTGTTGTCCAGTGTTATATTTATTTACTCGTTTCATGTTCCCTGTATTTCAGAGTAAATAAATATTACTATTATAATACACAGGGTGCCCAAGATACGGAGCCTATTAAATTAAGAAAAAGTTGAAGTTGATATATCAAAAAATTAATAAAACCGTACCGTTGGCAATTTTCAAGCTCTACATGATGAATGTTTTTAAAATTTGTGTCTAACTAATTTTTACATGGTGCGAAAAAAGTACACCCTGTATCTAACAGCATTTTTATACGAGTTTAACGATCACATATTACATTTATTTTCTTGGTTATGAGGATAAAATCCGTTTTTTTCTGGTTTTTCACTTTTTTAAGCAGGCGTGCAAACAAATGCTTGACTTGACGTAAATACTTGTTACCGAGTATTATTATTGTGTATTGTTAATATTGCTTTATTATCCTCGAAGATGCCAGCTGACGTGCTACATTTTGTGCTACAAAAATACTATTGCAGGAATGTATTTTTATCAATTTTTCGAAAGAAGTAAGTCCATTTTCTTAGAGTTGGCTCCAAATTTAAATTAAAGGAATCTTTAGAGGAAATTCAGAATAGTATTTTACAAGCAGTTGCTGAGAATTCCAACAGATCCACAGTCCAATTTATTTTTCGTAAAAATAGATATCACAATTTAGGATTTGCCAATGTTAGACCAGGGGATATAGCCAGTATTTTTGAGTGGTACAAATGAACGTGTGAAGAAGATTTTAATTTCCCTACTTTTTTCGGACCATATAAAAAATACAGAAACGAAACATCGGGCATAATATTTAAAAATACCATCCTGTAATGCCTAAAAAGTTCCATTAGTTTTTTGATATTCCTTAAAATAAAGTCAGACAAAAATAAAAACGATTTGCCAAATTTTAGTTTTTCAAAATTTCCCCAATAAGCCATAACATTTTCACAAGTTTCTCAACGGCACTACAGGAACCATCACTATACAATTTTTCATTAAAATTAACCGGGTTGTCCATAAGTTTTGTGCCTGGTACTTTGGTTTAGGAATGCGCGCTTGTAAAAAACAATATACAGGGTGTCCCAGAAATAACACACCAGAGTGACACGGGAGGATCAGATAAAATCAACATGACCTTAGTAAAAGTTTTCTAGTTTTAAGTTTTTTCAATAAATATCTACATGTTGCTCCTTTTTTGCCTGGTATGGCTATGAAGAACTTCTTTTTTCCTGGGCTACTATTCATAGTTGGTTGACACAACCAAGTATTCATTTAATTGAAAACTGGCACGGTATGCTAAAAAAACTATTTCGTTTGGTGTCAATGCGAGGTAATTCTCTACCTAATTTTTGGGTGTAGATGAAAGAAATCGGAAGAAAAATGACCGCAAACACGAAAGTTCTGAAATATTTTACTATATAATAGGTTTTTGTTGAATGTTTGTTTTCAAAGACTGTGCGATGTTGCCAGATGCCATTACTTGATAGGTTTTCGTGTTGATGGATATTCTTAATAATTAAGTTTGTATGCATGCCTTTGAACTCCACAAACGCGCGTCGCAACTCAAGCGGGAACAAATTCTGAATTAAAAAAAAGAGCAGCTACGCGTGGAAATGCGTATTTTTGTTAATTTCTTTATGTTTCTTCAATGTGGCAACTTCGCGGAATGTATTGGATCCGTTCCATTCTGCAAATGTCGTGATTAAGAAGGTGTTTACACTGTTTAAAACCCAGATAATATCAACAATACGAGGCCCTTCCTACTTCAGTTGGCCCAACTACTGAAATCTTAGTTTTTTTCTTATCAAACACAAATAATAAAAATGTAGCAGGGTGTTATAGGTTTGGAATATTAACAATGAATATTTTGATAATATATAGTAGAAAACACCAACTTTATCACTCCCTAATCAAATTTGCAGCATAAAAATAACACATGTTGCAATTACAGCATATCAACCTATTTTCATTTCAATGCAAAATTAGTCTGTAACGCATAGATGGCTGTGAAAAATAAAGGCCATCACGATTGTTTTTATTAATCACAGCTGTCAGAATACGTTTAAGATAGTTTTGGGCAGTTAAGGTTTTCAAAATGGGTAGAGGAAAGATTATTAGTGAGAAAATTCGGTTACTGATAATTAAATTTTTTAATACTGGGAAATCAAACTCAGAAATTGCAACTTTGTTAGACTTATCGCGGTACAGTGTGAGAAATATTGTTAGAAGATATAACGTAACTGGTTCAGTTAATATTAAACCACGATATGTGAAAAAAGTAATATCACAAATGCCGACCGAAGAGCATTAAGAAGAATAATCGTGAAAAACAGGCCTGCCAATTATTTACAATTAAGTGCTGAAGTGGGAAGGGGTTCGTATTCTGCAACTAATTCATTTGGTGGCATTTTTAACCTCAGTTCCATCATTTACAATCCAATCCTAGTGCCTATTCGGAAGGAGAAAAAAAAAATGCTAGTGTAGCTAAGCTAGAGAATTACCCAATGCGAAAACCTTTATCAAAGTTTGACTAATTATTGTGAAAAAAATCAGCAAATGACCTTCAAAAATAGTATATCATTTGTAGGTTATTTTTACTAAAAACTGAATTATCCAAAGTTTTGTTATTGAAGTAACACTTGCAAAATACTACAAATAAAAAACAATTCTTTTAAAAGAGCATTAAATAGGCTACCTTTTAAGATTATTTGCCGATTCAGTCTGGTAGATTTTTTTTCACAGTAATTAGTCAAACTGAAGTAAAGGTTTTCACATTGATACAAAATGTAATATTTTTTCTAGCATGTCGTTCTAGCTTTCAAGGAACTCAACCAACTATTAATGGTAGCCCAGGAGAAAAAATCATAAGATAGAAGTTCTTTATAGAAAAGAAGCACAAAGAGAGATTTTTTGACAAAACTTAAAAGTGGCAATATCTCGAAAACTAGGTCATGTTAATTTCATCTGATTGATCTGAAGCCAATCTACCTCCCGTCTCACTCTGACGTGTTATTTCTGGGACACCCTGTATACACACAAGTACTACAAACTTCCTAAGCAAGTACGTACTTACTTAAAAAGTTTCATTTGTTTTTTGATATCTCTTAAAATAAAATAAAAGAACAACAACGATTTGACCAAATTTTAGTTTTTCTCAAATACCTCAATAAGCCATTAAAGCTTCTCAACAGCACAACATGAACTATCACTATATAATTTTTCATTAAAATTAAACAGGTTGTCCATATGCTTTGTGCCTGGTACTTTGGTTTAGGGATCCGCCCTTGTCATTACAGCCTATCGATAAGTTGTAGACTGTTTATTCATATACACACAAGAACTACAAACTCCCTAAGCAAGTAAAAACGTACTTACCATCACACGTTGCCTCATTATCTAAAAAACGTTACGAACGGCACAGAAAACGCGTGGCGTGGCGCGACTTGGTAGCACTGACCTACCGCCGACGCGCTACCCCGATAACTGAAGCCGCGCAGTACCTTTTTGCAAAACCACTCCTCATTCCCCTCATTTCCCCCACTCTCCCTACCGCTGGGCTAGAGTCGTACTGTTTACGTTGGTAAAGAATGTTGTTTTTTATACTTGGACGTGGATTTTTACAACACAGCCGAAGCTGTATTTTTGAATTATCATATACAGGGCGTTTGGAGCAAAGCAAGCGATAGGATCATATTTAAATGAAATACCAAAAATTACTAAAATATATGTACTCATGTTTAAATGTACATAGGATGGGCAAACATTCTAGGATAATTTGTAGTGGAAAAATATAAATCGGTCACTGCATAAACCTTGTGAGTCACACATTTTGAATTTGTCGTTAGATATAGTATTTGAGTACTGAAAGATTGACCTTTTGATATCCATTAAAGTTTTTATCAATAATAATGGAAAACGCTCTAAATGCTGTAGGACTATCGCATACCATAGTCCATAGAATCCTACGGGAAAATTTGCTTTACCTCTACCATGTACAACGAGTGCAGGCCTTGTTACCAGAAGACTATCCTCGCAGACTAACATTTTGTCAGTGGTTTTTGCAATGTAATGGAGTTGTGTGGAAACTGGAGGACGACATTTTGAACACCTTCTTTAAATACAAAGAAAGTGCAGTGTGGGTTTTAAAAAGAAAAACAATGTATGTATCAAAATTGTGTTCCCTATTTTTGAAATTGAAAGCAGAATAAGGTTAAACGTCAATTAGTTGACAGTTAGTTTTGTTGTCTGTTGAAACCTGAAACGTTTTTTTGCAATTGTGAATGCACGAAATTTAGTTTCTTTTACCTGTTTTTTTTTGTAAGTTTTATAAAAATGCCATTTTTATTCTCCAATCAAGAGTTACCGGATATTCATTTTGTGTATGGCTTTGTAAATGGAAACGCAGCAGAAGCAGCCAGAGAATACGCACGAAGATTTCCAAACAGACGACATCCAACTCGCTGAGTATTTGTAAGAGTGCATCGCCAAATAATTGAAAATGGTTTTGGAAATCTCCAAAGGGATCAAAACATAAATGTTCGTCAGCGCAGATTTACCCGTATGATTCTGCGTGAGTTTGATAGAGATCCGACCACAAGTGTTAGGAGAGTTTCTGGTGCCTTGGGAATTTCAGCAAGCCATGTTCACCGTGTTCTTAGAAATGACCATAGACGTCCTTACCATTTGCAACCTGTGCAAGGACTACAGCCAGGGGACGGAGAACGAAGAATCACATTTTGTCAGTGGATTCTTGATAGAACTGATAATAATAGGGAGTTTTTAAGTAATGTTTTATAGACCGATGAGTCATGCTTCACTAGACGTGGAGTGGTAAATTTTCATAATCAACATATTTGGTCGTATGGAAATCCGCATGCAGTTCGGGAAAGAAATTTTCAGCATGAATTTAGTGTGAACGTGTGGATTCGTATCTACCGTAATCGACTATTTGGACCCTACCTTTTGCCTGCAAGGTTAAATGCTGCGACCTTCTTGGAAATTTTAAAGGCTGAACATGCAAATATGTGGGATGATGTTATGTTAGATTTAAGAAGAATGGCCTGGTTCCAGCTTGATGGTTGTCCAGCTCATTATTCGAGAATAGTTAGAAACTGGCTGGACGAAAATTATCCAGAAAGATGGATCGGCCGTGGAGGACCAGTCGCCTGGCCTCCACGATCCCCCCCTGACCTAAATCCATTAGATTTCTTTGTGTGGGGATTTCTAAAAAAAAAAGTGTACCAGACTCCCGTAACCACAAGAGATATGCTAATAGACAAAATCAGGAATGCATGTGATGAAATAAGACCTTATTTGAATAATGCTATACCACGTTCGATCATTCGTAGATGTGAATTGTGTATTGAACAATTGGGTTTACATTTCGAGCAACTACTTTAGATTTTGTATGTTTGTCCTAACTATCCAATAGTATTTTAGTTGTAAATAATTAATTTAATTTGTTAAAAATAATATTGGAAAATTAAACAAATTAATATTCTGTTTTTTTGTGTTTATTTCGAGTTAGGAATTATTGCTGTGTTTAAAAACACAATCTAAATGATCTTCTTAATTACTTGTAATGCCCAAATCGAAAATGTAAATAAAAATATTATTTTCCCATAAATAATTAAAAATGCATCGAACCTTAAAAATCGAAATATCTCAAAAACGGCTAACTATAACGAAAATTCACAAGAGAGCTTTTTTATGTTGAAAAGTGCGAAGAATCATTTTTTTTATTCAAAAAGCAAAAAATTGCACTGAGAAAAAATGTTTGGTCATTTTAATACACTACAGGTACAGTAGAGAGCGCCCTCTAGCGGCTACAGTAAAACTATGCCCATGGTTCGTTTTGTCGTACCAAAAAACGCTTGTATACCAATTTTCACTATTATACATCAAATATTGTTCGAAATATTTAAAGAAATCTATTTTAGAAAGTAAATTTAAACACCCTGTATTTCGGAAGCCACGCATTTTTCGACCTATGTTTATATAGACTTTATGCATTAAATTTAAAAGTTCTATCGAATCTTGAAGTTATGCAACAATAAACTGAAACACCCTGTATAGTGACTAATAGTGACTTATTAAAATGCCACATGCCAACCCGGGACAGTTAGGAAATCGAATTTCCCGTTTTATATCCATATCATGAAACGACCATCGTGGTAAATCACATACTTATTCATTCAGGATATTAGTCTGATCAGATTAGCAAATTTCCCCGAAATTATTGATGCAAGTTGTTCAAGAGGGTATTTAAAACATTAACGCATAAAATTGGTACACCAATTTTTGTGAGAAAACTTTTTATTCGACAACAAAGAATGAGAAAATGCGTTTTTCGAGACTCAATCAGAAGTGTGTTCAGGAGCAATAAAAAAAATAAGATTTTTAGGTACTTATGAGACCTACAGAATGAAACCACACGTAAAAAGATCCGACCAACAGCAAAAAAAGGTATGGTCGAAAACCGAGCCAAGATGCAGGTTATGGCTCTCGTTGCTAATGCGACTATAAACTTCACGCAGCTAATTGAAATTTTTTATATCCGTAGGCTTCATACTTCTAAATAACCACAACAAAATTTGGCCGGAAGACAGGTATTTTGGGATAAACAATTAGAAATTCTCAAAATCTACTTGACCAATCGACTCCAATTTTGTTGTCGTTATTTAGAAGTATAAAGCCTACGAATTTGAAGAATTTCAAGTATCTGCGTGAAACTATCGTCGCATTACCAACAAGTGCTAAAACCTGCATCTTGCCTCAGTTTTCAGCCATAACTTTTTTACTATTAGTAGTATCTTTTTACGTGTGGTCTCATTCTGTGGCTCATGAAAATGATTCAAAAAAATTGTGGAAGTCTCTCAAACAACTTGATATAATTTTTCGTAGTAAACCAACCCTTCCGGCAAGTTTTAATGACCCTACCAAAATTAATGATTCTTTTATGTCTGTTTATAGCTACAAACCTGTTGATTCACTAGTTTGCGAAAAATATTTCAAAAATAAATTAAGCTCTGAATATATTTTTTCATTAAATAAGATTAGTTCGAATGACGTATTACAGGCAATAGGGAGCCTAAAATCTGATGCGAAGGGAATTGATGGTATATCCCTGTCAATGATCTAGCTTTGCCTGCCAGTTATTCTCCATCACATCGTCCACATCTTTAACGACTGTTTGGAAAAAGGCTACTTTCCAAACACATGGAAACAAGCTCTAATTATTCCAATTCCTGAGAAAATGAAACCCACTGAGTATAATGATCTCAGACCTATCAGTTTATTACCAATGTTATCGAAAATTTTAGAAAAAATTATAAAGTTTCTTTATACTTCCCGACACTCAATCCGGTTTTAGAAAAAATTATAGTACAACATCTGCCCTACTTAATCTGCAAGACAATATTTTAAGTGCCTTAGATAAGAAAATGGCACTAGCCTTAATCTCTATAGACTATTCGAAAGCCTTTGACAGCATCAATCATAAATTATTACTTGCTAAATTAAATTACATAGGTCTTGACAGTGTATCCCTTTCATTTTTCGACAGTTCATCAAAGAACTCAGTGTGTTTTTCTCAATCAAGAAATGTCTCAAGTGACAATAATTCCCTCAGGCGTACCTCAGGGCTCTGTATTGGGGCCGCTTCTGTTCCTCATATATACGTTCGACTTAAGCAAAAGTATTGATAATTCTCATGGCCAGTCATTTGCAGACGATACGCAATTGCTTCATTATTTTAACCCAGATAATGTCAATAATACTACTCAAATTTTACAAAACGATGTTAATAAATTAATTAAAGACTCTTTAGATCACAATCTACTTATTAATCCACAAAAATCTAAAATGTTATTATTTTGCGCACAAAGAAAAACATACAATGTAACACAGGTCTTGAACATTCAGATAAATAACCAAATCTTGCAATTTTCTGATTCTGCAAAAATTCTTGGTGTTGTTTTTGATATAAAATTAAGGTTTACTGAACATGTTAAAAGTCTATCTCAGAAAATCTACCTACGGCTGCGCACTCTTATAGCAAACAGGTATTTACTAAATTTTAAGTTGCGTAAAAAACTATGTGAAGCATTGGTCATATCTATACTAAATTATTGTAATATCGTATACTATACTTGTTTAGACAATTTCACTAAAAACGTTATTCAAGTTATTCAAAACAATTGTAAACGATTCATTTTTGGCTTACGTAAATTTGATCATGTATCAGCGAAATATCCCGTTCTAAACTGGTTAAAAATTAATGACATGGTCAAGTATCACTATTCAGTTTTTATTCACAAGTTGCTGCTCACATCTAAACCTTATTACTTGACGGACAAAATTTCAATTAAAAATGTAGAACTCTCAGAGAAAATATTAGAATACCCCTGCATACGTCTACACTTTTTAAACGCAGTTTTTCTTACAATGTTGCTATTATTTATAATGACCTTCCTAAAGTATATAAAGAATTTTCATTACCTGTCTTTCGACAAAAAGTTAAAACATTATTACTCAACCCTCCAAACATATAATTCACGGAATCATTCATTTCTTTTTTATTCCATCTTTAATTCAGATTAATAATTTTTTGGTGCATTTGGGTTTGGAAAGTATGCCTTTTTCTCTTTTTTTAAATTTTATTTTCGATGTAATGAACCAAATCTGTTTGTGGATAGTGTATTATTTTGAACATCTGCTAGAGACTATATGGTTAAGTTTAAGAGTAGCAGCATGCTAAACTTCGCCATCTAAGTCTGACATTTGGCTATACTACAATGTAATTGTGGATAAATAAAGACGTCTATTATTATTATTATTATATAAATACCTAAAAATCTTGTATGAAGAGTTTTTTTGTTCCTGGCAATACTTTCGATTGAATCCCAAAAAACACGTTTTCTCATTCTTGTTGTCGATTAAAAAGTTTTCCTTTCCTATTTTATGCGTCCATGTTTTAAATACCTCCTTGAACAACTTGCATCAATAAAACCCGACTTTACAATTGTTTCGGGGAAATTTGCTAAGATAATTTGATTACAATGGTTTTGATAGGAACCAAGAAAACTCTTGAACTATGTAATTCCGAAACCTTATTTTTGTAGTTTGTGAATTTAAACTTGGTGTTTAAATATTAACTAAGACAAACCAAGAATTCTCATACTATTTTTGAAATGTGCCATTGAAGTACTCACCGTCTAGTAGTACATGCAAAAACCATTCAAGTCCGGACTTATTCCTGCAATGCTGATCGATAATTCCGTAGGGAGAAGGAATGTATTGACTTATGCTAATGCTATTTAGTAAACAAAAATCTGATCGATATATTTTTAAATTCATACCCCAGCAGATTCTACTATAACCAAATCCGAGCGAATAACCAAAATTTCTGTGTAATTTACCGCGGTTATAATTTGGTTTAAGTTGACATACGATTTGATGTCAATTTCTAGGTTGCGTTGGTTTTAACTGCGGTTTTGTTGCAAGTTGTTTATTTTAGAAAAGTGACTATATAATTTTTGATTATTTTTTTAATAATCGGTGCTTTTTCGTCTCCAACAGTGATATGGAAACATTTAAAAAAAAATCGTTCATAATACTAATGGGTGAAAGGTTTTTTTTTCAAAAAGGTGCTAAATCACTTGAGAAAATCTCTTTTGTTTTTGAACAATTTTGTCGCGAAAATAAAAGATATGACGTCCAAAATTTTAATGGTGGAACCATGGCTTTGTAGCAACTTTAATAGTACCTCCATTGATGACACTTGGATTATTTATACATTTTTTACTATATTCCACTGCTCCACTTGATTCAAAACGTTGTCATAGTGTGGAAAATGCCCTCGGCCTTGGATATCGCATATTAGGGTACCGTTGCTTATAATAAATTTGAGATGCTAGAAAATTATTTCTTTATATTCACCATTTCTTCTTTAGAAAAATTCATTTTCAAACACGTTTTTATTATAATGCTCACAAAGCTAATTTTGACAGTTTATAACTCGTCAACAATTTATTTGCTTCCAAGGATGATGCGATATTTTAGGAAATAAAAGACGTGTTAATAACCGAAGAAATAGCCGTAAAAATCCTTATGTGTCTAGTATCAAAAAAATCTTATAAAAAATTGAATCCAAATTTGCACAAATATACAGGGTGATGCATTTGAAATTTTTGAGAAAAGCTACAATTTGCGTTTTTGACCACCCTGTTTGAGCAAAAATTAAAATTCGAAAAAGTAACCAATAAGACAAAAGCTAAGGTGTGTAAGTTTTTTTTTGATACAAAACTCCGCACTCCAAATTTCAAAATGGCGAACTGAGAGGTTGCCGAATTGGCGAGTTTTTCTAGACACAACACCTTATATCTCAGTAGCTAATCACCAAAACCCCATAGTATGTCATATCAATTTGCTTCTTTTGAATTGGTTTATCTAAATATGCAATAAAATTTGAGGCATTATATTTAAGAAATCACAACTCGAAATTGGGACACCCTGTATAATGTCCAATATTTTAGAAATGTGCCCTCAAATGTCATGTATAACATCCCATGAATAGATTTCCCCAAAATGTATTTGTTTATGAGTAATATTCTGTCCACACATGGTTGGGCCACCCTGTATACATATATACAGGGTGATTCACAAGCCGTGATTAAAAATGCAACTTCATACACAGGACCGCATTTTAAGGGATTATACCTTCAATGTGCTACAAATAATTACTCTTCTGTTTTTTCTAGAGTGCATTATTTTATTAAAAATGTACACATCAAAAATGTTTTGGGTTTAATATGTGGTGTGGAATTCTAGGGACCAAAATATTAGGTTTAATTATTAATCAAATAAATATACAACCTGGATAATTTACCTTTAATAGCTGTGGGTTCCAACAAGACTGTGCTCCTGCATATAACTCTAGGTAAGTTCGAGTATATTTTTCTCAGCGATTTCCCGAAAAGTGACGTGTCCTGGCCAGCGCGTTCCGCGGATTAACTCATCTGGACTTTTTTGTTTCAGGTTTTACTGAAAACCAAGTTTATCAGCATTTAGTATGGCTGCATCAGAAATGTCACGTGATGCTTTGAATCCTACTATTAGAAAATCGTTTTTTATGTTTAGAAAATAAATACAGGGTGTCCGTTAAATAGTACGACAAAAAATCGGAAAGATAGACGAAAGACAGATCTGCAACATACCAAAAAATGTCCCTAGTAAAAGTTTTACTGCTTGTGCGATATTAATTTTTTGTCTTTTTCGGAAAATTTCCTTGTCTGATCTACCTTTTGTTGCTTATTAAGCAGGTAATTTATCGCAGTACTTTGCAGTAGCAGTCTAGTACATTTTTATTTCATTGCTGAGTACTAAAGTCGAGTAAAATCGTTTTCTAAAATGAAAATAGCGAAGAAGATATTAGCCTCACAGCAGCTCACAGGACTGTATGTTGTAAGTCTATCCTTCGCCTATCGTCCCGATTCTTTTGTCGTACTATTTACCGGACCCTGTATTTTAACACCTATTGTGAATAAAATAAAAATAATAATGTATTTGTTATTCTGAACATCACTAGATTAAGCATCATTTTATAAAATTTTACCCCATCATATCATTGTGTAATATGCATCTATCAGTAATCACATAATCTTACATTGAAATAGAAAAAAACATATTTTTTTTCATAATTAAGAAAAGCAATGTCACATCTGCAACATCGTTGAATTCGTAGAAAAAGATGCTTTCAGATTGCGTGTATTTTTTTTCGGACCATATAAAAAATAAATGTCGGGCACAAAAATTAAAAACAGCATCATTTAGTGCCTAAAAAGTTTCATTTGTTTTTCGATACTTCTCAAAATAAAATAAAAGAATGAAAACGATTTGACCAAATTTTGGTTTTCCCAAATACCTCAGTAAGGCATAGAGATTTAAAATTTCCGGAAAAATTGGGTGCCGGAAAAAAACCTGTTTTTTTCGGAAAAAGTGAGGAAAAAAAGGAAAAATACGGAAAAATTGAAATTTGTTATATACAAGATAAAAGTATTCTGGTAACTGATTTTTCCATTAATATAAATCCAACAGAAATAATTTGAATCAAAACCGCAAGCTACGGCTCTGAAGGTTTAGTTCTCGGTAAATACCCTTCGATTTTCGGTGAATCCCCGACCACTACAGCTTTCGGTTAATTCCCGATCACGGACAACGACACGGCATTTCGGTAAATCCCCGTATTCCTGAATTGTTCAATTGAGAATGAGATTCTTTAATATTGACACGTCTTGTTTATTTTAAAGCACGCATTTTAATTTAGCCTTATCATAAGCGCAGTAAATGAATAATACAAGTGAAATTTTGCTCTAATAATTGAGTGTGTTTGTTCTGAAGATTGTTAGTGTTGTTGGCCCAAGTGTTCGTTTTGGTTTCTGGTAAGTGAATATTTTATTAAATTTGGAGTAGCTTTAAGTGTTTTGAAGGTGGGATTTCAGTTTCCTTGCATATTTTCCTTACTTTTCTTCATTACTAATATCAAGATTCAGTAATAATAATTATTATCTGTATACTCATTAAATTACAAGAATTTGATCAGTTGATAAGGTGCAGTAAGATATTTTATTTATGTATTTTTCTCTTGTTGCAGGACAATATGGTTCGACCTTCTTCAGATATTTGGCAATTATTTGATATTGAAAAAACAGATAAAAATTCCAAGGCTGTGTGTAAGTTTTGCTGTTTTAAATACGCCTTTCCAAACGCAACTAGCATGACGAATCATATATTAACCAATGTTCAAAATGTCCTTTGGAAATTAAACAAAAATATGGCAATGAAATACAATCGAGTTCGAGGTCTTCGACGTCAGAAGAAAAAGAAAGTAACAAAGATATCCTGATAGAAGCATTAGAAGATACCAGTCTCCCTTGAACTAGCAAAAAGGACACGTCATCAATGTCATCATCTTCCGAATCTCCATTACCATCAGTAAAACGCAAGAAAGCTAGCTGCCAACAAACATTGAGCGGGTTTTTCGATAAGATAGCTGTTCCAGAGTCTTCTAAAATTGATGAGGCATTAGCTAGGGCTCTTTATGCTTCTGGTGCTCCTTTTTCTCTTTTCAAAAATAAATATTGGAAACATGTTTTTAAAATGTTAAGACCGTCATACCAAATACCTAGCCCTTACGCCCTGTCAACAAACTTACTTAATTCCGAGTATGAACGTGTACAGATAAACCGAAGTCAAAAGCTTTCTGAATCCGATAGTTTATCAATAGTAACAGATAGTTGGACAAATATAGTCGGAGATGGATTAATCAATATTGTTATATGCACGCCTATACCTTTATTTTACAAAACTGTTCATTGTGGCACTGCAAAAGAAACGGGAACGTATATAAGTAATGAACTTATCAAAGTTAGTCAAGAAATAGGGCCACAAAATTTTTTTTTAATACTGACTGACAATGCGAGCAATATGAAAGCTGCTTGGCATATTATAAATACAACATATCCTCATATATCTTGTGTTGGTTGTGCTACTCACACTCTGAATTTGCTACTAAAGGACTTTATGAAAGAACATTTGTTTGAAAAAATAAGTAAAGAGTCTAAAAAAATTGTAAATATTTTAAACAGCACCACATACAGGTACTTTATGCTGCATTTAAAGAAGCACAGGCCGAAAAATACCCAAAAAATAAAGTAATTTCACTCAAATTACCTGCAAAAACAAGATGGGGTTCTCTGTTTATAACTGTTGATTTGCTTTTAAGAAATAAGAAAGCTCTGCAATGTACTGTATTAGTGGAAAACCTGAATGCAAAACAAAATATTAAAAAAGTTGTATTGGATGATGCGTTCTGGCAAAACCTACAATATACTAAACAGATCCTGCATCCTGTATCAAAATCGATAAATTTAGTAGAATCGGATAGATCTATATTATCAGAAGTGCCTTTTGTCTTTAAGTATATAAAAGACACAATATTAGATATTCCCCAACAAGTTGACCTGATTCTTATCGAAAGCTGGCTCAAATATGTTGAAGAACGCTACGAATTTTGTTCTAAGCCGATTCACTTTGCAGCCAATCTTCTTGATGCTCGCTTTAAAGGAGAACAATTGATTGAAGACCAACTAATGGAAGCAATAGACTTCATTTCTGAAATGGCTCGTTCACTAAATCTAGATGTAGGGAAGGTGGTGGCAAATCTAGCCCAATTTAGAACAAAAACTGGATTTTTTAGTCGAAATTCTTTATGGGATAGTGCGAATAGTACTCATCCCGTTATATGGTGGCAAGGCTTGTGTACATCGCAGCCACTTATGCCAATTGCCTCCCGAATTTTAAATGGATCGCCATCTTCCGCCTCTTCAGAAAGAAACTGGTCTTTACACGGCTTCATACATACAAGCAAAAGAAATAGATTATCACATGATAAAATTCAGAAGCTGGTTGCTATTCATTCTAATTTGGTTTAAAAAACTCTAAAATTGGTACCTATCTTTTACGTTCCAAGTCACAATTAAAAAATATTTAAATTTTCCCATTTTTTCAATTTTTCCCATGGTCTGGAAAAAAAACGGAAAAACGTGTTTTTTCCTAATTTTTCCGATATGTTAAATCTCTAGTAAGACATGAAATTTTTACAAGTTTCTCAACAGCACAACATGAACTATCACTATACAATTTTTCATTAAAGTTAAACAGGCAAGTAAAAACGTACTTACCATTACACGTCGCCTCATGATATAAAACACGTTACGAATGGCACAAAAAACGCGTGGTGTTACGCGGGTTGGTAGCACTAACCGACCGCGGACGCGCTACCCCGATAACTGAAGCCGCGCAGTACCTTTTTGCAAAACCACTCCTCATTCCCCTCGTTCTCCTACTCTCCCTACCGCTTGTCTAGAGTCGTACTATTTACGTTCGAAAAGATTGCTGCTTTTTATACATGTACGTATTTTCTTACCACACAACCGAATCTGTACTTTTGGATATCATATACAGGGCGTTCGGATCAAAGCGACGTGTTTATTTGATGACATTCTACAAAATTACTAAAATATGTATGTTTAAATGGACATAGCATAGGCAAACATTCTAGGATTGTTAATTGTGGAAAGATATTAATCTGCTTTTGCAAAAACTTTGTCAGTCCTACATTTTGAATTTTTCGTTAGACAATAAAAATTGTATCACCGACAAAAAACCAGTTATAAAGTATTTTTTGGGCTTAATATAGTACTCGAGTTCTGTAAGATTGAAATTTCGAATATCCATTACAGTTTATTATTGGGTCATGTCATACCTTGCTCTAAGGGAGCAGACTGTGGATGTTGATGGATGTTATTCTTTACGGCGTAATGTCGAGATCGGTGGACCCCAGGGCTCGATCCTAGACCCATTACTTATTTTGTTATTTGTTAACGACTTGCAGGTAGCATCACGGACGATTTGGTCATGTATGTTGACGATAACACCTACCTGTGTTTTGAAAACAATATAAAGTCATGCATTGATAAAATACAATGGATAATAAATAAATTTACAAGCTATTTTACTAGCAATCAATTGTCACTGAACGCAAAAAAGACTGTCTTCATGAATTTTACTTCTCGTTCCACCACACAATCAATAAGCGCCAATAAGTCAAGGTCAATGGAATGTCGTTGGTTCAAGTAGCAAATACAAAGTTTCTAGGAATTCATCTTGATGTAGCTCTTCAGTGGGAGCACCACATAAGCAAATTTTGTGAATGCTTGTTATCTGTTTGTTTTGCAATCTGGAGGTTCCGACAAGTATGTCCAGAGAAAGTTATAATTTCATATTATCATGCACAGTTTGCTTCTACAGTAAAATATGGCATTATTTTTTGGGGGACATCAAGTCATGTGCAGAGGGTTCTTGTGTTACAGAAAAGGGCATTGAGAACAATATAGCTGGTGTAGCACCGCGTACATCGTGCAAAGAACTTTTCAAGAAGTATAGTATGATGACAGTCCCAAATATTATGATGTTAGAACTATTAATGCACGTAAAATCAAATTTATGTAACTTTCCAGTCATTTCAGATTTTCATACGTATAACACTCGCAATAATACTGCAATAGTCATCCCTGCACATCATTCGTCCAATTTTGAAAAAAGTCCCAACTATCTCGGCTTAAAACTCTTCAATAAATTAGAAAATTATATCAAAGATATTAATGATCTGGGCATGTACAAAAAGACGCTGACCACCTAATTCCTCAATAAGCCTTTCTACAGTGTGTCGGAGTATCTGAAATCTTGAAGGTGATCTGTTAAGCCTTTTCTGCAATGTTTTGTATTCTGAGGTAGCCTTTAGTCATAATTATAAATATGTATATGTGTATTACTCTTCTGTAAAATTAAATACAGGGTGGCGCATCGAAAACGAAACAGTCACAATTAATGGCAGCTCACTTTTTTTATTATTTTATATTATTCCAATCGACCAAATTCATGGCATAGGAAACATCGATTCACACTCAAAGGATAGTATACATACAGGGTGGCGCATCGAAAACAAAACAGACGCACTTACTGGCAGCTCAGTTTTTTTTTGGAAAAACGCTCAGACCCGTCGATTTTGTTATCGAGGGGGACACAAGTTTGGCAAAAAATCACGTTAGCACGTGTAGCCTCCTAAGCGGGGGTGACACCACCCCCAAAATCTTAAATGTTAAGGGGGGTCGAGTGATACCTTATTTTAAAGGTCTTTCAATTCCCTTTATAATGATATAAAATTAATGCACTTCAGTTCAGCAGTTCTGAAGATTTATTGATTTAAAGCTTAAATAAAACTAATACAGCATCATTAGTGGAGATATATCTGGCAGCAAAGTAATTTAAAAATGAAGAATGAACTGACCCGTTAGGCAACTAAATGTTGAAAATGCCCACCATGACTCTCCATGCAATAATAAAGATTTTGCTCAAAACGTTGCCGCACATTTTGCAATATTTGAGGAGTAATTTGTAGGCACTCATTCACAATTCTTTGTCGCAGGTCTTCTAATGATGTTGGCTGAGTTGCATAGATTTTGCTTTTTAAATGACCCCATATAAAGAAATCCAAAGGTGATAAATCTGGCGATCTTGGGGGCCATTCAATGGCACCTCTTCTACCAATCCATCGATCTGAAAACGTCTGATCTTAATATTGTCGAACACGTAATGCGTAACACCATCCTGTTGGAACATCAACCTATTCACAATGTACCGCCGATCATTCTGATTTTCAATTATGGCTGTTAATGCAGGATCTATGGCGTCTTCCAGTAAGTCCAAATACATTTCACCGGTCAAATTTCCAGGTAAGAAAAAAGGATTGCCAAAAATACCAGCCAAAACATTTAATTTTTGTGGCTGCTGTGTATGAACCTCATGATAAATTCTGGGATTAGAATCGGACCAATATCGGCAGTTATGACGATTTACTACGCCATTTAAGAAAAAGGAACATTCGTCGGAAAATCAAGTCTTGAATAGAAAATGTTCATCGTTTATAATTCGTTCACTCATATCTTCACAAAATTGTAATCTCCGATCAAAATCGTCTTCATTAAGTTCTTGTACCAGGTGAATTTTATACGGATGAAAACTATGGGCCTTTAGAATCCGTTGGACAGTACGTCGACTAACACCACACACAGTCTCCAATTTGCGGGTACTTAACGTAGGATCTACATAAACTTGCCCTACAACCCTCACTTCTATTGCTTCGTTTCTTATGGGATTTTCAATGTTGCGTTTTTTATTGGCGACTGACCCAGTTTCCCGAAATTTAGCTACAAGTTCTAGAACATATTTTCGATGCACGTTACTATTCTCATATCGCTCATTAAATATCTCTGATTATTTCCGAAAAATATTTCGATAATTTCAACTCTTTCTGCTGTGGAATATACCATGGTTAATTTATGTAATAAAGCGTTGCAAGTTATTTTGGCAACAAAGTTTGGTCAAATCAATCGCAAACTATGTACTAAATTCCTATTTAAAATAAGTAAGAGATATTTTTTAATCTTTCTTCAAGAAATAACTTTTTTGCCACAAAAAAACGCTTCAATAGCTATTTTCAACAACAAAATGATAAACAAACCATGGGCGTAGTGAAGAAGCATTTACTTATTAAGTATGTACATTCTTTTAGTCAAATTTCTTCTGAAAGTAGTACAAACTAATCTGATGTACCTATTAAAGTCTACTTTAAGCTTTAAATCAATACATCTTCAAAACTACTGAACTGCAGCTCACGTATTTTACATCATTATAAAGGGAATTGAGATACCTTTAAAATAAGGTATCACTCGACCTCCCTTTCCATTTCAGATTTTGGGGTTGGTGTCACCCCGTGTTAACGTGATGCTGATAGCTTTAGTGACCATCAGATGGTATATTGTGATGTTAAATGTTCAAACAAATGTGAACCAAAATTTGTAACATACAGAGACTTTAACAACACTAACTTAGAGGCATTTGATAATGACCTTTATCGGATAGACTGGGAAAGCATACTTTACTTCAGCGACATAGAAAGCAAAGTTGAGTTTTTGACATCAAACTTATTGTCACTTTTTGACTTGCACTGTCCTGAACGAAGAGTACGAGTCACAAAGCCAAAAGCGCCTTGGCGTACTGCAAACGTACAAATGTTATTCAGGGAAAGGGGTGAAGCTCTCTCCAAATATAAAATGGATCCATCAGAAGAAAACTGGAACAGCTATAAAAGCCTCAGAAATTACTGCTTGCTAGCATTATGCAAAGAAAAAAATCTACATAAAAATAAAAACTCTAAATCTCTTTACAAATCATTGAAACAAATGCACATACAAAGTAATAAAGAGCCTCCGAACATTCCGGTCCACCTTTCCAATCCATATAAAGTGAATGATTACTTTACCTCAATTTTTAAGAATAGTGATGAACAATGTATTGACAAAATAATACATTATCGTAACAACAGACATAGTTTTGAGAGGTTTTCTTTTAATTTAATTGACTTGACAAGCTTAGCATCTATAATCAGTCATATTGGTTCCAATGCATCTGGTAATGACGGAGTTACGTTGCGAATGTTAAAATTATGCTATCCCACTATAAATCTTTATTTGTTGCATATTATCAATCTATGCTTAGAGAGAGGCTATTTTCCAAGCACGTGGAAAACAGCAATGGTAAAACCACTCGCTAAAACCTCGAATCCTTTGTCATTTGACGACCTACGACCGATAAGTCTTTTGCCTCTTCTATCCAAAATACTGGAACGCGCAGCTTATATCCAGATTTACGAGTACTTAGACAAAAATAATATTATAAGTGTTCATCAATCGGGTTTTAAAAAAAATCATAGCACTACTACGGCTTTAGTGAACTTGATCGATGGCATAATTTCTGCGCTTGACAATAAAAACTTGTGTGCTCTTGTCCTTTTAGATTTCTCGAAGGCATTTGATACATTGAATCACAAACTGCTTCTAGCCAAATGTCATTACTATGGCTTTGATGATTTTGCTTGTAAGCTCATCAAGTCATATTTAAGTGATCGGTCGCAAGTGGCTGTGGTTGATGGTCAGATGTCTTTGCCAAATAAAGTTCAGTCCGGAGTACCTCAAGGCTCCGTATTAGCTCCATTGCTTTTTTTGTTATACACCGCGGATCTTCAAGATACTGTCAAGCACTGTCATGTGCAATTCTTTGCCGATGACACTCAGGTAAAGTATGATTTTCCAGCCTCACGCTACTCTGAAGCCCAAGACCAAATCAATGAAGATTTGTCAAGTATTAGCCGCTATTGCAAGTTACATAACCTCAAGCTCAACCCATCGAAGTGTAAAGCCTTGCTATTTGGTTATATCAAAATAAGAGCAAATCTTATAAGCAAAATTGACGTTCAAATCGAAGGAAAAATCATCCCTTATTCAGAATGTGCCAAAAATTTGGGCTTACATTTAGATGAAGACCTGAGGTTTGAAAAACACTTACAGCACGTTTTGAGGCAATGTTACGGTTCGCTCCATCTTCTATTTGCAAACAATTGCATCACTGGTAAGCAATTGAAAAAACAGCTATGTGAAAGCTTGGTATTGTCTAAGATTTCGTATGGGCTAATAATTTATTACCCCTGCCTAACTGCTGCGAATAAAATACGTCTACAGATAATGCAAAATACTTGTAGTAGGTACATAAATAATTTGAGGAAATTTGATCATATATCGCATACGTATTCTGACCTCAATTGGTTAACTATAGATAATCTATACAAATATTCTGTTATAAGTTCTGTGCACCGTATTTTACTATCCGCATCACCCCCATACCTGTTTGAAAAATTTATTACCAGATCCAGCACGCATAATATTAACACAAGGCATCAGGCTTTCTTTATACTGCCACTCCACCGTAGTGTTTTATATTCAAGAACCTTTATGTACAATGTCGTTAAATATTACAACAGTATTAATTTTCATTTTGAAAATATTGCGAATATTAAAACTTTTAAATTAAAATTGAAGTCCGATCTTCTCTCGCAAACATGAATTGCCACTTATATTTTTTTTATTGGTTAATGATGGTTAATTTTAAAAAAAAATCCCTTTGATCACAGTTTTGTTGATTTAAAACAATCCGATTTAAATGTATGTACCATAGTTAATGTCATCCATTTCTAAGTAATTTCGTATAAATTATCAAAACGGGGTTAGGTGGAAGAATAGCTCACGCTAAACTTCGCCTCTCGTAATGTACTAAATGTCTAGTGCAATAAAGACCCTTTATTATTATTATTATTATTATTATTATTATTATTTTTTGCCAAACTTGTGTCCCCCTCGAAAACAAAATCGACGGGTCTGAGCTTTTTCCAAAAAAAAGAACTGAGCTGCCAGTAAATGCGTCTGTTTCGTTTTCGATGCGCCACCCTGTATGTCTACTATCCTTTGAGTGTGAATCGACGTTTCCTATGCCTTGTATTTGGTCGATAGGAATAAATGGATTATTATTATTAATAATAATCATGGAAAACGGTCGAAAAACTGCTATAGTCCAAATCACGAAAGATGACGATTACGTCATCATTTTAGTCTGTAGTAAAGACAAGCGACAGCGATTTGTGAATATTTATAAAAGTTTCAGATATGCTAGACAGAGACAAACAGAATTTTATTGTCTAAACAAACTGTATTGCTAATATGCATGTATCCGAGAAAGATAGACGATGTTTTCATGTTGCATGATCGATCATATTTGAAAGATGAGTAATTAAGTTATGTTAAAGCAGGTTAGGTTGTTTTCGAATAATACTTTGGTCTTTGGTGTTTCTGTCTTAAGGTATTCGAATCATAACTGTTTTTTTTCAAAACTCCGCACTAAGATGATTATTACTCAAAAGCATGAAATAAAATGAAAATAAAAATAATCAGTGAAATAACCTAACTTCGCAAAATCATAATATAAATTTGTTGTCGTCATTCCTGACATCGTGATTTTATCATCGACGTACGTCCAACGATTACTTGAGTACAATTTATGGTATGACGTAAAGGTCATCTTTCGTGATTCTGACTATATATTTTTTTTATACTCCAACTACCACGAAGGCCTAAGGCCTAACTAAACACCCATTGGGTGGGATACAGGGGAAAGGGGGAACGCCACACGGACTCTGGCGAGGGAACCCGTGTGCATGCAACATGCACACATTCTGGCTCCGCCTACGAGATCCGCCGGGTGGTACCTCCACGTTCGATAGTCAGAGACCGTCTACCACCTACGGACAATCACAACATCCATAGCCAAGAGCAAGATTTCTCCTGGGACGGGACTCGAACCCGCACAGCGCACGGCGACTGATCAGGAGACCGAAGAGTCTACTACTGCGGCCACCGCTGCTGCCTAACCACCGCTGCTTACGTTGTTTTGTCAGGAAATAGGGTTAGTAGCATATAACTTATGCATCATATTTTTCATTGGTTATTATTGAGAATTGAATAGTGACTTATTATAATTATGTTATGTATGCTGTTCTAGCGCAGCACTCGGTTATTTCATAATTAAAGCTGTATCGAATCTTCTTGTATGCTGATGAGTGGCTTATTCTGAGAATTTTGTAAAATAATATATAAAAATTTCATTTCAATGTTCATGTTTCTCATAGCTGTTTTAGAATGTTGTGTAATTTAAATTATATTATAAAATTGTGTGGTTTGAGTGGGTAGTAAAACTTTCAAGTATCTATTTTAAAATTTGTTGTTCCTTTCCCTGTAGCCTATTTTTTATATTATTTTCCAAAACGAAGCTAATTTCTGCTAGTCACTAATACGCACGGTACTGTAATGCTAGTTGCGGTCTGTCACTGTCACTAGCTCTAGAGTTTAAAAAAGATATGCTCCGTAGTATTAGTTTCGGTAAGGCATCGAAGACATGAAGTAGATTTTGTAAAACGTCCTAAGATCTAGTAGTTTTAATTAGTGCGGCCACCATGTGCGTCACTGCCATTATCTTTGGTTTGATTCAGTGGATATACTGTACTTTAATAATATCACCGACGACCTTTGTTACAATCTGAAATATTGCAAGAAATGGGTCTGTCCGGCGTGAACTAAACCTGTTTCATAACACGTTTTTTGTGTCGCTAAAAATTACTAATAAAAAATCTCCAGTTCTGGGAGCTTGTTTCCTAGGTGAATCGGGGCTTACATTCTGAATTCGATGTCAAATCTGTTCTAGGATCCGTTATCAATTTTTCAACCCAACTCGGATCCGATGGCACTCTAGATTTTTTCAATATGATACTTATACAGGGTGACCAAAAATGATCTAGAAAAAAATACAAGAGTAATTATTTCTAGCAAATTGAAGGTAAAATTCGAAAAAATGTCAATCTAGATGATAGATGACCTGTTTGATTGCTGATATCTGATCGAAAGTTACGACCGTATTTTCAGCGACGCGGATTTCTCTCTTCTCACCCCCATGGGCAGAAACAGACGAAACATTTGCAACGTTGCCATTTTCGATTTTCAGTAAATCCAGCGCTTTCAGGGCTAACCTCAATAAGTGAAAAATGAAAATCGCTAAAATCTAAATATTATGTTTTTTTGCTATGTACATTGGATTTCGATGAAACTTTGATTGTTACTAATGTGCCAATATTACTAAATATTCATTGAAGGAAGTTTTTTGTATATATGTATATGGGTGGCCCATCCATGGGTGGACGGAATATAACTCATAAACAAATACATTTTGGGAAAATATATTTATGGCGAGTTATACATGACATTAGAGGGCATATTTATAAAATATTAGCCATTATACCTGGTGTCCCAATTTTGATCTACATATCAAAGTTGTTTTCAAATGGAATGCCTCAAATTTTATTGCATATTTGGATAAACCAATTCATAAGAAGAAAATTGATATAACATACTATTGGGTTTGGTAATTAGCTACTGTGATACAATTAGTTCTGTCTAGAAAAACCCCCCACTTCGCCAACCCCTCAGTCCGCCATTTTGAAATTTGGAGTGCTGAATTTTGTATCAAGAAATTGTAGTTTTTCTTAAAAATTTCAAATGCATCACCCTGTATATTTGTGCAAGTTTGGATTCAATTTTTGATAAGCTTTTTTTTTATTACTAGATACATAAGGGTTTGTACGGCTATTTTTTCGGTTATTAGCACATCTTTTATGGAACAGCTTAATTTTCTAAAGTATCGCATCATCCTTGGAAACAAATAAATTGTTGATTACTTACAAACTGTCAAAATTAGCTTTGTGAGCATTATAATAGCTTAATAACTCAAAATCTAGTGGTTTTGTCTGAATCAAACCTTACACCAAAGAAAAGCTTATAAGAAATTGAATCCAAACTTGCACAAATATACAGGGTGATGCATTTGACATGTTTGAGAAAAAGTACAATTCGCGGTTTTGACCACTCTGAATGAGCGAAAATGGAAATTCGAAAAAGCAACAAATAAGATAAAAGCTGAGGTGTGTAAGTTTTTTTTTGATACAAAATTCAGCACTCCAAATTTAAAAATGGCGGATTGAGGGGTTGCCGAAGTGGACAGTTTTTCTGGACAAAACACCTTACATCTCAGTAGCTAATTACCAAAACTCCATAGTATGTCATATCACTTCTTTTGAATTGGTTTATCCAAATATGCAATGAAATTTGACTCATTCTATTTAAAAAATCACAACTTTGATATGTAGGTCAAAATTGAGACACCCTGTATAATTGCCAATATTTTAGAAATGCGCTCTCAAATGTCATGTATAACACTCCATGTATTTGTTTACGAGTAATATTCCGTCCACACATGGATGGGCCACCCTATATATATATATATATATATATATATATATTGAGACGTGGTCATTGTCATCTAGACCAATTAGGTGAAAAATTAAAGCTTCTGCCTTTTGTTGGGTACTTCGACAAAATTTAAGCAAAGAGGACTCTTTATACTTTTTTTAATTCTCTCTAGCTTTCAATGGACTTTGCCATCATCATCAGGAGCTGCAATTACAATGATAACAGTAGCAACAAAAGTGTAAAATGAATTCAAATTGAATCAACTTACAGTAGTATGTGAGGACGTTGCTAATTGTTGTTTTCGTATAGGATGAGGGAAACGTCCAGTAACATGGTCAGAGCTGGATACATGGTACAATGGTTAAAATTATATAAATATGACAAGACAAGTTAAAGACAGATTAAAAATTATTTAGAAAACATTAGAGCATTACGTCGTGAAGCCACTTGATGATTGCACAAAATGGTGGTCATGGAATAATGAGTGAGATGAACCTTTGACAGAAGGCCGAATGTCTGTGTTGAAAGATGGAACGAATTGTGGGCGTGTGCCAAAACGTTGCCAAAACATTTCAGATGATGTGATTTTCAGAATGTTATGTAAGAAATTGTTAAACCGACCAGAGGCAGTTGAATAAACTCTATTTTAATTAATGGGAAATTAAATTGACAATTATTATTAAATCGTGAGAAGAGAATTATTAGATTTTGAGCGGAATGAAATTTACTGGTGGAATCGACCAAGATACAGATTCTATTTATGGTTGTGAAGAGTCAAAATTTGGGGAGATATGTAAGTTCTCAAATTTTGTAAATTTGAGGTGTGGAAAGTATTATCTGAGATGCTAATTACCCTTGTTTTCATCTGTTTTACCAAATTGATTTTAATCCCTAGCTTATGGTATGACCTAAAATTGAGAAACCGACCTGAGGCCATAGGTTTCTGGTACCAGTCTACCAATAAATTGTTGTTGTTGGTGCGGATGAGTCTTGTGTCTAGAAAGGGGACAGACAGGTTCTCATCTTCTTTTTCAATGGTAAATTGGATGTAGGGGTCATAGCTGTTGAATTCTCTGACAATACCATCCAAACCTATGGAGGGGAGGCATAAAATAATGTCATCTACGTATTTTTTTATGAAGAAGAGGTTATATTTTAAATTTACATAAACTATCAAAACTGTTCATCAATAATGGTTATCCGAAGTGTCTGATTAACAAGATCTTATTTAGTTCACCTTCCAATATTTTGCCGAACTCTGGTGATGCAGGTAATAGTCACACAACCCCTAATAATAACGGAACTGATGTAATTCCCAATAATAGCATCAATCCAAACAGTACAAGCACCAACCCAGACTCCAGACCTGGTTTTGCTGTCCTGCCCTATATCAAAGAACTGACCCCTAAGCTGATCAGATTGTGCAGTCCTTTGAACTTTCGAATTGCTTGCAAATCCGTCCTCACTATAAACCGCATTTTTTCAAAAATGAAAGACAAAGTCCCGCTGCTTGGCTTAACTAACACAGTCTACTCCATCAATTGCAACAACTGCAACCAAATATACATAGGTCAGACCTCTAGATCTCTTAAAGGAAGGATTACATCACACAAAAGTGATGCTAGGCTTCATCCTGAGAGATGCGCTCTAGCATCTGATGTTAACACAACAGGGCATTCTATGAATTACACAAGTATCAAAGTTCTTGATAAAGAAAAACACCTTTCCAAACGTTTATTCCTGGAAATGTCCCACATTTTCATGAATAACAACTGTATCAACAAAAAGACAGATATTAAACAACTGAGTGTCATTTACTCATATTTGCTAAACTGCGAAAAATTGGTGAACTTACATATCTCCCCAAATTTCGACTTTTCACAACCATAAATATAATCTGTGTTTTGGCCGATTCCACCAACAAATTTTATTCCACTCAAAATCTAATAATTCTCTTCTCACAATTTCTTAATAATTGTAAATTTAAAATTCCCATTAATTAAAATATAGTTTATTCAACTGCCTCTGGTCGGTTTAACAATTTCTTACATAACATTCTGAAAATCACATCATCTGAAATGTTTTGGCAACGTTTTGGCACACGCCCACAATTCGTTCCATCTTTCAACACAGACATTGACAACCTTCGGCTTTCTGTCAAAGGTTCATCTCACTCATTATTCCATGACCACCATTTTGTGCAATCATCAAGTGGCTTCACGACGTAATGCTCTAATGTTTTCTAAATAATTTTTAATCTGTTTTTAACTTGTCTTGTCATATTTTATATAATTTTAACCATTGTACCTTGTATCCAGCTCTGACCATGTTACTGGACGTTTCCCTCATCCTATACGAAAACAACAATTAGCAACATCCTCACATACTACTGTAAGTTGATTCAATTTAAATTCATTTTACACTTTTGTTGCTACTGTTATCATTGTAATTGCAGCTCCTGATGATGATGGCAAAGTCCATTGAAAGCTAGAGAGAATTAAAAAAAGTATAAAGAGTCCTGTTTGATTAAATTTTGTCGAAGTACCCAACAAAAGGCAGAAGCTTTAATTTTTCACCTATATATATATATACGTATATATGTAGTTCATAAGTTCAGTCTAACTACTTTTTTAGGTACCTCATGTTTATTGGACTATACGAAAATTTTAGTAGTAGTTAAACCAATAAACATTGTTGTTATTGCCATTATTATTTGGTCTCTCGTGGTTACTAAAACATGAATCTTGGAGTACTTAAGTAATTTGTATACTGTCTTCAGGTTTATTCTTGTCCGGGAAGTATCTTCACATCCGCGAAAATATTCTGAATATGTTTTTTGTAGAGCATTTAAAAGGACCACTTTTAAAGAAAGTGCATCCTGATACACTCAAAACTGCACCAAAAGTTGTTTTATCATTTTTAATGGGTTCTAACAATTATTTTTCGACTCCGTATTTTACTTCAATCAGGTCCCAAATAAAACTACTTAATTTATAAAAATTGGTTATATTGGTAACAAAATATAAGCATATACAAATAGGTTAACGAATACTGGCTTTCATTTAAGTTCATTGTTCGTTAGCTCAGGTAATCCAGACTTTGAGCTCTATATAAGAACATACATAGCACGAAATACTTCTTTTAATATAATTATATATACTATATTCTACTTCACCCCTTAATTTACAGAGATGACATTCCAATACAAAAAAATCACAGAAAACAACAAAATAATTGAGGTATGTATGTGAAAGCCTCATCCTTTGATGCTACCTGGATGGTGGATGGCACATTGTAATCCTGTTTTAGAACTTTCATATTTTAAATTGTACCTGCCATCCTGCAAGGAGAGAATTTAGAAATAATGGTAGATTTTCACAAACATATCTCATTCATTCGACCATCATTATACAGTTTCACCCTCTGTAAGCGTACCGTTTCGTAGTACCTTGTGGAACATACTTCGTGACGTACTGTTTGGATACTTCTGGAGTTGAATCTTCAGTGCTGGCAGTTTGCGACGTATATGCTTTGCCGCTGAACACCTGCGGTACTTTGACGGTGTCCCTGATGGCGTTTTGCTGTAGCTGTTTGTAGTACTCCAGCTGGACAGATGATGGGATGTAAGAGTCCAGTAGGCTTTTCGGTTCTCTTTTGATGATGTATTCAGGTGATTTAGCGTATTGTTGTTTTGCTTGGATGTACTGCACCTAAAAGTGAAAAAATATGTCAAACATTTTGTTTTTACTTTGTTTTATTTTACGGTTTGTAAATGGCAGCTAGTGATATCTGCAACAAATCCATTTTTCACCAAAAAATATCACGCTTTCAGCTGTGTGTCTCCGTCTCGAAAACTTTGTCGTTACGTCTGAGTGCCCTTCAATCATATTTGTCAGAGTGACAAGCTACTTGACAACGGCGTGCAATTCGAGTTGTCCTGTTATCAATCTTCAATATAAAGTGCCCGGAAATTCAATTCAATTCAATTCTTTATTTGTGTTAAATACACCAGCGTGTTTATACAAGTCAAAAGAAAAACAAAATTAATACAAAAAAGCAGTCTGACAAAAGACTGATGTTCAAATTACACAGAAAAACATCAACTTATGACGTTATGATTCAATAAAAGCAGATACAGTCCATAAAAGTTGTAAAAACAGGAGGACATATATACGTACATAGATACACGCATATTCATTTAACCACAATACGTATGTTTACTTCTACACACACACACGCATATATACATATATACACATACAGGGTGACTTCGAAGTTGAGTCATTTATTTTAACAGTGAGTAGATCTGATCAAAAGAAATGTTTTTTTCCTTTACCATTTTTCTGGTAAAATTAAAGTAACAAAGTTATAGCCCTTTGGAAGTTTGAGTACCGCCCTGTCTCAATAATAATATCATGTACTCGTGTTTGGCAACAACGGATATAATCCACCTTATCGGTTCATCGCATCGGAAACAAAAAAGCGAAAGAATTTGGAACGATGTTTTTATTTCATTCAGTTCAGTTATACATACAGTCAGTGTCAGTCGCGAGTGAATAGTGTCTGTTGCGTGGCTCAAACGAAATAAAAAATGGCACATGTTTATGCGGATCGGTTTCCCAATCGAGTGCAACCAACCCCTCGTGCCTTTGTTAATGTAGTACAACGGGCTCGTGAATCAGGTGACTTAAGACCTCACAGGGCACCTCACGATCAAATACAGGTCCGCACTGAAATACTTGTCGGGAGGATACTTTATAAAACAAGGTAAAAATTTTTTTTTATTTTTATTTTATTTTTACACACATATTTTGGTTTATCTTCCTTCTACAATCATTATCTGAAAATTAATGACTCAACTTCAAAGTCACCCTGTATATTTTGCTAGTGCATCGAGAACATCGATTACGTGAGTTTCCCACGACAAGTGTTCATCAAGGTAGACTCCTAGTAACTTCACGGACTTTAGTATATTAGTGTCGTGCTGCCTCAAGCTAAGAATAATCATCTGAGACTTGGTTTCCTTGATGGTCAACTTATTAATACGAACAATGGAGAAGGTGCTAAATTTATTAGAGTATTGTCAGGAAGAGAATGAAAACAGAGGTCCCTTCTTACCAACTTCATGCGTACAGGAGATAGCAGATGCGCTGAATATTAGTCTGCTAACTTTGTAGACCTCCAGAAAACGTAATTTTCAGACGGCTGATTAAAATGTATCGAGCTAAGTGTGGACTATATTGAGAAACAAATCGCCACCTTTCCAAAATTTTCGTTTTTCCTTTGTAGGCTACGTACTTATGGGACCGCCCTCGTAGATAGAGTTTGTCAATTTTTTTGTCAGAATTTCCATACCTGTTGCTCCTTCTGTTCGTACTGCGGCTGCACGACGTATTGCACTCCAGGAGCAGCAGGTTCTTTTTCCTCTTTTTGTTCGTACTGGTACACGTAGTGCTGCCCTGCTGGTGCTTCTTGCTCTTTCTGACTAACGTACTGTACTTGTTGATACTTTTGGTTATCCGTTGCATCTTCTGAACTAGTGGTGTAGGCCACATTCTCGTATTTTTGGGGCTGGTCATTGGTGGTAGTGACGGCTGATTGGGGGATGAACATTATGTACTGCAGACCTCCTGAAAATTACGTACATTATGAGCCGTGGAAATACGAAATAGACCAGGAAATATCTATCAAATGATTTCGGTATTTTGCATAAACAACACTGTATCTTTCATAGCTCAGACAAGTCAAAAATGATTACAATTACGAACTAAGACTGTCATATTCTTATATTCGCTTTGAAAATAATTAAATTAAGAATATATCTATAAATTAAATTCACACCATTTTAATTTATTCATATTTTGGCTATTCACATGCTGTCTGACATTTATCAAATCATTCCGTTAACGCGGTTGGCGTTGATCGATGTAATTAAAACAACAAACAATAGGTGGCGTTAGGGAGCAGCTACGTGAAGTTCATTATACAAAAAAAAAACGGCGTGTGATGACGATATCGTTTAATATAATAAAGCAAATAAACATTTTTTTTACTTAATTTGATTATCTTTTGTGATAAATAATAAACTAACACTACGAAAAGAAAATGAAATAAAAAAGTTAAATTTCTTAAGTAGGTGTTAAAGTTAAACTTATTGGTTGGTGTTAGCTGCTGTAGCTATTTGTTTGCACAGCCTAAACTGTTATGGCACTTGGAATTACACTACAAACTTTTTTCTGTGCAAGAAAAAGGACCAAGGATGTCAAAACCACGTTTGACTGCAAAATTAGACAAAACTGTTTTTGACTAAGGAGATAGGCCAAAACCGTTTTTGATTGATTTTTGCAGTCACGTTTTTTGGTACAATAAATACCCTGCGTTTTCGAATGGTTAATTCTAATCAGCCACCGTTCCGTCCACTCTAGTGCTTCTTCTATCGCACTCTGCAACCCATCGTGAACCAGATCATCAGTACACGACTGGGCGACAAGTGCAGTGTCGTCAGCATAGAGGTAGACCTCACAGTTGCTGGGGCAAGGGACATCATGGATAACAAGCGAATAAAGGATTGGTCCTAGGACCGAACCCTGAGGAACACCGGCCCGTACTGGCCGTGTTGTTGACAAAACATTGTTAATTTTGATCCGAAACTTCCTTCCTCCAAGAAAGGATTTGAGTAATTTTAGAAGCCAAAAAGGAAAACCCTTTTGGATTAGTTTATAAAGGGCGTGCCACACCTTGTCAAAGGCCTTTGAGCGATCCAAAAGCAAGATGCCAGTATTCTTGCTGAGGGTGAACCCTCTGGTTACATGTTCCACCAGCCTGACTGCCTGTAGCTCGGTGCTATGCTCGGACCGAAAACCGAATTGAACGTCAGGAATCACATGGTGATTTGACGAAAAATTCTCAAGGTGAAGATAAATAACCTTTTTGGCGAGCTTAGAAGGAGATAACGGCAGACTTATGGGACGGTAATCCTGAGGAAATATCGAACCCACCTCCTTTGGAATCATGATGACCTCAGCAGTCTTCCATCCAGCAGGGAAGTACTGGATTCTGAGCGTCGCATTGATTATTGTCACCAAATATGTCAGGGCTTTCGGCGAGAGCAGCTTCAACGCCTTGTTGGTGATTTTATCCTCCCCAGGTGCTTTACGCACCTTGAGGTCTTTAATATGACTTAGGAGCTCCGCTGGTGTGCAATGTGGAAACTCGGAGGGTTCCGCTAATGTGCTATGTGGAGCCTCAGACGAATCTTTTGAAGAAGAGTCATCTGAAGAGGATTCAGTGCTTCCGCTAACGCCGCTGGCCCTAAAATATCTCCTGACGGATCGTACGATCTGCTGTTCCTCGTCGAAGTCATTATAAAGATAATAGTTGGTAGAGAACTGTTTTTCCATGGTATCAGCGAAAACCTCGACCTTATCCTCCGTTCTGAAGACTATGCCTTCAGGACCGTGGCTGTGCGGGAGTTGCTCTCGCTTTCCGTTTTTTAACCGGTAGAGGTATTACGTAAATGTGACATAATGTCGGTTTTTTGACATTATATAAGTCTTCCTACAAGATGTCAACTGTTTGCACACTACCAGCTATCTAGTCAACAAGTTGATATTTTACATTTCTTGACATATATATATTTTCAAGTATAACCCTGCGGTTATGAGTTTTGACTGTAATATTTACCTTTTTCTTCGTTATTAACCATTATTTTTTCAAGACTCGTCTTAATTAAATTAATTAATTGCCAAAGGCGACAGCACAGTAACAAACGATTACAAGAATCACAAAAAATTAAATTCCAGTGTGGCATGTGAGAATATGTGGCATGCGAGATTCAAAAACACCGCCACGGAGACTCTAAACATAATAGCGATCAGAAAAATATGAAAAAATCTAAGTCGTGTACTTTTCAAATTATACACATACACCCTGAGATGATCTTTTCATTGCTACAAATTTCAATTCTTTCATTGTCTGTCAACAAGTTGATATTTTACATTTCTTGACATATATATATATTTTCAAGTATAACCCTGCGGTTATGAGTTTTGACTGTAATATTTACCTTTTTCTTCGTTATTAACCATTATTTTTTCAAGACTCGTCTTAATTAAATTAATTAATTGCCAAAGGCGACAGCACAGTAACAAACGATGACAAGAATCACAAAAAATAAAATTCCAGTGTGGCATGTGAAAATATGTGGCATGCGAGATTCGAAAACACTTCCACCGAGACTCTAAACATAACAGCGATCAGAAAAATATGAAAAAATCTAAGTCGTGTACTTTTCAAATTATACACATACACCCTGAGATGACCTTTTCATTGCTACAAATTTCAATTTTTTCATTGTCTGTCACTCCGACTAAGGAAAAATTGAAATTTGTAGTAATGGAAACTATAAGATCATCACAGGGTGTAGATTTTTCCGATTTCTTACAACACATGATTTGTAAAGTACACGACTAACATTTTTTTATATTTTTCTGATAACTATTACGGACACCGTATATATTTGATTTCTTACCTTTTGGATCGACAAAAGTCTGTACGGAAGTACTGGATGCTGGATCCTGTTGAAAATTCACGTACTGCGGGGTGTAGTATTGCTGCGGTTGTTGGTTTCCGATACTGTTATCAGTCACGTACTGTACGTTCTTCGGGGGCTGCTGGCTAGCTAAACTGTTATCCGTTACATATTGAACATTCTTTTGATACGAGCTTTCTTGGGGTGCAGTATATTGCTGCTTCGGGGCGGTGTATTGCTGAGCAGCCGAGTATTGTTGAGTAGCTGGGTATTGCTGAGTAGCTGGGTATTGCTGGGTAGCTGGGTATTGCTGAGTAGTGTGGTACTGTTGTGGTTGATAGTACTGGGTGGCAGTTTGTGAAGGTTTCTGAGGCCGAGCGAACGGTAAGTCGTATTGAAGTGGGAAGGTGTAGGCCTGAAAAAGTCATCGATGGTTCGTATTGCGGTGTTGAAATCAAAGTGGGATGTCCCTGTGTGTTTTCCCTCATTCTGTCACTATCGTATTTTAATGTATAGCTCTTATTTATAAGTTACAACTAACGGACATCAATAATAATGTTATTAAAATTATATTGCTCGTCTGAGAATCACGCGCCAAAACAAAAAATATGCTACCAACGCCACGGAGTACCACAGGGATCTATCCTCGGGCGCTATCTGTGGAGGCTATACTTTGCTGCTCTGCTGGTAGAAAACATTGCAGGATAAACCATGTCACAATACGCAGATGATTTGTTCGTGCTAAATGAATCCAAACAGCAAAACACTTGTAACTAAAACCGGGTGTATTGTATTTGGACGAGCACCTACATGCCCTATACAGGGTGATTCACAAGGATGGCATTTTTAGGGGGTCTTCTATGTAACATTTTTTTTCTAGGGCTTCATTAAAAAGATACGGGGTGTTGAAGATTCAAAAAAAAACTATTTTTTTTAATATCTTCAAAATTGTCATCTGGAATGTTCAAAAGTCTTTACGAGGGATGTCTTTTAAGTTTTGCATATGGAAATAAAACAACACGGTAGGTAGTTTTAAATGACTTTATTGTTTTTCGAAGTATACACATCTGCATGCGCTCGAACCAATTTTCGAAGCACTTATTCCACTCGTTTGCTGGCAGATCCAAAACGGCATTTTTGAATGCGTCAACTGCTTCTTCTGGTGACTGGAGTCTTTGACCACGCAGTCTAGTTTAATTTTCGGGAAAGTAAAGAAATCGTTAGGACTTAGATCGGGGCTATATGGAGGATGGTCCAATAATTCCACGTTTTCTTCCATTAAATACTGCCTTGTTCTTTGGGCTGTGTGCGAGCTTGCATTGTCTTGGTGGAGGATGATTCTTCTTTCGGGGTTGATTGAACTAATTTTCTTACTCCTAATTCTACATGTAAAATTTTTTGAATTGAGGTCTTTGAGATCTTCAAGGACGCCTCAATCTCGCGATATGTCACATGTCTATCTTCAATGATGAGTTTGCGGACAGCATCGACGTTTTCCTGGGTGACTGCCATTTTTTGTGCACCCACCCTGGTATCGTCGCTAAGACTCACCCGTCTACGTTTGAATTCTTCATACCAACGGAAAATTGTCGACTGATGTGGCGCTTCGTTGCCGAAAACAGACAGTAACTCATCAAGGCATTCTTGTTGCGATAATTGTCTCTGAAAGTTGTAATAAATTATGGCGCGAAAATGTTCTCGGTTGAGTTCGATTTTTCTAATGACTTGGTGACACTTAAAAATTCACTGTAGTGAGAACACTGCACGTATTGTTGTGAAACTTTGAATTTAAGTTTACTAAAGAATGAGGTTAAGATTCAGTACTGACGTTCGATCCGCGCGGCCTACTATGTTTCTGTATGCAAAACTTAAAAGACAGCAAAAGCAGTACGCATTGTTTTCGTAAAATATTCTTTTTTGTAACTGATCAATTAATTTGTTCGGCATACACCAGTTCTTTAAAAGCGTCTCACAAAAAAAAATCCAGGGGGTTCAAATCAGGATACCATATTTGTACGCTCGTTGCTAATGGAACATCATCTAACACATTTTCTATGTAATTCGCTAGAAAAGCTAAGTATGAGCTTGCATTTAAACGTCGTGTCAATACGTGCATAAGCAGTTGGCCATTGAAACTTGTAAATCACCCTGCATAGATCAAGTTTGGCGGCAACGTGGCGCGAACAATCGTATCCCCCGTCCTCGATCGAAAACAATACCTTAGGCTCAATATTCATGATACAGGACGGCCTCATTAAAGAAAGAACTCTTAAGCAGCTTCCAATTGTCTCCAATCATTGGCTTCAGCTGAATCCTTAGAGCAACGCTACCCACCATGACCGAATCTTGCAAGCATTACTGTGGTGAAACGTGTAGTCAATGTTTGGGGGATCTTAGTGAGTATGCCGTATTTTCTGAGAGTCTCACACTTCGGGCAGGAAAAGACTATAGAGCGATACAATCGAGCTTTACTGTCTCAGAGACGCTATTATAATAAATGCATTCCTCTGACAAATTCCATAGGTTTTTTGCTAGATGGCATGATAAAAAAATATATTTCTGTAAGTTGACCGTACATACAGCAAATAAAACATTTTCTAAGTAAGAAAAATAGCTTTTGATAATGGCATAAAATGTCATTAAATGTATTGATCATCCTGCTTAAAATGTCTAAAACGGTTCAACGCGTCTTTAAGAGCTGTTTTACACACAAGAGAATTACTCCGAAAATTATGGTCATAATTATGCCGAAAATTTTTGCTGTCGTATTACACGTAAATGAATTCTTATGAAAATGTTCATGATAAAAATATAAAACCCGTTCTATAGAATACGCGCGAGAATCGGCGCAGAGGGTTATTTCCGTGCATGTCATTATCAAATGTCAACGTCAACAACATAACCTCACTTAACATTTGTGGGTGTGGTCCTGTTCGAGTCGTACGAAGAAGCGTTCATTGTTATTGTTTATTCATAATGTCGTGGAATCGGGAAGAAGTCACACTGTTGTTGGAGGAGTACCAAAAATGGCCAAATCTGTACAAGGTAAAGTCACAAAATTACAAAAACAGAAATTTGCGGCGTCAGGCTCTGGATGCGATACTCTAAGTTTTATAATATTAACCAAGATCTCGATTTCAAAAATAAATTTAAATCAACGACGTCTGTTGTCTTTTCGATTATATTGGGCGTCATACCCGTTAAGGTTATGTCCATTCGAAAATATTACTGTAATGCGCCTGTGTATCATATGAATTACTAGGAAATTTTGTTTCCTTGTGTCATACGGGTTGTAGAGGAAATCTTCAATATTTTTTCCATGCAAATTTTCGGCATAATTATGACCATAATTTTCGGAGTAATTCTCTTGTGTGTAAAACGGCTCTAAAACAAAAAGATACACGAGTACGATTATTAGATATTATGTAGATTATCTAATGATTGATAACTGTTTTTTGTCCCTAATGTCTTGTTGTCTATTTGTCTTTATCGCATTTTTCATCATCATAATCATCATCAACAACTATGATCACCTGTGTCGCGCTAGGTTTTGTTCCTACACCGTTCCCTCTATAGTGTTGACCCTGTTGGTGGTAGTACTGCTGTTTAGCGTACGGTGAGTACTGTTGTGTACCCTGGGAGTAAAACAGAGGCTTTGGTACGTTTCTAGCGTAGTCCGCGGCAGTTTTGATGGGGACGAAGCCATACTGGGTGGGCGACTGAACTGGAGCCACCACTTTCGCAGTGGTCTGCTTGGGCTTCGATGTGGTCGTGTAGTCGCGTTCTATGTCGTCCAGGGTGGTTTTCTGGAGGCCGTAACCGCGTTGGGCTGAAGCGGCTGATATTAAGACCATCAGGCAGACGGAGAATGTTGGACTGTTAGAATTCTGCAATTAAATGAAGCAATAAGAGATGGTACAGTTGCTGTTATGGTCAGCCTATAAGCTGAAGCGTGCAAAATGGCGTCAAGTAGGTTGACTCTGCAATGCCTATGCAAGTTCGTCATCAGTTTATAAAGGACTGAGCTCAGCTCAAGTTAAGCCCTCTGAGAAAAAAATAGTTACGAAAAAGTAAAACATATAACTTAAACGGATTAAGTCAAACAACAAACGACAAAATTAATCCATAGACTTTCCTTGCCCCACCGGTAGTTACTCTCCATCCGGGGCGATATGGGAGGGGGTAACGTTGGCAGATGAGAATGTCTATGGACTAATTGTACGAGCCTGTTTGACTGACTTGATCCATTCAACTTCTTCACTGTACAGGTACATGTTCGTAACTATTAAACATCTTAAAATTGGGAAGATGACTTCGCATGTTACAGGACCATTGCAGCAAGGAATGTGTAAATGAAAGAAAAAATGGCATCAAGTAGATTGACTCTATACTCAATACTGCTTCGTTCGGGGTTTCAAAGAAAAAGGATCAGTCAAGACGTTTTAAGAGGCGGAATCGAATCGTGATTAGGTAGGTTCGCTTTGGTACGATGAATCTCCGAACTTTGCATATCAAACTATATGAAATAAATCATATTTCTATTTCCTTGGAAGATGTAGTGAAAATATTTATGACTTATTATGTCTAATAGGTGCATAGTATCACTGAGCTTCTTAATAATAGAAGATCTTTCACTGAGACCAAATATGCCACAATTTACAACCATTTACCACATACAGCTTCCAATGTACAATTTCCATCTAAAAAATCTCTGAAAATAAGTAGGAATCGCTGAAGCGTTGTAACATTATTTTATTGTCCGTAGTTCCGCTACTAAATCAATTTTCAAAATCTACGACTACCTAAGCGATGGAAGTATTGAACTAGCGATAATATTTGTACTTCAGCTCACAAGTCTTCAGTTGCTTAAAGACAATTACACAAGTACATGTTTCTCATTCTAAGTGACATATAAATCCGAGCACCCAGTTTAAATGGTTTTATTTTAATAAAATTTTGTATAAGTACTTAATGAAGCATAATAAGTAAATGATAAAAATTTCAAAATGATTGCACTGCTTTAAAGCCCTTTGACCTTTAATAATGTGTGGATGCACCCTCATGTGGTACGCATTCTCCAACGCGCCTAGGCATGCTTCTGATCAGGTGGTCAATGTCCTCCTGTGGTATCTCATTCCAGGCAACCACCAACTCCTCTCGAAGTGCTTCTAGAGTCTGAGGAGGACGTTGCAAATTGAGCAATCTCCTACCCATCATATCCCACACGTGCTCAATTGGGGATAAATCGGGAGATCTTGGTGGCCATGGTAACAATGTGACATCATTATGTTGAAAGAAGTCTATTGTGACTCTTGCAACATGTGGTCGGGCATTATCTTGTTGGAAAGTTGGATCTGCCAGGGTGTCAAGATAGGGTAAAAGATGGGGTTCTAGAACTTCGTGGATATAACGCTGCGCGTTCATGTTACCTCTGATGAAGATTAAAGGTGACCTGGAACCATAAGCTATAGCACCCCAAACCATAACTCCAACAGTGTGATGAACATGTCTTTCAACAAAAAACTGTGGATTCCTCCTTTCACCACGTCACCTTCTAACCCTGGCACGACCATCGTGCATGCCTAAGCAAAATCGAGACTCGTCACTAAAGACAATACTGTTCCATTCCTGATCCCAGAGTGACCGTTGTCTGCACCACTCAAGGCGATTACGTCGGTGTTCTCGAGTTAAAGGGAGGACCCAGTGTGGCCGGTATGAAAACAAGCCAAAACTTCTCATTCGTCGGTAAACACTTCGCATGCCAATAGGTCTTCCGTATTCTGCAAACCATTCATTTGCAATGGACCTGCTAGTGGAGAAACGGTCCCTTAAGGCCAATAATCTTGCTCTTGCGCACGGCGTTCTCAAAGCCATGCCTGACAACACCTAACCACAGTGTCTACACTTCTTTGCACGAAAAGAAAGACCAGCTTCCCGAAGTCCCACTATACGGCCCCTATCAAACTCACTAAGTTGACGAAATCGTACAGGTCTCCGTACTCTAGGCATCGTAACCGATCGTAAAGGATGTCAAGAACCAAAATCCGCCAACGTTGATTCTTTACTGCGGCTGAAATATTCATTTTTAGAGCGTTAGTGAATTAAAAAAAAGCAGTATAAAAACCGGAATGTCCAACTGATAAGGCTGAAAATTTTGTCACTTGTTACTTACAGTAAGATAAATACATTCACCAACTTTTATTAAAATAAAACCATTTAAACTGGGTGTTCGGATTTATATGTCACTTAGTATATGTCGCTTTGTCAGTCTGTGTCTGTTGTATATCAATGCATCATAAGTACTGAGTCAATCTACGCGACAAAATATTCAGAGAACCATCATAGACGGATTAACATAGAGAGGTCAGGCGAATTGTATCTTTAAGGATCATATGATTCATAAAAATATTTGTGCAGTATAAAGACAGTTACGTCATTATTTACTAAATCATCGCAGGACGCTAAAGTGATACGTACTCCTTATATCTAAATGTTGTTAAAATATACAAATATTTCTCATGAAGCGTTGTGTCAGTGACGACACCACCGCAGATTCACCAGTTGGAGTTTGTTACCCATTGCACAGTCGGCAGTGGATTCCAGTAAGATTGCAAGTTATTTCGAATTATGAGCACATTATTGGATTTTTTTTAACATTTACCTACCCCCTACTACCTCCAACCCCCAGTTTCAACCTCTAAAAAATTCTTGACCAGAAACCTCTTTTTCTTATTTTTGCCTTTAGCTCCATCTAAACTGGACCGAATATGAGCCCCTTCCCACTTCAGTTGGCCCACTTTGTGTTGTACCAAAATATGCCTTTATACACTAAACATGACGAAACTATTTACTTCTAAAACAATTTATTTTCTCAAAAACATTACACTCTAGTCGTAAAAAATACATATTTGAAATCACTTAGACCTATAACTAATAGAACATCTGAACAAATAAACAATGTGCGAATAAATGCGCGAAGTTAACAAAGCAACAGTTGAAAGATTACCATTGCGTAACATCACCTTTCTTTTTTATTACGGCTGAAATTCTTTGGGGCATAGTGTTAACCAAGTTTGGGCAAAAATTTGGTGTAAAACAATCCCATATTTCTTGAAGCTTTTGTCTCAGTTCGGTGATTGTACGAGCAGGATGTTGTCGTAGAACCTTTTTCATCTCGTGCCACAAAGTTTCAATAGGTGACAGATCTGGACTGCTAGAAACCCATTTCAAAAGTGGTACATTATTTTCTTCCATCCATTTTATAGCCTTTTTTGAGGGATGGCACGCTGCACCATCTTGCTGAAACAGAAAATCTTGGCCGGATGTCAAACATTCCTCCATCACTGGTAAAAGCGATTCTTCTAAAATTGCCAAATATTTGTCTGTATCCACATTTCCATCAATAAAATGAAGTTTTCCTACTCCTTTTGATGTCATACTGCCCCAGACCATAATGGATGCTGGAAATTTCACTTTTCTCTTCAGACAGTCAACATGGAATGCTTAATTTTTTTTGCGAATAACTCTACTGCGACTGTCACCAACACAAACTTCGAATCGGGCCTCATCAATCCATTGTATTGCACACCATTGTTGAAGTGTCCATTGTCTATGTTCTTTAGCCAATCTAAGCCGATTTTTCTTTTGCAGTGGAGTTAATAGTGGCTTTTCTTTGGCCTATAAACAAGTTGTGCAACTTTAGGGTTTTTACTTCACTTTTTTTTATAAGCAAACTTACTTGCAAGTGCTAAATCCCAGTTTGTGGGCCTCTCTATGAGTTGTGGACCTCGAAATTCACCTTTCAACAGCGTCACTCCACAGAGCACTTAATTGTAAATAATTGGCATGACGATTATTCTTCTTAATGCTATGCATTTGTGATATTACTTTTTTTCACATATCGTGGCTTAATATTAACTTTACCGGTTACGTTATATCTTCTAACAATATTTCTCACGCTGTACCGCGATGAGTCTAACAAAGTTGCCATTTCTGAGTTTGATTTCCCGGAATTAAAAAATTTAATTATCAGTAACCGAATTTTATTACTAATAACCTTTCCTCTACCTATTTTGAAAACCTTAACTACCCAAAACTATTTTAAACGTATTCTGACAGCTGTGATTAATAAAAACAATCGTCATGGCTTTTATTTTTCACAGCCACCTATGCGTTATAGACTTATAATGCATTTAAATGAAAATACGTTGATATGCTGTAATTGCAACATGTGTAATTTTTATGCTGCAAATTTGATTAGGGAGTGATATGTTTTCTACTATATATTATCAAAATATTCATTGTTAATATTTCAAACCTATAACACCCTGCTACATTTTTATTATTTGTGTTTGATAAGAAAAAAACTAAGATTTCAATAGTTGGGCCAACTGAAGTGGCTCATACATAGTAGCAACCTCATGTGAAAATTTCAACAAAATCCTGAGCGGTACTTCTTAAGTTATGGGCGGACAGACCGACAGACGCAAATGAGTGACAGGTTTTTCGTGTCATGTCATATAACATCTAAAAAAAATTACCGTGATTACATTCTTCCTCGCCAGTTGGCGCACCAACTAAAAAAAACAACGTGTGTGGATGACAGATAAACAAAACACATTGTCAAACGTGCCAATTGTACTTGAAAAAGGTCATTGTTGAGACCGAAACGTCGTGCGATAAAAGAAATTTTAAACATTTATGTGGTTTGATTCTCTAACCTGTCTGAGAAAAGGAACTGTTCAAATAGATTGCTTTTAGATACTCTTCGCAACCAGACAAGACAAATCCATTAATCTCGGTACTTTCATCTTCATATATTTTACGATCTCCAGCTGATTTAATTATTTAAATTATTCCAGTACATCTTAGACCATCTCCAATTTCGACAACCATTACGAACGAAATTAATCAGCACCTTCACTTATCAAATGCCTACGAAAGCGTGTTACGCCTTTTATGAGGTTGCATACCATTAAAATTAATTTCGCTACTTTATCACATTAATCATTGTTTATGGCCGTATAATAAATCCAGTTTCGTCCACACTCGTCATTACCTTAACAATCTCTTTCCGATTCTATTAGATCGGAGAAGGTAATCATCTTCAATTGTGGTAATTGTTCGGGGCTTAGATATGCTAAACTGCGGCGATCGAATACTTGGAAAGTAGGTACTTAATTATAAAAATAGTTAAATTGATGGGAGTAATTCTCAAAATGGTGACACTTCCGATTGTACCCGAAACAGATTCCAACCTGCTGGCTTTAAATGGATTGCTGTGTATATTGTCTACATTTGATATTATAAACTAACTGGTGATTTTTTAAGAGGACTTGATTTAAAAAAAAAACACAAAAATTTGAAAAAAACGATTAAATCTTTATTTGAGTCGATAGAACGGTCGATATAATTTAATGTTTAAAGACTATTTCATGTAAATGTTGGCCGCGGCTCCGCTTTAGATGGCCCATGCGCAAGGTCCAACTTTGGCACACTCTCTCCAATAAATCGGCCGGTATCTCACGAATAAATGCTTCAATATTGGCTTCCAGTGCGTCAATTGTTGCTGGTTTATCGCTGTAGACATTAGCCTTAACATGGCTCCACAAGAAATAGTCCAACGGCGTTAAATCGCACGATCTAGGCGGGCTCCAAACGTGAGATAAACTGTTCACCGAACTCGCCTCTCAATAGGGCCATTGTTTCGTGTGCGGTGTGGCATGTGGCACCCTCTTGTTGAAACCACATGTCAGCCAAGTCCTGCTCTTCCATTTTGGGCAAAAAAAAGTTTGTTATCATCGCACGGTAGCGCTCGCCATTCACAGTTACGTTCCGGCCATTGTCGTCTTTGAAGAAGTACGGCCCGATGATGCCACCGGCCCATAATCCACACCAAACAGTGATTTTTTCGGGATGCATTGGTAGCTCTTGCAATGCTTCTGACTGGTCTTCACTCCAGATGCAGCAATTTTGCTTATTAACGTACCCATTCAACCAGAAATGAGCTTCGTTGCTGAACACAATTTTTCGATAAAAATGTGGATCTTCCTCCAACTTTGCCAGCGCCCATTCACCAAATTGGAAACGTTGTGGGAGGTCGTGTGGCTTCAATTCTTGCACCAGCTGTATCTTATAAGGTTTTACACCCAAATCCTGTCGCAAAATTTTCCAAGTAGTGGAGTAACAGAGGCCCAATTGTTGCGAACGGCGGCGAATCGACATTTCACGGTCACTAACACTGGCGGATACAGCCGCAATATTTTCTTCAGTCCTCACTCGGGTTCGAAATTTAGTCACAAGCTTCCGGAAAGCTCCCTCAGTAGGCCGACCAAATTGCCCATAAATTGGAAGCAGTGCTCGATGCACTCTCTTAACCGAGCATGAATTTTGATAGTAAAATTAAATAATTTGCAAGTGTTGTTCGTTCGTAAGTCGATTCATGGTTAAATTATAGACCAAACTGAACAAGTTTGACAATGACACAAGACACGATTCACGCGTCATCTGTCAAAAACAGTGTTGCCTAAAACATACTAGCAAAAAAATCACCCATTACAATATAAATGCATTTGTTTGTTTAAGATTTTTTTAGCATGATCGCTACAATTACATTCTTTTTATAAAACGACAATTACAAATATTCAGAAAAACAAAACTTGAATTTCTAAAAATGTTCACTGGATTCGTGATTCAGACAAGAATCTGGCTTTTGTCAAGATTGCAGATACGCGTGAGTTTTTGACAATTGCGTCAATATTATTTCTCTAAATTTTGAAGCATCTCAAACCATAACTGTTACCCCGCCCAAAACAAAGTTAGTCGGTTTATATGAGACCTAAGGGTGAGGTTCTTTATACCTTGGTTTCTGAGTGCAACGCGGTTGCCGTTTGGGCGCCACCTAGTTTCAAAACTAGGAAATAAAATAACAATGGAGCTAAGGAAATACAAGCTCATAAGGCATACAGACATTTATTGAACAAGAAAATTAAAAAAAAATTAAAGACGAGTCTTGGACAGGCTAAGAAAATTATTTCGTATTACCCTCCTAGCTAAATGGTTACCAATAGACTAAAACATTTCAAACTAAAAACTAAAATAAAAAAACCTTGGCTATCCCTGAACGGCAACCGGGGACAGGAAGCCCCAGATGTGACTCTAAAACCGGAAGGTAGAACCCAAATGTAGAACCGGATGGTAAAACCCTCGAACTATGAGGGTTCACCAAAGATGGGGAACTGCTCTTCCCAGACGTGAGTCCCACTCAAATTCGCCTGGGACTAACCCTGCAGGCGGTTCCCCTCAGCTCGATGGTTGAGTGTAGTTATCTGCACGGTTAAGTCCACAAGAGGGAGAGAAAAAAGCTCCGACAAAAAAATCATCAAGCGGTGCGATTTCTAATAAAAACCACTCCACCACCCTATAAATCGCAACACAGCGTGTGAAATATTTCACAGAATCGGGCAGTGGGCCGCAGGAAATTTCTACACCAGAGCACCGGAAATAACACCAGACAGAAATTATAAAAAATGACCTCCAACCAGATGAAGAGTAGATTACGATTTGCCACTAGAAAATTATCAGACTGAGAAAAGTGTTTTGTTATAAAAATGAAATTCGATGTTTTTAAGAACGGCTATAAAATTATGATCCTAAATAAGAAAAACGTTGTAACAATTTACTTTATCAAGATCTAGTTATGACTTCCGTTTTTGTCCCCTCTTGTATACTGGGTCAATTTGGAATACGTTAAGTCAGTCGCTGAAACCTAGCGAACGTAGCCACTATCTTTCCGATTCCGTTAGATCCGTTAGATGTCCATCCTTAATTGTTAATTTGAAGACATATCAATTTCAGCGAGAGCGAACAACTTGCGACATTGCATTTCTAATTATATGTTTGAAATAAGTGATACATTTGACTGTACGGGCTATTATGGAGATTGTGGGGACTGCACAGATTGTACAGCATTTACTTTCTTTGATTTCAAATAACGAAAACGTTTTATCACTTTCATTTAAATACACAGACGAACAAGAAGCATCCTAACGCTACATATAGTAGGGTCTATGTGAATGTCTCATAATATATGGATGCTCAGGATCTTTCGAAGAATAGAAGATTCATATAATATACTATAGCGTTGATTGATTAAACGTATTTGCTACTTACTTCTTCTTCATATTGGCGAGTCAAGACAAGTTAATTTATACGAGATGAATTAGATACCATAGCGTCATCTGTGAGAATTTTGTGATATGAAAGTTGTTTATCCGCTCTTGGCGCGAATTAGAAATTTACTGTACTTCGGGAAGGTTTAGTGTCTCATAGATGGCGCGGGGATGTACTATATGGCAAGCGCCATCTGTGAGACTCTAACCTTTTCAAAGTAGATTTCTAATTCATGCAGACAAGTGTAATATATAATTTTATTGAAGGAGAGAAAGGATAGGACAAGCGGGGAGGCCATAAACGCGCCCTACAATTCTAGGGACGACTGACGATCGGGCCTTAAAGTTACGAATATTAGTTTCTTAACACTCTGATATAACTACATCGGTTTTATCAACCCGAATTCCAGCTTTCCAAATTGACCCGTTCAAGAAATAAGTAGAGGGACCTTTTTGAAAAGCACTGTATATCACGAGCTATAACTAAAAGCATTTTATATTTCTTCTATTTCCTAATTCTCGTATGCATAATCTCAGCACTACCTCAATAATCATAATCTTTAAGCGAGTCAAGCTATAAAAAATAAAATCCACTTTAACGACAGCAAAAGGAACGCATAGAAACATGACCACCGGGCGTAATAACTGGTGGTCACTTCTAGTTGAGCGTCTCACACATTTACTTTCCGCTAACCATTTTTAATGAATCAGTTCAACTTTTACTAGGTATAGTCCAGTCACAATAGATTTATCATCGTTTAATGCAATATTTTAAAAAAATAGAGCATCGAGATTTAATATTTTGTGGCCAATTCAAAGTATATTTGTGGATTTAGCTACATGGCTCTAAGTGTTTTGAACAAGACATTTTAACGATTTGAGGAAAATTCCTTACAGCGGTTCAAAAAATATTAGTCTATATCTTCTTATCAAGCAGAATAATAATACGATGTAATTGCGTCAGTTGTATGTATTGTAATCGCAAGTTTTCTGTATTATTTAATTTATAACCTTATCTCTGTCTGTTTATACAGTTTTTCTCTAGTTAGTTGTTTAATGTTAATCTATTTTTTTCGCAATTCATCTATTTTTGTCTATTAATGCTTACGAAAGCGTTGAAAAATGTTTATACAATACCCTCTCCTTTTGATTACTTCTGATATTTTAAATTATATTGCGTAATATTTGATTCAATTAACCTTATTTATTTTGCTTCACTGTCGTTTTTGGATTTGGCTCAAGCATTCATCAACAAATTCTACTTTATTAGAAAGTGTCGAGTTTGTTCAATAATCTTATTCAGACATTTTGAAGCACGCGTTACTTAGAAAATGTCATAATTAACATTAAGTCAATCTACTTGACTCATATTTTTTATGTTCACAAATGTGATGTACGTTAAGTTGTTTGAAGAGACTCTGTAAAAACTTTAAAACGATAATATTTGGCAGGTTTATGAATAAAACGTTATATTAAGTTATAAAGTACCATAGTGTTATTTTTGATTTAATGTAGTTGTTGTCAAATTTGACCGGACTAAAAAGGACGGGAACTAAAGTCGATGGGTTTTTTGTGAATACTGGGTAACAGTGAAAGTGTATCGCAACATAAAGGACTTCCTACTGCAGATGGCTATTAAGTAAAATGATAAACTATCTTGACACACCTAGTATGGAATTGTATTACCATCACCATAATAGACTACTTATATTTACGCAACGTCCCGAGTATGTCATTTTGACTGGGACCTGGAGACAAGTGTATATTAAAAATCGCATGTCGAATGACTTTATATAGGTACATTGCTTATATAGGCACCGTAGGTATCTGAATAGAAATTGACAGGTAATTAATATTCGTTCTAAAATGGAGAATTCAACATTTAGAGATTCTTCGCCATATTTGCAATACAAAGATGTATGTAAAGCATTCTCACTTCAAATTTAGCGCATTATAGGTATTTCAGTTTTTGAACTGCAGTAAAAAATGTGATTATGGAAAAAACAAGGATATTTTCTTCCCACGTCTACTGGCGAGGAAGTATTGTAATCGCGAAAAATTTCGAAAATGACATATCCTTTTTTGTATGTGTTCTAACATACATATACACTAATCTATCTATCCGCTAATCCTTGGGCCGTCTGTAACTCGTAAAATGCCGATCGTATAGTTGATAAACTTTCAAAACAAGGTTACTACTATCCCAAGGACGAAAAAGCTTTGTAGTTTTGGAAATCAGTCAGGTGGCAGCTATATGCAAGAAAATGGCGAGTAAGTTGACGTTATACTTCCCACGAACGTTGTCATCAGTTCGTTTGGCACAAGTTGGCCCTCCTGAGAAAAAAAAGTCAGCTACGAACATGTATCACAAAAAATATGTCCTTCCTCCTGTCTGGAGAGAAATTCCTACGGGCGCACATGATCGTTGCAATGACCGATCCCGCATGAATGACGATATTAGCCTTCACCAATAGTGAACACAGTCCACGGCCAGTGTTGCCGAATCTACCGATTTTTCGGTATATCTATCGAAATGAGACCGTATTTACAGAAATACCGAAAACGCATTTTCCACGATTTTTAAATATTTCAGATATTTCCAGATTTTTTACAGAAAAAGTCTTAAAACCAAAAATAGAGCTGAAAAAATAAATTCTATGCAGTCTATCTTGTTTTATGCCCCATACTAATCATGCAATTTAGGCAGCAAATCCCTTACTTCGCTACAGTTACATCGATCTTTATTGGGTATTGGTTATTGTGCGTACTACAAATAGATATACACTGGTAGATCAGCATCATCGTCACCATATCACCAAATAAATAGTAAGGAAACTAAAGGCCAAAAAACAAAGTTTGAGCGGTTTTCGTTTTTCTTTCATTTTTGTCCTTTTTTCTGTCACCACCAGACCGATTTTTAATAACTACAAGGCTTTTTCGACAGACTGACCGATAGACTGCAAGACACAGACGAAAATGTGTCACATGGTTTTTCGTGATAACATAACTTCCAAAAAACATAATATCTAATTTTCAAAATTTTCGCAATTACAATACTTTCTCGCCAATATGCATGGGAAATAAGATGAAAAAAGAACGAATTTACTTGTGATAAATAATAATGAAAATAGTTGAAACAGACTTGTGAGTACGTTATTAAGAAAATTTACTAGTGGCGAATTCATCCAAAGATGCTATTATTAGCTGACTGTCTCTTCACTATTTTGGAGGACACTAGGAGGGATGGAGGGCTGAACTATACTTTAGCGCATATCGCAAATATTACATTTCTTCTTTAAAATAGAAGATTAGGATGTAACTTGCACGAAAATATCATTTTTTCTTTACGGAACCCTCTGCTTGCTATTTTATAGAACTTCAAAGTTGCATTTTGTGTGGTAATACTGTGGTATAGAATACTGCTTTATAAGCTGTTTTTTTCTTGTTTACACAAAGATTGCTCAAAATTATATAATGGGTGATTTTTTGCTAGTATCTTTTTGAAACACCGTTTTTGACAGATGACGCGTGAATCGTGTCTTGTGTCATTGTCAAACTTGTTCAGTTTGGTCTATAATTTAACCATGAATCGACTTACGAACGAACAACGCTTGCAAATTATTGAATTTTGCTATCAAAATTTATGCTCGGTTAAGAGAGTGCATCGAGCACTGCTTCTAATTTATGGGCAATTTGGTCGGCCTACTGAGGGAGCTATTCGGAAGTTTGTGACTAAATTTCGAACCCAGTTTACATTACTGGACATTAAACCACCAACACGCAGACGTAGAGTGAGGTCCTGAAGAAAGTATTGCGACTGTATCCGCCAGTGTTAGTGATGACCGTGAAATGTCGATTCGCCGCCGTTCGCAGCAATTGGGCCTCTGTTACTAAACTACGTGGAAAATTTTGCGACAGGATTTGGGTGTAAAACCTTATAAGATACAGCTGGTGCAAGAATTGAAGCCACACGACCTCCCACAATGTTTCCCATTTGGTGAATGGGCGTTGGCAAAGTTGGAGGAAGATCTACATTTTTACCGAAAAATTGTGTTCAGCGACGAAGCTCATTTCTGGTTGAATGGGTACGTTAACAAGCAAAATTGCCGCATCTGGAGTGAAGACCAGCCAGAAGCATTGCAAGAGCTACCAATGCATCCAGAAAAATCACTGTTTGGTGTAGATTATGGACCGGTGGCATCATCGGGCCGTACTTCTTCAAAGACGACTATGGCCGGAACGTAACTGTGAATGGCGAGCGCTACCGTGCGATGATAACAAACTTTTCTTTGCCCAAAATGGAAGAGCTGGACTTGGCTGACATGAGGTTTCAACAAGACGGTGCCACATGCTACACCGCACACGAAACAATGGCCCTATTGAGAGGCGAGTTCGGTGAACAGTTTATCTCACGTTTGGGGCCCGTCAATTGGCCGCCTAGATCGTGTGTTTTAACGCCGTTGGACTATTTCTTGTGGGGCCATGTTAAGGGTAATGTCTACAGGGATAAACCAGCAACGATTGACGCACTGTAAGCCAATATTGAAGCATTTATTCGTGAGATACCGGCCGATATGTTGGAGAGAGTGTGCCAAAATTGGACCTTGCGCATGGGCCATCTAAAGCGGAGCCGCGGCCAACATTTACATGAAATAATCTTTAAACATTAAATTATATCGACCGTTCTATCGACTCAAATAAAGATTTAAGCGTTTTTTCGAATTTTTTGTGTTTTTTTTGAAAATCGAATCCTATACCTCTTAAAAAATCATCCGTTAAATATAACATACAATGTAAATTGCTGTGACACTGTGCAATTTTGTATTATTTTAATGATGAAAATAGTTCATTGTTAAGTAGTAATTTCTGTTATTTCAGATGAAGATTCCCCATCACTACAACACCATCATCCACCACCATCACTAGCCGACCTACTCTCTCGATCTGGTTGCTATGTGCCAAATCATGACAGTATATACCCTAAATTTTGTTTGTTAAATGCCTTACTATATACTAGCCCAATCGGCACAGGATTGTCCAAGTAAATGCGGTTTTGGAGGTGTGGCCAGCAGGTTGTACTGTACTAATACACCTTGTCCCCCTACTATACCGTAGCTAAAGGAAAATCGTATTGAACGTATTTAACTTGAAGAATCGTTCAAAGTGGAGCTGATGTCAATAAAATAAACCTAATTGAATGTGATATATACGTAAGAGAAAAAACTGCAAAATAGCTGTTGACAATCCACTATAATGAACTAACAAAGAACATTCAAGTTTTTTGCCATGACCGTTGTGCTTTTGTATTTCCTATTTTTTAGAACATACTGCTCAAAAATTTCGTCTAGGATTTCGGTACATATTGGGTCACTTCTCATAAAACAACCCATTTACAATAAATTAAGACTTTTATTTTGCAAATAACCTCATTTTTTATCACGCATTTCTCCCAAAAAAGGTACATCTTGGCAACAATGGAAATCATTTATCTTATCTGCCAATAAATGAACGTTATAAAATGGCCATTCAGAATTGTTTCTACTTTCAAATATTTCTTATAAACGCAAATACTTTGATCTCATTGAAAATACGCGAAAAAAATGGTTAAGGAATTTCAAACAGACTGAAAAATCACAACACAACACGTCTACATAGTTTAGCAAGTAAATACCATCATTTACGTATGTATTTTGAACTGTTATTTTAGCTAATAACCTAATATCTAATAACACGGCTGATTTTTAACCTTTTTTTTTGCAAAAAACAACGATATTTTACAGTATCACATCTATTTTCCTTATTACTATATAGTGTATGTTATATTCTTATGATTTAAAGCATAATTTTGTGCGAAAAGCAAAAAAAGCGTATAAAACAGTATTCCATCCTAGAGTATTACCACCAAAAATGCAACTTTGAAGTTCTATAAAATAGCAAGCAGAGGGGGGAGAAAAAATGATATTTTCGTGCAAGTTATATCCAATATCTCATTTTAAAGTAACTAAGAACTATTTGCGATATGCAGTAAAGTATAGTCTTACCGGGTTGGAGTTGATTTGTTTATGGCGGAATTGACTTAGTCTTTTAGTAGAAACTACAGGAACAGATTTTGAACATTTTCATCCAAATTAAATTTAGCTAAAATCGTCCTTATTAACCCTCCTCCTTTCAAAAAAATTACTGGGTTTTCTATCTTCTTTATCACAGAGTTTGAGATAGCATTGACGCGCAATGGTGGCACAATATTTTTATCAGCGTCAAACTTGAATCAAAATCGACAGTTATCCAGAAATGATTGAGGCAAGAGACTCTTGATGACAGACGGATAAATCACAAACATTCATTTTGCTTGTCAAAGCTTGTCTCAGATTAGTACAAAACTGATTTGCTGTGAGTGGACATTTCCACTAAGCGATATTTCTATATGTGGAAGACATCAACGCGAGGCACAATGTTACACCCAAATATGATACGGATCATATATCTTCTTAACTGCAAACTGTAACTGTCTCGTGATTTGTGGTTATGTGTTTCCTGGTAAGTTCGCATTTTAATGTATGATTTTGAAATTTGCACTTATACATGGCATGGTACACGTTACGTAAAAATCGTAAATTCAATGCAGTTCACTTGATTTCTTATATTTGCCATGTGAATATGCATAAGTTATATAAAGGTGATTATATGGGAAATATTGAGACTGAAAGCTTTGAATTGATTGATGTTTGAAGAAAAGTTTATGCAAAGTAATGTACGATTATTATAAATGGTCATTATAACACTGATCAACAGCCAAAAAATATCCTAAATAAAATCAACAAAATTACTATTTTTAATGTGCTAAAACCGGAATGAAACTTATTTTTTCAATATTAGTTCGAGTTTTAGAGATACGGTAATTATATGTGTTCCTGCTGTGACAGTGTTAATATACTGTAATTCACAAGAATGCACGTGCTACATTTTTATATTCGGCAAGGAAAGATGATGTAATCGGCATGATTGTGTTACGTTATACATACGTGTACATTATATTGTTTTATATTAGCCATTTTTTCCTCAGTTGGCT